>CAJQZJ010000103.1:592416-616652 GCA_907164525.1 Lophiomys imhausi | reverse complement strand
CAAAAAAAAAAAAAAAAAAAAATGATTATAAGACAAACAGAAACATGTTTAAACTCATTAAATATTCATTGACAAACTTAAAGCCATTACACCCATTCAATTAACCTAAGTTAAAATACATTCAGCTGGGCGTGGCGGCAGGTGCCTTTAATTCCAGCACTTGCGAGACAGAAGCAGGCGAATCTCTGTGAGGCTACATAGCGAGTTCCAAGATAGCCAGGACTATATTAAAAACAAAACAAAACAAAAAAACCCTCTATTTCAAAAGAAAATAAATTAGTAATAGCAATATGTTCAGTAAGTTCTAAAGCAGAGTACAGAAGAACAAAGAGATGACACTAAAAATATAGGCGAGGAGCCGGGCGGTGGTGGCGCACGCCTTTAATCCCAGCACTTGGGAGGCAGAGGCAGGCGGATCTCTGTGAGTTCGAGGCCAGCCTGGTCTACAAAGCGAGTCCAGGACAGCCAGAGCTGTTACACAGAGAAACCCTGTCTTGAAAAACCAAAAAAAAAAAAAAAATATATATATATATATATATAAATATATATATATATATATATATATATATATATATATATAGGCAAGGATTAAAGTATTCAAGGCAATATGCTCACAAAGAGGTAAGCCATACAATATGATCAATATGAAGAACATACAATAGAAAGGAGCACAATATTTCTGAGCAGTAGCTTCAGCCTTAGCTTAAGATACGGAATAGAGCAAAGCTACAAGTACTGGGTTAGTAGGCAACCACAAAATTCTAATGGAGAGATCATAAAGTCATGAATTTAGGAAACAACAACGAGGAAAGACAGGACACTGAAATTTCTGCAAGAGGATGAAAATCATTCGTGGTAGTAGCCCAAGTATATAGGAATGTCAATTATCTTTCATAAGTAGCTGGAATGAAAACTTTATAAAAAAATAGATTTTGCTACTCAAAGTATAGTCCATGCCTTAATATAACAGACCTTCAAATGACTCATCTTAAATGACTATTCCTGTGTAGAATGACATTTTATCTCCAGCATCCCATTGTTTGAAGTTGGGGAATCAAACCCAGGGCCTTTATGTGTATTTCTATTTCAAGTTATTGAACATTACCTTTGAGGGCAGTTATGTGTTTTCTATGCATGAAACCCTAGGTTTGATCTCCAGCACGAAAAAAAGAGGAAAGATGGAGATAAAACTTAAAACAAAGCTAGATGTGGTGGTACATGCCTTTAATTCCACCACTCAGAAGGCAGAGGGAGGTGGATCTCTGTAAGTTCCAGGCCAGCCAAGGTTACACAGAGAAACTGTCTGGGGTGAAGGTGGGGAGCAAAGTGCAAAGCTTACCTGTGGCCGCATTCTTTTGCTGGAACTTGGTTAAATACATGTTCATTCCTTTCTTAAAGTCCTGAAAAAAAAAAAAAAAAACAATTTTAAAGTCAAGTGAGTTAGACCTCAGAATTTATAGCAGATATGCACATTAGTCAAAAGTAAATGTACTCAAATACTAAAGTATCAGATATGCTGAAAAGCATTTTTTTTTTCGAGACAGGATTTCTCTATGTAACAGCCCTGGCTATCCTGGACTCACTTTGTAGACCAAGGTGGCCTTGAACTCACAGATATCCACCTGCCTCTGCCTCCTGAGTGTTGGGATTAAAGGCCACCACACCTGGCGCATATATCCTTTTGAAGCCTACTTAGTTGTATCTAAGAGTAACTACCAGTTGCCTTCTACTTTTGCTTTTTAAATGTGGTGCCTTATTTATTTATTTAGACATCTGTGGAGGTTTGAGAATGGTCCCCATAGGATCATATGTTGAACTCTAGATTCTCCGTTGGTGGAACTGTCTGGGGAAGATTAGGAGAGTGGCCTCGTGGAACAGGTGTGTCACTAGAGGCAGATTTGAGGTGTCAAGACTCTTGCAGTTCCCATTTAGCTTTCTCTGCCTGATGGTTATGTTTCAAGACAGCTCTTAGCCAGCAGTGGTGGCATACACCTTTAATCTCAGCACTCAGAAGACAGGCCAATCTCTGAGTTCCTGAGGCCAGTCTGGTCTACAGAGTGAGTTTCAGGACAGCCAGGGCTACACAAAGAACCCTTGTCTTGAAAACACAAAACAAAACAAAGAGAGCTCTTGGCTACTGCCCCAGTGCCATGCCTGCCTGCCACTTGCTCCCTCATATTGGTGATGGATTTTATCCCTCTGGAACTGTAAATTCCATTAACTAGAAGTTGTCTTGGTCATGGTGTTTTGTCACATCAATAGAAAATTAACTAATACAGCTGGGGTCTCACTATGTAATCTTAGTTGGCCTAGAACTCACTGTGTAGACCAAAACAGGTTGAAATCACAGAGATCCACCTGCCTCTGCCTCCCTAACGTTGGGATTATGCACCCAAGTTTTGTACTAGCTTCCCATTCTTTTTTTCAAGACAGGGTTTCTCTGCATAGCCCTGGCTGTCCTGGAACTCACTCTGTACACCAGACTGGCCTAGAACTCCAAGATCTGCCTGCCTTTGCTTCTTGAGTGCTGGGATTAAAGATGTACACCACCACCAACCGGCTAGTTTCCCACACATAGCACAAACATACTAACTTGTATATCATTCTAGGAAACTCTAATAAGCAATACAAAAAGAAATATAAACTGAAAATAAAACCAAAATGTTGTTCATGCTTTCATGATACAGGATGAGAAGAATTATTCTTACTATTATAATCATGTTTACCTTATCGCCGATGTAGTCATGTAGCATTCGGATGACAGATGCACCTTTGCTATATGATATAGCGTCAAATATCTCATCAACCTCAGAAGGGTGACCCACACTGACCTGGCAGACAGTGGATTCAGGGTTACAACAAGGAGCAGGCAGCCTGTTACACTGAATTACATAAAAAGCCTTCCAGGAAAACCTTTGTAACTCATGATATTCTGCCTTTAACTTACTTACTCACAAAAGTATATGACAGCCGGGAGTTGGTGGTGCAGGCCTTTAATCCCAGCACTCAGGAGGCAGAGGCAGACAGATGGATCTCTGTGAGTTCCAGGCCAGTCTGGTCTACAAAGCCAGTCCAAGACAGCCAGGAATCTGTTACACAGAGAAACCCTGTCTCAAAAAACCAAAACCAAACAAAAACAAAAGCCTGACAACTCTCAGAAGTTGTCCTCTGGTGTTCAGACTGTGGCATGAGCTCCCATTCACATATAAAAAATAAGTACAGCAAAGCTGGGCATGGGGGTGCACACCTAGACCCAGTGCCTGGAAAGCACCAAGCAGGAGGCTGAGTTGGGGCCCAGCCTGCTCTACAGAACAAGGCCAGCCAAGGATATTACAAAGAAACCATGTCTCAACACGACCCCTCCAAAAAAGTAAACCAAAAAAATGTCAAAAACCCAACCCCACATATCAATAAAAAATAAAGTTTAAAAACAAAACTACAAGAGGTGAGGAAAGCCAAGAACTAGACAAATATAGAGGAATGATGATACTAAATTATGTTCAGAATTATTGTTGAAACCAGTTATACTGTGGCTCAAAAAACTGTTTTCCACATATTAGTCAATAAAAAATACCCATAATTTCCTTCTCTACCAAGACAAATTTTTTATATTACCCATCTTAAAATGAAATGTTATTTAGAACTTAGTCTTATCAGAATTTCAAGCCTGGAAATATGAGCTAAAAATAAATAAATCACCCAAAGGAAATCACCCATGCAGCTTTCTTTTCATTTCAGAACCCCAAGAATCTTGAGACATAATAATGAGTGATTTTGCTGAAATGGTTGGAAAGTACAGCTCACTTCAATAGGATGGCTGTTGTCTAAGGCATCCAGTTCCTGGGCACGGGTATAATCTGCCGAGACAAACTGAGTCCAGATATCATACTCTGGAAAGCAGTGGTCCACACAAAGATACTCAATCCAGGATGCAAAGCCTTCATTCAGCCAGAGATGAGTCCACCATTCCTAAAAAAGAAAAAGGTAGGAGCAAGTGAAGGAAACAAAATAACAGTCATTCCATTATTTGAAAAGCATATCTCCCTTCTATTATACTTGAAAATTTATAATAAACTAAAATTCAATGGAAACCAGTTAGTACAGAACTCATATTTGAGAAAAAAAGAGAAGAATAAAAGTTATGGCAACTGATAATACCATGGCTAAGTAGTTTCTTGTTGCCAGAAGTAAAAAGGAAGAAGGAGTCTTAAGTGTAGAAAAGGAAATCAGAAAAAAAAAAAAAAAAAAAAGGAGTCATAAGTGAAAAAAAGAAAAAAAAAAAAAAAAAAAAAAAGAAAAGAAAAGGAAATCAGGGCACATGACCACAGACAAGACCAAATATAAAAATATCACTGTGCAAAATCCCATCTGAGCCAACTATGGGGGGGTCTATTCTTTTTCAAAGTTTTTATTTTTTCACTTTATGTTTTTTTATTTCCTGTGCACTGATGAGTTGCCTGCATCTGTGTGGACCTTAGAAGGTGTGAGGTGCCATATAAGTGCTGGGAACTGAACCCTGGTCCTCTGAAGCAGCAGCCCCTATGAGGATAGACTCTTATGATCTCAGAACTTGGGAGCATGAGGTAAGAAGATTACTAGTTTGGGTTACAAAGTAAAACCTTGTTTCCTGGCCCTGCCACAAAGAAAAAAGTTTGTCAGGCATGGTGGTACACACCTTAATGCCAATACTTAGGCAGAAACAGGTGGTCTTAGAAATTTTGGGCCTGGAGATCTACGTAACAAGGTTCCAGGTTAGCCAGGGCTACACAGTGAGACTGTCTCAAAAATACAAAAACAAAAGAAGAGGAGGAGGAGAAGAAAGAGAAAAGTTTAGTAAACAATGAGAGTCACGATCTCCCTCCCTCACTGCCCATCAAAAACAATTTAGTAAGTCCACTGCAGCAGGGAATCAGGCTGGGCATTAAACCAAAGGACTGCTTGTAGCCAAGAATTTCTCTTAAAGACCCAAACCAAACCACAGCTATCAGGGTGAAATAAGAAATGTGGAAATTATTCACACATGACTAGGAGAAACACTGACTTGGGTTCTATTTCTAAATAAACAGAAAAATAGTACAGTCCTATAAGGATTGTGTAAATTTAGCAGAAACATCATGGCAGGCAGTAGCACAAAAATAAATGAGATTTAAGCATTTATGAATCAAAATTTATATCTGCTATTGAGGATACACAGTGAGTTGAACAGACCAAAAAATAAAATGAGTAGCCGGGCGTGGTGGCACACGCCTTTAATCCCAGCTATTGGAAGGCAGGGGCAGGCGGATCTATATAAATTTGAGGCCAGCCTGGTCTACAAAGTGAGTTGAGGACAGCCAGGGCTATTACACAGAGAAACCCTGATCGGAAAATAAATAAAGAAAGAAGGAAAGAAAGAAAAGTGGGTAACAGACACTATTTTGGAGGAGGGAGTACCCCAGTTGACCCTATTGAAATGGCAATGTACAGAAATTAACACCCATACTAGTCTAGAAACATTAAACCTTTTTATTCCACTTGTACATGGATAACACTATTAAATATTTGAAGTCTATGTGGGTTTGATCAAAGAAACTAACAAAGAATTCTCTGTATAATGAAAAAGAGGTAGCATGAAAAAATGTAGGAACTTGCTTTTTAGAACACATCAGCCTAATTTTCATAGACTAAATCCCTCAAGTAGAGTAATATATGAATCCAAAATAGAGGCCAGAGAAGTTTTTTTGCTGAATAATAAAAGAGAACTTACATATTTTTAAGAGATCAAACAAATTTTTAAGAGATTAAATATTAAATAATAAAAGCTGCTTGTCTAAGTGTCATTTAGGTATTAGTAAGCCCCACTGAGATAAATTGGTTCAAAGCTATTAAACACTAAACTTTGGAATTTCAGTCTATGAAACAATTGGCATCTAATAAAAAGTTACATAAGCTCAGTGAAAAGTTGTTTCAAAACATGAAGCACATATTTCCTCTGATAAAATTTACTGCCAGTAAGGTGGGCCTGTTGGTGCACACCTTTAATCCCAGCACTCCGGAGGCAGAGGCAGGCAAATCTCTCCAAGTTCCAGGCTAGCCTGGCCTACAAATCGAGTCCAGGACACTCAGGGCTCTATAAAATAGAGAAACCCTGTCTCGAAAGTACAAAAAAAAACAAACAAAATTTACTGCTGGTAATAAATCAATAATTTTTTTCAAAGTTGAGCAAAAAGATTTGGTAGGAAAAGAGAACTTGCTGCATTAAAAGAAAATATCAAGCCAGGAGTAGTCGTGCATGCCTGAAATCCCAGCACATAGATCCCATTACACAGAAGGCAGAGTCAGAAGGATCTCTGTGAGTTTGAGGCCAGCCTGATCGAGTCAATGCAATGAGCTTCGGGACAGACAGGACTACATAGAGATACTGTCGCAAAACAAAACAAAACAAAAACAGGGGCAGTGGTGGCACACGCCTTTAATCCCAGTACTTGGGAGGCAGAGGCAGGCGGGTCTCTAAGAGTTTCAGTACAGAGCTAGTTCTAGGACATTCAAAGCTACACAGAGAAACCCTGCTCAAAAAAAAATCAAAAACACCAAACAACAATTCCCCCTCCAAAAAGAGAGAGAGAGAAAGAATACAATTTTATACACATTTGAATGCAGGCATTAACTCATATAGTTCCAATGAAATTACATTAAAAACATTTAACCTATAAGAAAAGTTTTAAGGCTGGAGAGATGGCTCAGAGGTTAAGAGCACTGGCTGTTCTTTCCAAGGTCCTGAGTTCAATTCCCAGCAACCACATGGTGGCTCACAGCCATCTACATTGAGATCTGCCCAGGCATATATGTAGAGCAAATACTGTATACATAATAAATAAATAAAAAATGTTAAAAAAAAAAACTTAAAAAAAAGGTTTTAATCATTCAAAGAAAAGTGAAGAGCTTATTTTCAGAGACTGACTTTCTTTAGAAATGCTCTCAGCTAGGTCATAGTTGAAACACATCTTACTTTCTTGCTTATTTCTAAGACATATGGCCTTAACCAACATCCAACTCAAGTTCAGTTTATGGTGCTATCACAGAATCAGGCTAAGTTCTGTCTTGGATTGCATAGACACTTTTTTTTTTTTTTGGTTTTTCGAGACAGGGTTTCTCTGTGTACCAAGCCCTGGCTGTCCTGGACTCACTTTGTAGACCAGGCTGGCCTCGAACTCACAGAGATCCACCTGCCTCTGCCTCCCAAGTGCTGGGATTAAAGGTGTGCACCACCACTGCCTGGCCACGCATAGACACTTATTCTAATTCATTTATTAAACTCTGTGTTTCAAAACACTAATATAGTTGACTCTTAAAGACAGAATTTTATAGAGTAAAGGTGAAAGGATTAATAGGCACAAAATGCATATGGCGACCGAAAACTCAAATTAGTTGGAATTTTTTTTTTTTTAAAGATTTATTTATTTATTATGTATACAGTGTTCTGTCTGCAGGTATATCTACAGACCAGAAGAGGGCACCGGGTTTCATTATGGATGGTTGTGAGCCACCAATGTGGTTGCTGGGAATTGAACTCATGACCTCTTGAAGAGCAGCCAGTGCTCTTAACCGCCGAGCCATCTCTCCAGCCCCCTTAGTTGGAATTTTAGTGCCATGTTATTCTGCAGATTTTTAGAAACCTTTTATCCAGCCCTGAGTGGTGGTACACATGTTTAATCCAGCACTCAGGAGGCAGAGGCAGGCGGATCTCTGTGAGTTCAAGGCCAGCCTGGTCTATAGAGCGAGTCCAGGACAGCCAGAGATACACAGAGAAACCCTGTCTTGAACCCCCCCCCCCCAAAAAAAAGAAAGAAACAAAAAAATGTTTCTTTTTTGTTTTGTTTTTGAGACAAGGTTTCTCTGTGTGGCCCTGGCTGTCCTACAACTTGCTCTGTAAGCCAGGCTATCTTTGAACCTCCCTCTGCCTCTCAAGTGCTAGGATTAAAGCACCATCACTGAAGAGTTTAAAAGAAAATGTTTCGCCGGGCGGTGGTGGCGCACGCCTTTAATCCCAGCACTTGGGAGGCAGAGGCAGGCGGATCTTTGTGAGTTCGAGGCCAGCCTGGTCTACAAAGCGAGTCCAGGACAGCCAGAGATATTCAGAGAAACCCTGTCTCGAAAAACCAAAAAAAAAAAAAAAAAAGAAAATGTTTCTTTTTTCTGCACAGTATCATAGTCAAATTTGAAACAATGTGGTCAAAATAATGTGTAGCAGGGCATATTTGAGCACTTAAAAATATTAAATACCATAGTAACAAGATTTCCAAACCATTGATGGGCGAGTTCATGTCCCACAACTAGAGCAACCCACTGGCGTGATGAGGAACAGGAGTTTTTTGGATCAATAAGCAATGCAGTCTCTCTGTATTAAAAAAATAAATAAATAAAATGGTAAAAGCATTTCAATAAAAGTGGGCACACAGAAGTAAAGGAGGTTCAGGCGATAGGTCAGTTAGGTTTATGTTAGGTTTTAGCAGTATCAAGAAAACATTTTCTCAGCAAATGTAATATAAATAGGGTCCAGGAAGACTGAAGACTACTTTCATAGATTTTGTACAACAGAAAATCAAAGACATCCAAGTTTATCACTGTGCTGTCTGGTGATTAGGAAGACTGCTAAACAAAAGACACACTCGAGTACCAGAAGATTAGTCTAAAGTCCCGAAAAGGACACGGAGCAGCTATGCAAAGCTCAGCGCATCTAAAGGCAACTGAAAGTAGAAGGAAAAATTGTTTACAGACTCAGCCTCAGAAATTATGCAACCCACATGTTTGTGTTGTGATGACAGACATGTAAAAATCTGCCTAGAAAATACAGAATCAGGGAGGCTCTTGAAGTTGGGTAGTAGCTGTGTAACAGTTGGGAAGAAGCTAGCCAAATGTGACTCAGCCAAGATGTGACACAGCTAAAAATGCTACAAGGGCCAAATGGTCCCCTTTAAACATACTGCACCCTCAGATAGTAGCACCAGAGAGGGAAGGAAGTCCACCTGCATGCTTCAAATACTCATGAAACTCAGGAGAGGCCGAAAAGTTTACCCCAGAGCATAAAGCAGAAGGCACTCAGCTGTGAATAGGAGTGAAGCCCTTATGAAACCAGTGATTTGAAAGAAGGAGGGTAATGTGTCATTAACATACCTATAAGTAACAAGGCCCCAGTTCTCCATGGCACCTTCATAAAATAAATATAAACATTTATTGATATATATGCATACTTTTCCTCAAAAAAAATCACAAAATTCAAATAAAGTCATACAATTCAGCAATAAAATGAAATTTACTTTACCAGCTGCAAAGTCAGCAATAGCAATGAGATCAATTTTAGGCAGAGGATAAGGAACATTGAAGTAGTCTTTATAAAAAGGCAAGGTTTTAGCAGCAACCTATGAAGTACAAACAAATAAATCCTATGAATACTTTATTTAGAGTCACACAGAAATCCACAAAGAAAACCTGTTTTAAAGCCAAAATGTCATAAGCCTCTAGAAACTGATCTCAGGGAACCCTACTTCCTTTGAAGACTAGGTTGGGCACGAGTTTTGTATCACTGGCCAAACTCTAACCCATTTATTAGTTGGTATGAACAATATAACTATATATTTTCATGGTATTCCACGGAACAACAAAAATCTGCTTTTATATTTTTTCTCTTTTATTCAGAGCAGAGGTTTGAACCCATGACTTCATACACTGCTAACACGAAATCTACCATACCCCAGCCATGACTTTCATATTTTCTGGATCACTATCTTTTTATTTTTTGAGACAGGGTTTCTCTGTGTAGCCCTGGCTGACCTGGACTCACTCTGTAGACCAGGCTGGCCTTGAACTCACAGAGACTATGGATCACTGTCTAATAAAATGTTAATGCAACATCTAGGTTGACCTACACAAAACTCTAATGAAAGTATCCAAACAATTTTCCAATTAAATCACAAATAAATGTACTAATAATTGATCAGAAATGCAAATTCCCCAACCTGGAGTTATGGACTGTCGGAACAATCCTCTTCAAGGACATTTACCTCTAGCGCAAATTTTCCTTGCTCTGCTTTGCCAACAGGGGTGTAAACACGGACACACACACCATCCTTTGACCTTGTCTCTACAAAGTCATATTCACCCACAACAAATGCCACCAGATAGGTAGACATGACAGGTGTGCGGGCAAACTTCACTTCCACTAAGTTTTCATCATCGGGATATGGTTTCCTGTCAATTACATTCTTAAGGGAAAAACAAAAACAGAAAACAAATTATTAAGGAGATCTATATTGGTATTTTAGTGTAAATACTAGAAAAATATAGGCTTAAATATTTTCCCTTTACCTTTCTTAGAATGACTTACTTTAATCCGAGTTCATCAGTGTTTATATATTATGAGGGTCTTTCCTCTTACAAGAAAAATGATCTGATAAGGTTCTTTCTCATCAGTGGAACAGTGGTGGCCCACCATTAATCCCAGAACTCCAAAGGTAGCAGCAGGTGGAACTCTGAGTTCGAGGCCAGCCTGGTCTACAGAATGAGTTCCAGGATAGCCAGGATTACACAGAGAAATTCCATGTGGAAAATAAACAAGTAAGCAAACAAAAAAGTTATTTTTCTTCCTTTGTTTTTGAGACAAGGTCTCAGCTTGTGTGCCCTTGTTGGCCTGGACCCTGCAATGTAGACCAGTTTGGCTTCCAACTTACAGACCTACACAGTGCTGAGATCAAAGGCACACACCTCCTTGCCTGATTTTTTTTTTTTTTTGGGTTTTTCGAGACAGGGTTTCTCTGTTTAACAGCTCTGGCTGTCCTGGACTCGCTTTGTAGACCAGGCTGGCCTCGAACTCGCAAAGATCCGCCTGCCTCTGCCTCCCAAGTGCTGGGATTAAAGGCGTGCGCCACCACCGCCCGGCTTCCTTGCCTGATTTTTAATAAAGTTCTTACAGTAAGAAGTTGGAAATGGGCTGGGCGTGGTGGCACATGCCTTTAATTCCAGCACTCAGGAGGCAAAGGCAGGTGGATCTCTGTGAGTTCAAGGCCAGCCTGGTCTACAAAGTGAGTCCAGGACAGTCAAAGATACACAGAGAAGAAACCCTGTCTGAAAAAACCTTAAAAAAAAAAAAAAGTTGGCCGGGCGGTGGTGGCGCACGCCTTTAATCCCAGCACTTGGGAGGCAGAGGCAGGTGGATCTTTGTGAGTTTGAGGCCAGCCTGGTCTACAAAGTGAGTCCAGGACAGCCAGGGCTACACAGAGAAACCTTGTCTCGAAAAACCAAAAAAAAAAAAAAAGTTGGAAATGGGCCAGGCGTGGTGGCACACGACTTTAATTCCAGCACTCGGGAGGCAGAGGCAGGTGGATCTCTGTGAGTTCGAGGCCAGTCTGGTCTACAGAGAGAGTCCAGGACAGCCAGAGCTACACAGAGAAACTGTATTTCAAGAAATTTAAAAAACAAACAACAAAACCAAAACAAACAAACAAAAAAAAGAAGCTGGAAGCAAAGTGTTAAAATACCTAAGAACAGGCTGGAGAGATGGCTCATCATTTAAGTGCACTGACTGTTCTTCCAAAGAACCTGGGTTCAAATCTCAGCACACATACACGACAGTTCGAAACTGTCTGAAATGGCTGGGCATGGTGGCACACACGCCTTTAATCTCAGCACTCAGGAAGCAGAGGCAGGTAGATCTCTGTGAGTTTGAGGCCAGCCTGGTCTACAAAGAGAGTCCAGGACAGCCAGGACTATTATTTCAAGACAGAGAAGCCTTGTCTCGAAAAAACAAAACAAAACAAAACAAAGCAAAAAAACCTGAGGACTTCCTTTAAAAAAAAGGAGTCAACTTTTCTTGAATAGTTTACAAGGCAAATATGGGAATGTTTTGTTTCAGTTTTGTTTTTTGAGGTAGGGTCTCACTACGCAGCTCTGGCTGGCCTTGAATTCATGAAGATCCACTAGCCTCTGCCTCCCAGGTACTGGGGTTAAAGGCGCACCACTATGCCCAAGCCTGCAATACGATTTTTTTTTCTTTTTTGGTTTTTGAAGACAGGGTTTCTCTGTGTAGCCCTGGCTGTCCTGGACTCACTTTGTAGACCAGGCTGGCCTCGAACTCACAGAGATGTACCTGCCTCTGCCTCCCAAGTGCTGGGATTAAAGGTGTGTGCTACCATGTCTGGCTCTAACTATACTTTTTAATACAGATACCATTTCTAGGATTTAATGAGAAAGCCAAAATACTCTTATTTCAAGTAATACCCAGGTTATCCCTTGTTTATGTCCTTCAATTTTACAAAGTAGATCATCTAGACATGGAGACTCACAGACACAGTCCTAGCACTGAGAAGCTAAGGCAGGAAGATAGTTGTGTGTTCAAGGCCAGTTTGGGCTACAAAGTGAATCCCAGGACAGCCTTGAATACAGTGGCCCCTGACTCAAAAACAAAACAACAAAAAGTAAGAATCTTGCCAGTGGGTCTAATAGGAAAGTTCTTCCTTGAGGAGAAAAACAATAGAAACATAACTGAGGAAAACAGGACTTAGTGAAAATAAAGGAAACTAATAACATTGTTTCTATTATGTAGTAAGATTATGCTAGGGGGTTTCACAGTATCCTTTTTTTATTTATTTAAAGTTTATTAGCACACTGGGTTTATTAGCATAGACCTTTAATCCCAGCACATGGTGGGGAGAGAGAGGCAGGTGGATCTCTGTGAGTTCAAGGCCAGCCTGGTTTAGGATAGCCAGGGCTACACAGAGAGAAGCCCTGTCTCGAAAAAACTAAAAATTAATCAATCAATCAATAAAAGTTTATTAGCATATACATACCATGTTTGATAAAGCCACTCTGTCTTTAGGAACAACCAGGGAGATATCAAAAGTTGCTTTGATAGCAGGCTCATCCCAGCAAGGAAAAGCCCTCCGGGCATCAGTAGCCTTCAGGAAAAAATATAAACTTGTATAAATATCATTATCTTAACCTCAGAGCCCATTCATGAAACCATTGCCATTTTGCTATTATTCATTCAATAGTTTAGTTAATTCTTTTTTCTTTCCTTTTCGTAAAAAGTGTATTTAAGCCGGGCGTGGTGGCGCATGCCTTTAATCCCAGCACTCAGGAGGCAGAGGCAGGCGGATCTCTGTGAGTTCAAGGCCAGCCTGGTCTACAAAGTGAGTCCAGGACAGCCAGGAGTATTATACAGAGAAACTCTGTCTCGAAAAACCAAAAAAAAAAAGTGTATTTAATGTGTATAGGTATCTTCATTGCATGTACATTTGTGCAACAGATCCCCGGGAACTAGAATTATACATGGTTTTGAGCTGCCATGTGGTGCTAGAAATTGAACCTGAGTCCTCTTAAAGATCAGCCTGTGCTCTTACCCTCTGAGCCATGTCTCCAGACCCTTCTTTTCTTTCATTTTTTTCAGCACTGAGAACTGAACCCAGGGCCTCATGTCCAATAGGCAAGCCCTGTCGACTGGTCTCTATCCCCGTGTTTTAATTATTTACTTGTACCTGCCAGGAAATGGCCTAGGCGCTGACCGCAAAGTACACGCAGCTGCTGCCGCTGACACACTGTCAGTTACTGGTGAACTATTCTGCTACAGACCATGACAAAACGACAATTATTTGTAACTATATTTTTGCCTTTATTAAAATACTTTAACATTTCAGATTTAACATGAACAACTTTACTAATACTATAGATACAACAAAAAGCACAGACCACTTAATCCCATGCTGTAAGGATTCAAATTAGGGACAATACGAGAGAAGGTGTTTCTGACTTTTATTTTAAAATAAAAAAAATATACAGTAATAAAACCATGTTGAGTATTGTAATAAATAAATAATTAAAAAGCCCCAATCACTGATAGACTCTGTTCTTTATCTAGAATAAGAATAAAAAGAGATGCTCTATCAACTCAAACCAGGCTAATCAACTCACCATCTGATCTAGCAAGATGGCTCAGATGACTGAGGGTACTTCTGTCAAGTATAACAACCTGGGCTTAATTCCAGGGCCCACAAGGTAGAAGGGGAGAATCAACTCCCCCAAGTTCCCAAGTTGTCATCTGACTTCCACATGAGTTCTTTTTTTTTTTTTTTGGTTTTTCGAGACAGGGTTTCTTTGTGTAACCCTGGCTGTCCTGGACTCACTTTGTAGACCAGGCTGGCCTCGAACTCACAGAGATCTGCCTGCCTCTGCCTCCCGAGTGCTGGGATTAAAGGCATGTGCCACCACGCCCGGCTTCCACATGAGTTTTATAGCAAACAATAACTATATATTTTTTTAAGTTAAAAAAACACAACGGTTTGAGCCAGGCATGGTGCTACACGCCTTTAATCTCAGCACTTGGTAGGCAGAGGCAGGCAGATCTCTGTGAGTTCAAGGCCAGCTTGGTCTACTAAGCAACTCCAGGACAGCCAGGGCTGATATCAAGAGAAACCCTGTCTTGAAAAAACCAAAACAAACAAAAAGAATGGTTTGGGGGTGGAGAGACAGCTCAGTGGTTAAGAGCTCTAGTACCCACCTGGTAGCTCACAACCATTTACGACTCTAAGTCTGGGGGGGGGGAATCCAACACCTCTTCTGGCTTCCATAGGCAGTGAATATATACAAATAGTTCAGATATACATACAGGCAAAACACGTGTACATACAACAAAATAAATCAATTAAATAAAAAACAAATATAACGACAACTGTTTGTTCTACATGATAACTTTTAGCAACTGATGAATTCTGGGGAACGACAGTCACTGCTTTCAATTGTGTCCCAAATGGTAAGCCCACCAGGCTCCTGAAGTTCCCAAGCCATGGCCACAAAGACCGTCCTGGTTAAAACCAGGGTCAGCGCTATAGAAATGGCACAGAGTCAGAGCAAGCATGTGTTGCTCTTGCAGAAGAACTGATTTGGTTCCCAGCATGTATGTCGGGTGCCTCATAACCTCCTGTAACTAAAAAGGAACTGACACCTGACCTCTATACGCACCCAAACCTGCACAAACGCATGCATGTGCATGCACATACACTAAAAAAAAAAAAGTCTAAAAATATGTATGTATGCAAAATCAGATTCACCAAATAAAACAAAAAGGCACAAATATGAGAAAGGAACTTGGGTGGAGGGTGGGATATAAAAGAGGGAAGAACACACTATATACATATATATGAAACTGTCAAAGAACAAATTTCAAAATAATATACAACAACAACAACAATAAAACTAGTAGGGCAATGCGGCACACACAGCACTCGGGAAGCAGAAGCAAGTTTGAGGTTAGCCTGGTCTATATAATGAGTTCCAAAACAGTCAATGCTACATATATGGTAAGACCTTGTCTCAAAAAACCCCAAGGGTGTGAAGTTTTTGAATAAGTGGGGAAAAGAGTTAAATTCAAGACAACCCATGGTGGCTGCAGTCCTCAGCGCCCAACACCATGCCTTAAAAAATTAAGGAAATCAAGGACTTTCTGCTCACAGACCAGCAGAAGGATACCAAATCCATTAAGATCAAGAACATGGATAGTGTGAAGTTCAAGGTCCTTAACAGCAGGACCTCCACAGCCTGGTCATCATAGACGGGGAGAAGACAGAGAAGCTGAAGCAGTCCCTGCCCACTGGTTTGGCAGTGAAGGACTGAAATGAATCAGACCTCTATTTGACTTTTTTTTTTAAACCCTGAAAAGTTTAAAAAAAAAAAAAAAAGTAGAGATATACTGCAGCTAAGATTCTAGGATAACTGCAAAGAAACAAGCATATATAAATGTAATGTGTATTTTTGTTTTGATTTATTTTTGATAGGGTAGTACGGTATAATCTTTGCAGCTCTCAAATGCACTATTCAGCCTAAAACAACAATAACAACAAAAGCAATTCTGATACTAAATTTCATTACCTGAATATGTATATATACATGAATATAATATCATTTTCCAATCTACAGATTTCATTCCCTCCTTTTTAAGTTCCTTTTTTAAGATTAATTTTTATTTTTAAGTATATGTGTGCATACATGCAAGTGACAGCAGGTCCCCTCAGAGAAAGGCCAGAGGGTGCCAGATTCCCTGGAGCTAGAGTTGTTCAGATGCCCAATGTGGGTACTAGAAATCACCAAACTTGGGTCCTCAGAGCAGAATGGTCTCTTAAATAATGACCCACACCACCTAGCTCTACTTACCTTTTTTGTTTGTTTTTCGACATAGGGTTTCTCTGTGTACTAGCCCTGGCTGTTCTGAACTCTTTGTAGACCAAAGAGTACAGAGGCTAGCCTGGAACTGATTCACCTGGTTCTGCCTCCCGAGTACTGGGATTAAAAGTATGAGCCACCACACCTGGCTACTTATCTTCTTCTTCTTTTTTTTTTTTTTTTTTTTTGGTTTTTCGAGACAGGGTTTCTCTGTTTAACAGCTCTGGCTGTCCTGGACTCGCTTTGTAGACCAGGCTGGCCTCGAACTCACAAAGATCCGCCTGCCTCTGCCTCCCAAGTGCTGGGATACTTATCTTCTTAATATAGGTAGAAATAATCCTGAATATACAATACAAATTCTAAGACCAGGCATGATGGTGCACGCCTTTAATCTCAGCACTCAGGAGGCAAAGGCGATTGGATCTCTGAGTTAAGAGGCCAACCTGGTCTATAGGGCATGTTTCAGGAGAGCTAAGGCTACATAGTTAGACCCTGTCTCAAAAAAACAAAAATAAAGAAAAATGAAATAAAAACAAAGAACTACTTTAGTAAAAAGTAACACACATGGCTGGGGATGTTGGTAACATGCCTTTTAATCCCAGCACTTAGGAGGCAGAGGCAAGTGGATCTCTGTGAGTTCAAGGCCACTGTGGTCTACAAAGTGAGTCCAGGACAGCCAGGGATACACAGAGAGACCCTGTGTTAAAAAACAAACAAACAAACAATGAAAAAAAATAGCACATACCTCAAACTGTGTGACAGCAGCATAGCGCACCTCTCCAGCGGGGGTGGTGTATTTACTTCTATAGAAACCTTTCATTTTGTCATTCAGCTCTCCAACAAAGTCTATCTTTAAGGTTCCTGCACCTGGAATTGAAACGAAAAGATCTTTTTATGGAGATATTAATAAATACACGCATCAAAATATGCCCTCAAGACACTACATCTGATTGGCTATTACAGTGTTGAGAGTATTTCCTTTCTCGAGTACTCCTTTGCCACTGGAGAAAATGCTCTACTGATTTACATAAATGGCAAACTAATCCTCATAGTGTTATTTATGAGGATTGCTTAGAAAATAATTTCACTAAGTCTCAAATTATCACAATACACGAAGACAAGAATAAGGAAGAAAACATTTATCATTAAATGTCTGACATATTTCTGTGCAGGAGACTTTGAAAAATATTTATGAATTGGGGTAGAAGTTTGTGAATATTTATGAAGTTGGAAGTATTGTCCCCCTTTTTAGAAGAGGAAATTGAGAGCTAAAAATTCAAAGAGACTTTTCACAGTTCATAAAATTGGTAGCAGCAGGAATATGTTCCTCTAAAACATGCTCTCAGCCAATTACACACACATGTGATTAGTACTTCAGAGAAATTCAAGCACACAGAAATGTAGTCACTTACTCTACCATTAAAGACAGTATTTGTTTGATACAGATAGAAAACTGATTGGTTATACTTGTAAAGAATTATAATGGAAGAACAATTATTTGATCAACTAAAGGGCATGAAGTAAACTCTGAGAATCCCCTCAATTATCTGAGCATGGACACTAAAGAACGAAGTCACTAAAACCAATCACAAACATAACCTAAATGCACAGCCCTATTGTCTTAAGAGTAAAACCAGTTTTTGCCTCTATGTATGACTTTTGCTTTTCTATGCTATTTTTAATAACAGAATAAAGATAATTATATCTAGTACACACCTGCTAAAATCAGATGAATGTTAAAACAAGAATCCCATTCTACATCTTACAAATCAAGTCACAACACATAAAGTATTTTGAAAAAAACGTTGACTTTGGACCCGATCACTTCCTCATGTCTATTTATAACAAGATCTAGAGTATGTGAGCCTAACAAATCAAAGACACAGGGAAAATGATTAGCCAATCATACCAGAATGTCACAACCTACTCTTTCAAACTGTCATTCTGAAATGCTACAAAGTGACCACGTCTGACACTGATTCAGTATCACTGAGTTTTTCTCCTCTGACATATATTTTTGTACAGCCTTACAGTCAAATATCATGCCTAAAACTGAATTTTCTCTTTGGAAAGGTTTGAAATCACTTAAGTACAGTACATACAATAGGCAAAAGACAAAAAGGTTCCTAATTAAAAACAGGGGCATCCGCCATGCAGCTGATCTCATTCTTACATGTAACTAAGTGATTCTAACAGTGATTTAAGACAGAATTTCAGATTCCTATAGCAAAGTAACCTCTAAAATAGTTTGACATTCTTAAAATAATCATGCTGAAAAACAACACTAACAGCTTAACTGAAGCTTAATTGGATAGACATCTGCATAGTTTTAAAATCAGACATTTGATCTGTGACATCTCAAGGGACAATGAATATATTCTGGCGTGTGTGCTAGGATGAACCCAGGACATCATGAATAACGCTAAGAAGGCTCTCTGTCACTGAGCCATACCCCAAACTTCAGGGAATTCTTTTTCTATAACGAGAATGACAGATTACTGGTACAGTAAGTATCAACACAATTCTGAGACTATAATGATAAGTACTAAGAAGTAATAACTAATGCAAAAATATAGGAAAATAACTGTTTATATTCTATAGGAATTAAATTTTTTTTAAAAAGCAGATGTAGTAACATTAAGGTTTGCGAAGAAAAGACAATAATTTTTAAAATTCCATTACCCTTAGTGGAAATTGTTTGATGGAATTTTATGTTACAGTTCCAAAGATGAAATTGGCATTCTCGTTTCACTGTCAAGATGTTTTCTAATATAACTCACACTCATAGTAAATCTACTTTCAATTTTCGTATGTGGAACAAAAGTGTATTTAAAACTCATAACTAAATAAGAAAGGCCGCTTACACTTTTACTTGGTTTTAAATCTCCAAGGCCATCAGACCATAACAAGACACTGACTGTGGCCACTTCCAAAGAGTGGCTTACTAAACAAAATACAAAGTATTGGAAAGGATAATTACCTGAAATTCAAACAAAACACAAGTTAAAGGTTTTTAAAAATCATTAATAAATTAATTAGTTTCACATTATACAATACTAATCACAAAGTATTACTATTAACAGAATTTTAGGGTGACTAGAAAAAAAGGACTCTGACAAATTTCATTTATCAAATACCATGATGAACTCACTGCAAACTGATCTTTAATTTTACACCTATTCGCATGTTAACTATATTGTTTCCTCAAATTAATTACTTAATTTCAATATCCAACCTATTTATATTTGGATGGTACACTTTAAAAAACATAATAAAAAGCCAGCTTAATATGCTGGGTGTGGTGGCAAATGCCTTTAATCTCAGCACTTGAGAGGCAGAGGCAGGCAGCAGGCAGATCTTTGTGAGTTCGAGGCCAGCCTGGTCTACAGAGTGAGTCCAGGACTGCCAGAGCTGTTACGCAGAGAAACCCTGTCTGGGGGGGGAAAAAAAAAGCCAGTTTAATAGCTCACACCTTTAATCCCAATCTCTCTGTGAGTTGGAGGACAGCCTGGTGGTCTATATAGTTGAGAGTTCCAGGTCAGCCAGAACTACATATTGAGACCATGTCTCAAAAGAACAAAACAAGAACAAAACAAAAACAAAACATAAAACAAACCATAAAATAATAGTTAAAATTAACTAAAATAATCACATCATCCATCAAACACAAATGTTGAAAGTTTAGCAAATTATAATTATAAAACCTACATATTTTGATGTAATTTAATAAGCTTACAGATGTTATAAAGCTAAAAACCAACCTATATAAAAAGAAAACACTAAGAACAACTTTGTTTCTCCATATTGATGCCACTTTACAGGATTCTGAAAACTGTCCTCAAACTCTCAGACCTTACAATGGTTATGGGATGTTAACCACTATTATAGAATGAGGGTGCTATCACATATGCTATACTTAGTATCTGATAACTGGTACAACTGCTAAGTTTGAAGAGACAAAACACAAAGGCTACTACAGACATCATAAGATTATGTTCATATTTACTCCATAATCACCCAAGACCAGTTCTGTAATCTGATAAAAAAAATCTGAAAAGAAAAAGAAGTTTTTCTTACCCTAATTCACAGATATTTGTGAGGTAAGACCTTATTTAAAGCAAAGATTGACAGGGTAACTGGAAGTCAATTTTCTAACAGACATCTCAGATACTCAATAATTTAAAATTGTGTTATTATTAATGGTTAGAGAATATGGAGTCAGTTTTCTCCTTTTACCTTTACATAGGTTCTAGGGATTGAATTCAGGTCACCAGGCTTGTGTGGCAAATGGGATTACCACTGAGGCATCTTGTCACCCCAACATTCAATAATTTAATGTAGTCACACCTGGAGAATTTTCTAGCATTTTTATTAGTTGCTATATTAGCTTAAGCATTTATTGCCACAGGGTTTGGTGGCACATGCCTTTAATCCCAGCACTTGGGAGGGAGAGGCAGGAGGATCTCTGTGAGTTCAAGGTTAGCCTGGTCTACAAAGTACTACAAAGTGAGTCCAGAACAGCCAGGGATACACAGAGAAACCATGTCTCGAACCTCCACCCCCTCCTCCCCAAAAAGAATTTACTGCCTCTGGAGAGATATACCATTGGTTAAGAGCACTGGCTGTTCTTCCAGAGGATCCAGATTGGATTCCCAGCACCACATGGTGGTTCACAACCATCAGTCACTGCATTCCAGCCTTCTCATCTCTATAGACTCTGAACATACACATAGAGACACACACAATCATAAAATAAATATTTTTAAAGAGAATTGTTCTGTTAGCTTAAAAAACTACATTTTATGAATAAACTCAATATCTAATAATATAAAGCAAAAAAACCACTATGCTGATTTATACTGCATTACATATATGTAACTTTCTGTTATTATTTGAAATGGCTTCGACATTTATCATATGCTTTATAAATTTATCAAGAATGATGCAGCCTAGCCAAGCGGTGGCAGTGCATGCTTTTAATCCCAGCACTTGGGAGGCAGAGGTAGGCAGATCTGAGTTCAAGATCAGCCTCGTCTAAGATCTAGCTCCAAGATTCTCAAGACTACACAGAGAAACCCTGTCTCAGAAAAATAAATAATGTAGCCTAAGACTGGAGAAATGGCTCAGCAGTAACAGCACTGGGTGCTGTTCCAAAGAACCCAGGTTTGATTCCCAGCAACTCACAACTGTAACTCCACTTACAGGGGATCTGATGCCCTCTTATGGTCTCCTTAGGCACCAGGCACAGACATAAACATAGACAAAACAGACATACCCATAAAATTATTGTTAAAAAAAACAATTTTGGTATATATAAATGATACAAAAATATATAAATGATATAGCCACGGCTACACAGAGAAACCCTATCTCACAAAACAGAAAAAACAAAACAAAACAAAAGACAAAAAAAAATCTCATTTTTATGTGTATGGGTATTTCTTCTGTGTGTACATATGTTACATGTGTGCCTGGTGCTCCCAAAAGCCAGAAAACAATATACAATGCCCCGGAACTGGAATAACATAAAGATGGTTATGGGGTGCTCCCGAAGGCAGCTGCTTGCAGTGGAGATCAGAGGACAATTTTTGGGAGCTGGTTTTCTCTTTCCAACATGGTAAGAAGAGACTGAACTCAAGTTGTCAGGTTTGTGCAGGAAGTACTTTTGCCTGCTAAGCCATCTTGCC
Source organism: Lophiomys imhausi (assembly GCA_907164525.1). Lineage (NCBI taxonomy): Eukaryota > Metazoa > Chordata > Mammalia > Rodentia > Muridae > Lophiomys > Lophiomys imhausi. The sequence goes on along the minus strand of CAJQZJ010000103.1, from coordinate 594,780 downwards.
AGTCCTAAAAATATCTTTTAATATTCTCCCACAAATTTCATGGCTTGATTAAATATGGAATTCTAAGTTGAAAATCAGATTTACTTAGTATTTTAAATAAGCAATGGTTTATTAGAGTATACTTTCCATTGTTCCTAAAGAAAGTCTAGGGCGGGGCTGGAGAGATGACTCAGCGGTTAAGAGCACTGGCTGCTCTTCCAGAGGTCATGCCTTCATGAGTTCAATTCCCAGCAACCACATGGTGGCTCACAACCATCCATAATGAAATCTGGTGCCCTCTTCTGGCCTGCAGATATACCTGCAGACAGAACACTGTATACATAATAAATAAATCTTTAAAAAAAAAAAAAGGGCTGGAGAGGTGGCTCAGAGGTTAAGAGCACTGGCTGTTCTTCCCAAGGTCCTGAGTTCAATTCCCAGCAACCACATGGTGGCTCACAGCCATCTACATTGAGATCTGTCCGGGCATATATGTAGAGCAAATACTGTATACATAATAAATAAATAAATAATATTAAAAAAAAAAAAAAAGAAAGTCTAGGGCTAGGGCTGGGATGCATTCAATTGGTAGAATGCTTGTTTATCATGTACAAAGCTCTAAGTTGGATTCCAAGCTTCCTATAAGGTGGGAATGGTGGCCTGTAGTCTCAGCAGGATCAGAAGTTCAAGGTCACCCTTGGTTACACTGTTTGAGGCCAGTCCAGGCTACATGACACCTTGTTTCAAAAAATAAGACAAGCCTAGTACTAATCTGATTCCTAAACATTGAAATTAATATGCCAGCTTCTATCCCATATCAACAGAAATTCTCTGAAAGTATCATTTTATCCCCAAAGTTCTAAAATCAGCATTGGGTTGCAATTTTTTATATTTTCTGAGTTAGTCTCTCTCCAAAGGTGTATTTTTTTTTTTTTTTTTTTGGTTTTTCGAGACAGGGTTTCTCTATTTAACAGCTCTGGCTGTCCTGGACTCGCTTTGTAGACCAGGCTGGCCTCGAACTCGCAAAGATCCGCCTGCCTCTGCCTCCCAAGTGCTGGGATTAAAGGCGTGCGCCACCACCGCCCGGCTCTACTTTTACTTCTTTTAAAAACAGGGTTTCTCAGCCAGGCAGTGGTGGCGCACGCTTTTAATCCCAGCACTTGGGAGGCAGAGGCAGGCGGATCTTTGCGAGTTCGAGGCCAGCCTGGTCTACAAAGTGAGTCCAGGATAGCCAGGGCTACACAGAGAAACCCTGTCTCGAAAAACCAAAAAAAAAAAAAAAAAAATCAGGGTTTCTCTGTGTAGCCCTGGCTGTCCTAGAACTCACTCTGTAGACCAGGCTAGCCTTTAATTCAGAGATCTGCTTGCCCCTGTCTTCTGAGTGCTGAGATTAAAAGTATACACCCCATCACCTGGCCTTTATTTTTCTTTGGTTTTTTTTTTATTCTAATAAACTGGTTCACAGTTCCTACTTTTTTGCTCTGCAATCCCCCCACCCCAAACTTTTACTTAAAATGAGGATCTGTAAAAACAGATCAGTGTTAAGATGATTGGCTATTCTTCCAGAGGTTCAAGTCCCAGCACCTACATATTAGTTCACACACTTCTGTGACTTCAGCCCTGGTGGTCTGGCCTCCATGGGTACTGCATGTATACATACAATATACATACATACATATGTTCAGGCAAAACACTCAAACACATAAAAATGAATTTACATTTTAAAAAATTTAATTCATTAGAACTTCCATTAAGTTATATTATGTGTATACACACATTCATTTCTCACACTACACATATACCAATTTTTTTTTTTTTGGTTTTTCGAGACAAGGTTTCTCTGTGTAGCCCTGGCTGTGCTGGACTCACTTTGTAGACCAGGATGGCCTTGAACTCGCAAAGATCCGCCTGCCTCTGCCTCCCAAGTGCTGGGATTAAAGGCGTGCGCCACCACCGCCCGGCTTACCAATTTTTTTTTTAAAGATTTATTTATTATGTATACAGTGTTCTGTCTGCAGGTATATCTGCAGGCCAGAAGAGGGCACCAGATTTCATTATGGATGGTTGTGAGCCACCATGTGGTTGCTGGGAATTGAACTCATGACCTCTGGAAGAGCAGCCAGTGCTCTTAACCGCTGAGCCATCTCTCCAGCCCACCAATTTTTTTTTTTTTTAAATTTAAAGATTCTGGAAATCTCTACACCTAACTCAGAGGGGAGGTTTCACCAATGCTGGGATTACAGGTGTGACCACTATACTCAGCTAAACATCATTCTATCTGTACTTATTTACTTTGGTTTTGGGCTAGGGTTTCTTTATGTACTTGTAGCTGTCCTAGACCTCTCTCTATAGATCAGGCTGGCCTCAAACTCACAAAAATTCACG
>CAJQZJ010000103.1:575300-592406 GCA_907164525.1 Lophiomys imhausi | reverse complement strand
CTCAGGAGACAGAGGCAGGTGGATCTCTGTGAGTCCAAGGCCAACCTGATCTACAAAGCGAGTCCATGACAGCCAGGGCTACACAGAGAAATTTTGTCTCGAAAAACAAAAAGAAAAAAAAATTGTATTACAATAAGCACCTTATTATGTTAATAGGAATTCACAAACTAGCAGGTTGTGGTGGCGCACGCATTTAATCCCAGCACTCGGGAGGCAGAGGCAGGAGGATCTCTGTGAGTTCAAGGCCAGCCTGGTCTACAACATGAGTCTAGGACAGCCAGGGGGCTGTTACACAGAGAAACCCTGTCTTGAAACCCACCACACATTCACAAAATTTTTTTGTTTTTCATTTGTGTATGTGTTTGTGTGAGAGAGATCAAAGATCAGAACTCCTACGACTAGAGCTGTCTCTTGACATGGGTGTTAGGAAACAAATTTGGGATTTGGGCCTGTGGAAAAAACGACAAGCATTCTTTTTTTTTTTTTTTTTTTTCTTCAAGCCAGAGTTTCTTGGTGTAACAAACCTTGGCCATCCTGGACTCACTCTGTAGACCAAACTGACCTTGAACTCACAGAGATCCGCCTGCCTCTACCTCCCTAGTGCTGGGATTAAAGGTGTGCGCCCAGCCTAAAAAGCATTCTTAACCACGGAACATCTCTCAACCATTAAGAATCTTTTTAACTTCAGCTTACATGACAAGAAAAAATTGGTTTAGTATTATAATAACTTGTTTTGATAGCTCTGACTACTAAGAAGGTAAATATCTTTCACATATTTAATAGTTATTTGCATTTTTTTCTGTGTGAATGATCTCTCCTTTTCATCTGCTCATTGATCAAATTTCTACAGCTTTAATTGATTTGCATGTAATTTCTTCTATATTAAGCTCAGAAGGTCTTCTGCCTTTTTTGTGCTCTTATGTCAAATAATAGTAACATACAAAACAGTCTTCCTTTCTGTGACCTCACTAGTAAATTTCTTTTTCTGGTTATACACCAAAATTAAGTGTGTAGCCTTCTCCTCAGAGAGCGAAGTAAGTAAATGTATCTTAGGAAAAAGAAAGGCTGTGCCTCTTGTTCTCTCTCTCTCTTTCTTTTTTAAGGTTTTTTGAGACAGGGTTTCTCTGTGTATCCTTGACTGTGCTGGACTCACTTTGTAGACCAGGCTGGCCTTGAACTCACAGAGATCCACTTGCCTCTGCCTCCCGAGCACTGGGATTAAAGGCGTGCGCCACCTGAGCCCAGCCATACCAGAATTTTTAAGGGGGAAGAAGAGTTCTTAACACTTAATGGCGTGCATGCGTTTCTTTGGAATAAATGCACTCTCTCTCATAAGATTTCACAAAACAAGCTTCTTACCTGTTTGCAGAGTACTAGGAAAAGACAAGGTGACTTTTTCATCTTCATTCTGATAGTTAAATCCAGTGGCATGAATTTCTGGAAAGAGGAAAAAAAAAATTACTTCGCAAATCTAAGTACACCGAAGAAAACAAATCTAGACTGCTACAATTAACAGCTTTAACAAAACTTATACTGAAATGACTGGAATATTCTTGTTTTGTGACAGGTCGCGCTGTACAGCCCTCCCTCGGACTATGCAGCCCAAGCTGGCTGGCTGTAACCTCACTGCAATCCTCATGCTTTGACCCTCTGAGAAGTGATGCAAGGAAATGTCCTTTTTCTTTGTGGTTTGCAGATGAGATCTTACTCTGTAGCTCTGCATGGCCTGGAATTCAAAGTTCCGGTGCTAGAATTAAAGGTGTATGCCACCATACTGAGCAAAATGCAATATTCTCTCTCGACTTAGTAAATCAAGTTTCAATGATGAGTAAAACAAGCTCCTCAAAAATAATTACACATGGGCTGGTGAGATGGTTCAATGGGTGAAGGCACTTGCTGTACAACTCTATTAATATTAACTCAAAATTCTCAGAATTCATCATGGAGAAGTCGAGTATCAACTCCACAAAACTGTCCTCTGACCTACACACACACACAGAGTTTTTAAAATAATTTACATTTCTTTATAAATTTGCCATCTTTGGTGATGTAAGGGAAATAGGGTTACTAGAAATGATATGGTTTTCTTTTCTATTTATTCATTTATTCTGTGCTCATTTTGTGAGATAGGGTCTTTATAAATAGCAAGACTGGCCTTGAACTAGAAATTCTCTTGTCACAGTTTCCAGAGTTGGGATAGATTACCAGACTTACTGAAATGCTTCATTCTAAACCTTACATGACTGTGATATTACTTTCTATGCTGAACCTACTTATAAATCTTTGGAAGATTTAGTATACTGCCAAGGATTCATTGTTAAAGATTCATGAAAGTCTTGCACCCTGCTCCCCAAAATTGATAATGTAAACTAAGAAAGAATTCATACACTTTTCTGGATTGTGTGCTCTTTTGGATTTTACAAAAATAAACAAAAACCTGTACAGGCAAATTAAGACTCCAGTTATTTGCTCTCCACCACCTAGAATGAGAAGAACTACCTGCCTTAGTGAGGCATAAGGATGATTATTTGACACATTAGGACCCATAAGCTACTTCCAACCAACACATCTGAAGCACACCCCAAATGAAAATGATGGTTAACGGTGTGGCCTTAATAAGCATGTGAAAAGATGTTCACCATCGAAACCACACAGACACAAAAATACCAATTCAAACCCACTATAATGACTATAATCAAAATTACAGACACATCTAGGGCGGCGATAGAGAAATTGAAGCCCACATATATTGCTGGTAGAATACAAAATGGTGGACATCTAGTAAACAGTTTGGTACTCCATCAGAAAGTTCAATAGACAGTTACCTTATGGTGGGGCAGTCCCACTCCTATGTGTGTTTTCTCTATCTCTCTCAATCTGAAGAGCTATGTCTACATAAAGACTTGTGTGTATACAAGTGTCCACAACAGTATTTCTTATAATAGCTCCAATGTGAGTCTTCTGTCACTGAATGTCCATCAACTAATGAATAGATAAAATCAACTAATGAGGGGCTGGTGAGATGGCTCAGTGGTTAAGAGCACTGACTGCTCTGCCAAAGGACCCGGGTTCAAATCTCAGCACCCACATGGCAGTTCACAGCTGTCTGTAATGGCTGGGTATGGTGGCGCAGGCAGAGGCAGGTGGATCTCTGTGAGTTCAAGGCCAGCCTGGTTTACAGAGTGAGTCCAGGACAGTCAAGGATACAGAGAAACCCTGTTTTGAAAAAAAAAAAATCAACTAATGATTAGATAAAATGTGCCAGAGTCACAGAATACACTAGTATTCAACACTAAAAAGAAATGCAGTGATGTGCTACAAAATGGCTCAGTGGGTAAGTGAGGCACGTGCCACTATGCCTGACAATCTGAGCTGGGTCCCTGAAACCCACATGGTGGAAAGAGAACCATTCCCTGAAAGCTGCCTCTGCAGGCCACATACACATTATGGGGTGCATGCCACCCTCCTGCCCAAGTAAGTAAATATTGAAAATAAAGAATAGGGAGGACAAAGGGAAAAGAAAGGAGTGATATACTGTGGATGAGCTTTAAAAGAGTATCTCATACAGCCCAGGCTAGACTCATGCTTGCTGTGTGACTGAAACTCCTAATCCTCCTGCCTCTACATCCTAAAAGTTGTGGTCAAAGGCATGGGAAAACAAGCTCAGCTAGCGGAGATTCTCTGGTTTGTTCTTTTTGGAGGGGGGTGTCTTGTCATTCTTTTCTCTGTGAGTACCTGTGTATGTGTGTGTGCGTACATGTGCACATGTGGTGTATAGAGCCGACAAGTTAGTATCAGGTGTCTTTCTTGATGATTCTGTCTTATTTTTGTGGTGGTTTGGTTTGGTGTTTGGTTTTTCTTGACAGAGTCTTATTATAGGATCTTTAGACAGGATCTGCTGTCCTGGAACTCACTATATAGACCAGGCTGGCCTAAAACTCAGCAATCCAACTCCCCAGTGCTGGGATTAAAGACTTGCACCAGTATACCCGGTAACATCTTATTTTTTTTTTTTTTTTTGGTTTTTCGAGACAGGGTTTCTCTGTGTATCCTTGGCTGTCCTGGACTCACTTTGTAGACCAGGCTGGCCTTGAACTCACAGTGATCCGCCTGCCTCTGCCTCCCAAGTGCTGGGATTAAAGGCGTGCGCCACCACCGCCCGGCGACATCTTATTTTTTGAAACAGGGTCTCTTACTAACCGTGGAGCTTACTGATTAGGTGATGCTGACTTCCAGAGACCCACTTGTTTCTGCCCACTAGCGCTAAGGTCACTGGAGTGTGTGAGCCATGTCTGGCTTATTACATGGGTGTGGAGAACCAAACTGAAGTCTTCACATGGCAGTTGACTCAATGAGCCCACCCCACTGTCTTTTCTAAGCACCCTACCACTGAGCAACATTGCCAGTCCCTATGAACTTGAAACTAAACATATACCAAGTTCAACAAGGCAAATATAAAAGATATTCATATGGAATGTCTACAGTAGGCAAGTCTATAGAAACAGAGATCCTGGGGATGGGGCTCAGTAGCAGAATGTTGGCCTTGTGTATGCAAGGCCCTGGGTTTAATCCCAGGCACCACTGAAAACAAAAAACAACAGCTTAGACACAGCTGAGTGTGATAGTAAATACTTATAATTCTTGCACTTGGGAGGTAAATGCAAAAGAATCAGAAGCTGAAAGCCAGCTTTGGGTACACTGCAGGTTTCTGAGGTCAGCCTGAGCCACATAAAGCCACTATCTCATATGAAATACAAATTTTAAAATAAGTGGTGGATCGAGGGGCAAAAATGGGCAAAAACTAATGAGCACTTCCTTCCTAGAGCTGGGAAGTGCTGACTGGGTCTGCTGATGGCCAAACAAAGTCTGGGAACAAACTAAAAGCTGCAATCTAAAAACATTTGACTTTATGAGGCAGCACTCATTCCATAGTTCAGGTTGGTCTGTAACTTGGAGTGATCCTCTCAGCTCTTCACCACGAGTTCCAGGACTATGGACATGCACTACCATATCTACGCTCTACATATGCTTCAAATTGACTAGCAGGATTTCAACTTTTTTTTTAATTATTTATTATGTATACAGTGTGCCACCACACCTGGTTCAATCTGAGATTAGTTCTGTATACTTTAAAAAAAAGATTTATTTATTTGTTATGTATACAGTGTTCTGTCTGCATGTATGCCTGCACACCAGAAGAGGGCACCAGATCTCATTATAGCAACCACCCATGTGGTTGCTGAGAATTGAACTCAGGACCTCTGGAAGAACAGCCAGTGCTCTTAACCTCTGAGCCATCTCTGCAGCCCAGATTTCAACCTTTTTATACTATCACTATGGTTCATACATATGTCTATGAAACTAAAACCTTTACAAAGCAAATAAAAAAGTTAAGTTCAGACTTTGAAAGCCCTTTCATTGATCCCCTAAGTAAATCTTCCTTATTTTATATATAAGGAAAATAGAAAATGAAGTATATAAAGTTAAGGATTTGATGAAGACTGCATGGTCAGACTGGACTCAGTTGTCTTCCTATACCTATTTCTAAAACTCTTTTTGCTATCTTAAAATTGCTTCTAAGTTTAAACAGATATCCAAAAATTGGTATATGGAGAATTGTTCTTGATTAGAACAAAAACAAAACATACGCTGTTGTCAAGTGATTTCCTAGAATATAATTATAATAGCCTGAAGGGAAGGCAGTTATCACTTCAATGCCTAAAAATGTCTGTTCCCTAAGGTCACTGGTGAGGTAGTGCACACCAGCAATTCCAGCACTTGGGAGGCTAAAGCAAGGAGAACATAGTTAAATCTGAGGAAAGCCTAGAATGATAGTGAGATACTGTCTCAAATGATCAAACAGACAAAACAACAATATTCTTTTCTCTGTGTGCCATATATATCTTCATGTGAGTGTGTGCCCATGTGTATGTAGGTGTGGTAGGGTTAGTGAAGTTAATATAGCACTTAGCATCATAGGGATCTTGGATTAGCAGAAGCTTGGCATCTCAGGTAAAAGGTTATGCGTGGATCCAATTATGTCTGGACTTGTTTACCATTGAAGGGCATGCCTTAAAAGCCCACCAAGAGCAGATGACGTTATTCATCATGAGACCACAGAACACACTGTTGTGGAGGCATGCCTTGGAAAGTCCGCCAGAGACTATGGCAACGAAATGCCAGAATTCACAGCGGAGATCATTATGACACATTATGACACAAGGGATTTAAACCAGAAAGAAGCCCATGCGATCTAGGCCCGGCACTCCACTGCACATCACTGTTTTGCAATGACCTGCCAGAAGTCCATGCTAGTGGAGAAAATAAGGGCAGAGCCTCCTTGGAGCCCCAGAGTATCAGAATGGCCAGCACGCCAGAACAAGAGCCCTTGGAACCCCAGAGCATCAGAACGGTGAGCGGGCAATTTGGAACTTTTAAATCTTGTAAATAATTGGGCCCTAGGACTGCAGAGGCAATTCTTGGCTGATTAAAAACTGCCCTGCAGCCGGGCGGTGGTGGCGCACGCCTTTAATCCCAGCACTTGGGAGGCAGAGGCAGGCGGATCTTTGTGAGTTCGAGGCCAGCCTGGTCTACAAAGCGAGTCCAGGACAGCCAGAGATATTCAGAGAAACCCTGTCTCGAAAAAACAAAAAAAAAAAAAAAAAAAAAAAAAAACTGCCCTGCATCAATGGTGGGAACAGATTAAATGTATAAACTGGCCTTAAGATCTGACCAATAAGACTCACAGACTTTACGATTGAAAGACTTGTTGGAAACCAGCTACCTATACGGTTCTATGTCAAGAGAATTAACCTGAGAGAATATCCTTTTAAGAAACTTAAGTGTTTGTTTTTTAATAGATATTAGAGTATTTTAGATATTAAGATATTCTTAGTTAGATTATAGGTTTTAGAATTAGGGTTTGGGTTTTAGAACTTAGGAACTTTATAGGTGATTGTTAAGTATTAATAAATATATAAATATAAATAAAATTTATGTTAAATGTGGGTGTGTGTGCATGTGGAGACTAGAAGGCAACATCATATGTCTTCCTGGATTTCTCTCCACCTCATGTTTGTGACAATTTCTTACTGAACCTGCAGCTCATGGTCTGGCTAGGCTGGCAGCCAATGACCTCCAAGTCCACTTTTATGTGAGTGCTGTGGATCTGCAATCCAGTCCTCCCTCACATTGGTACAGCAAGCACCTTACCAACTAAGCTCTCTGGCCCAAGTTTTTTTTCTAAGTGAAAATGGGATTCTGGTAGCTCTGAGTTATTATGATGAAGGACTACTAAAACTAATATGTTCTCACAAATCTACAGAAACACTTCACACTGGCAAGAAGTTAATAAAACACAAAAGAACAGCAGCCTGAGAACAGAACAAGCCAGTGCTGTATTGTTAGGCTTCATTCCACATACACACTTCCAACTGTAAGTACAACTCTGCTACATAACTACCAAGGAATCAAATTCCCTCTAAAATTTTCTCAGAAAAGAGGGTAGTCATATGTCTGAATTCTCTTAAAGTATTTTGTATTATTGGAACTATTCCAATCATTTTATGCTTACAACTGCAAGTGGAGCATTCCTCAGCCACAAATCAAAGTCTTGTGATGCTCTAAAATCTAAAACTTTGAATTTCATGAAGACCAATATAAATGACCAAAGCAAAAAAATGAAAAAGTGCTCAGCATTATTAGTCATCAAGGAAATACAAACTCAGACCACTACCACTGACCACTCCACGCACACTAGAATAGCTTTACTAGAGTGGCAACAAAAATGTTGTCTAGAACTAAAACTAATATTGTTGGTGAAACATTCTCCAACCCAAACAAAGGGTTCTCACATCTGCTTGGACAGTTCTTTCTCCAGCTATGTAAATACTTGAGAACATTCAAATACCAATTCCTTTCTCTTTTTTTTGTTTTGTTTTGTTTTGAGACAGGGCTTCTCTGGTTAGCTCTGACTGTCCTGGACTCAGTTCATAGACTAGTGGCCTCAAACTCACAGAAACCCACCTGCCTCTGCCTCTCCAGTGCTGGGATTAAAGGTGTGCACCACCAAGCCTGGCATATATACATATGTATGTATGTATATCAGTTTTTTGAGACAGGGTTTCTCTGTATATCCCTAGCTGTCCTGGACTCACTCTGTATATCAGGCTGGCCTTGAACTCACAGAGATCCAACTGCCTTTGCCTCCAGAAGACTGGGATTAAAGGCCTACACCACTACACCTAGCATCAACTCGTTTCTTTAAAGATCTGTTATATCATCTTTAAGAACAAATGTCGGCCAGGCGTGGTGGCGCACGCCTTTAATCCCAGCACTCAGGAGGCAGAGGCAGGCGTATCTTTGTGAGTTCGAGGCCAGCCTGGTCTACAAAGTGAGTCCAGGACAGCCAGAGATACACAGAGAAACCCTGTCTCGAAAAACCAAAAAAAAAAAAAAAAGAACAGATGTCACAGGAAAAGGGGTTGTAGATCTGGTGCTTGTCTTAATGTGCACAAAGCCCTGGGTTCTATCCCTGCACTGTATAACATGGGACACGGTGGTGTGTGCCTGTTAACTAAAATTCCAGGGCTCAGGAGGCAGAAGCAGGTCAGAATTTCAAGATCAGTCACAACCACATACCTTGGCTACATGAGCCCCAAACAAAACAAAATGAATAATCTTCATTCTACATGCCTTTCTGGTGTTTTTTTTTTTTTTTTTGGTTTTTCGAGACAGGGTTTCTCTGTGTATCCTTGGCTGTCCTGGACTCACTTTGTAGACCAGGCTGGCCTCGAACTCACAAAGATCCGCCTGCCTCTGCCTCCCAAGTGCTGGGATTAAAGGCGTGCGCCACCACCGCCCGGCTTGGTTTTTTTTTTAATACTACTTTATTCTGCATGTTTTCTTGTTGACTGTTAGGATATAATAGGTATTTGGGGTTTTACCCAATGGCCCTAGCTCATAACTGCAGATAAAGAGAGGTAGCACATGCCTTTAATCCCAGCACCTAGGAGGCAGAGGCAGGTGAATCTCTGTGAGTTCCAGGACATCCAGGGATACACAGAGAAACCCTGTCTTGGGGGGGGGAGGGGAATGAATGTTGAGACCTCCTTGGGACTGTGCTGTTTGATTTTTTTGACTTGTCCAAGAATTGCTATGTCTAGCCTCAAATGAACAGAGATCCATGTGTGTCACCTTGCCCACCTAAGACAGAGACAGACAAGAGAGAGAAGAGAGAAAGGAAAAAAAAAAAAAGAAAAATAGGCAGGCATGGTGGCACATGCCTTTAATCCCAGCACTTGGGAGGCAGAGGCAGGAGGATCACTGTGAGTTCATTCCAGGAGAGCATGATCTACAGAGTCCAGGAGAGCCAGTACTGTTACACAGAGAAACCCTGTCTCGAAAAACAAAGCAAAAAACGGACCCATGTTTGGTAACATCCTATAGTATTATATTATTATTTAGCATTATACTAAGTACTCCAGTACTTGGAAAGTAGTAGAAGAATCAGGAAGTCAAGGTCACCTTCAACTATATAACAAGTCTGAGGCTAACCTAGATAGGCTACATGAAATTTAGTTTCCCAAAACTAAGAAATATTCTCAAACTGAAGCAAGCTCACAGGCAAGAGTACTTGCCTGATATATAAAGCCCTTGATTTAACCTCAGTACTATAAAAAAGAAAAAACAAATTCTTTTCTGGCCTGGAATATATTTCAGTGGTAGGGTGATCACAGAGCATTCATGGGGCTCTGGGTGTGATTATCAGCACCACATGAACAGATTTCTGTGAGTATGAGGCCAGCAGATTTCTGTGCGTTTGAGGCCAGCCTGGTCTACAAAGTGAGTCCAGAACAGCTACACAGAGAAACTCTGTATCGAAAAACCAAAAGAAAAAATATTAAAAAAAAATATTTGTGTGTATTGTGCTATGTGCACCCACAAATGAGTGCATGTGAAAATCAAGTACAGCTGTCAGTAGCTGGCTCTTTTCTTTTAATTTTATGAAGATTCCAGGGATCCATCTCAAATCATCAGGCTTTTGTGGCAAGTTCTTTGGCCACTGAGCCAAAATATTCTGGTTTTGTTGTTGTTGGTAGTGGTGGTGGTTTTTTTGAGACAGGGTTTCTCTGTGTAGCCCTGGCTATCCTGGACTCACTTTGTAGACCAGGTTGGCCATGAATTTGCAGAGATCCGCCTGCCTCTGCCTCTCAAGTGCTGGGACTAAAGGCGTCCATCACCATGCCCAGAAATTATAGACAGCTGTGAATTGCCATGTGGGTGCTCGGATTTGAACCCGGGTCCTTTGGAAGATCAGCCAGTGCTCTTAAATGCTGAGCCATCTCTCCAGCCCCCAAATATTCTGTTTTTAAGAAAATCACAACAGGACCTGGAGAGATAGCTCAGTAGTTAAGAGCACTTGTTGCTCTTGCAGAGGACCTAGGTGCTGGGACTAAAGGCAGTGACATCACTGCCCAGCTTTCTATTTTACTTGGGGGGGGGGGACGCCTTGAGGGTTTTGAGACAGGGTTTCTCTGTGCAGCCCTGGCTGTCCTAAGGCTCACTCTGTAGACCAGGATGGCCCCAAATTCACAGAAATTAACCTGCCTCTGCTACCTGAGTGCTGGGATTAAAGGCACACACCATTACAACCACCTGCCTAAAATAATTTTCTAAATTTACCTAACAGATAAATGTTTGTTCAAAATAATAGCAACATTGTTATTTGATTATATATGAGTTTTAAAAAAAGATGTCAGCCGTTCTAAACTTGACTCATAAAAATCAGTAAATCTTGGCCAGGGGGGGCTGGAGAGATGACTCAGCGGCTGAGAGAACTGGCTAGTGCTCTTCCAAAGGTCTTGAGTTCAATTCCCCAGAAACCACATGGTGGCTTACAACCATCCACAACGTGATCTGATGCCCTCTTCTGGCTGCAGGCATGCATGCAGATAGAACACTCATATACATAAAATAAAAAAAATTAAAAATTAAAAATCTTGGCCAGGAGTGGTGGTATATGCCATTAATTCCAGCACTTGGGAGGCAGAGGCAGGCAGATCTCTGTGAGTTAGGGGCCAGCCTGGTCTACAAACCGAGTTCAAGACAGGCAGGGCTCTGTTATACAAAGAAAACCTTGTCTCAAAAAACAAAACCACAAGCCGGGCGGTGGTGGCGCACGCCTTTAATCCCAGCACTTGGGAGGCAGAGGCAGGCGGATCACTGTGAGTTCGAGGCCAGCCTGGTCTACAAAGTGAGTCCAGGACAGCCAAGGATACACAGAGAAACCCTGTCTCGAAAAACCAAAAAAAAAAAAAACAAAACAAAACAAAACAAGATATCAGTAACTCTTAATCAAAATCCCAGCAAGCTGGGGTTAGGGAAATGGCTCAGTCAGTAAAGTAATTTCAGTGCTCCCAAGAGGACCTGAGTTTGATGCACAGACTCACAAAAAAGCACATACAGCATGCATTTACAATTCTACCACTGTGGGAGGTAGAGATGGGAGAGTTCTTGCTTGAGGCCTGCTTGGCAGCCAGCTTAGACAAATCAATGAGTCCCAGGTCCCAGTGAGAGAACCTGTCTCCACCGGGCCTGGTGGCGCACACCTTTAGCCCCAGCAGCACTCAGGAGGCAGAGGCAGGCAGGTCTCTGAGTTCAAGGCCAGCGTGGTCTACACCCAGGGCTACACAGAGAAACCCTGTCCTGGGTACTGGGGGATCAGAGTCAGGGTAGACAGCTCCTGAGGAACAATACCAAAAACGTCCACACACACAAACAAATCTATAGATACAGACATCTAGAGACACACAAATTCTAGCAAGTTATTTTATAAATAATAATAAATTAATTCTAAATTATAAATAGAAAACCAAAAGACCATAAATAGTCAAAACAGTACTGAGGAAGAATAAAGTCAGAAGACAACATTACCCAACTTTAACACTTATTACAAAGCTATGGTAATTAAAGCAGTGTGATTCTGGTGAGAGAATAAACAAATAGATGAGAACAGCCTAGAAAGAGACAGACACAAATAAAGTCAATTGTAGGCAAAGGAACAATGGCAATACAAGAGAGAAATGGCAGTCCCAATGATCACTAGAACAAAACATTCACATGCGACAAAACAAAAGCTTACATCCTCCATAATAACTCAAAATGGACGATACACCTAAATGGAAAATGCAAAATTTTGAAACTCCCAGAATACAATACAGGAGAAAGAGAAGATGAATTAAGTATAGTAATGACATTTTAGCTACAACACCAAAGGCATGAATCCATTAAAGAAATGACTGATAAGCTAAACAAATTAGAATTAAGCAAGTGCTTTACAAAAGACACTATTAAGAAGAAAAGATAAGCCACAGAATGGGAGAAACATTAGAAAACCTATCTGGCAGGGGCTGGAGAGGTGGTTCAGAGGTTAAGAGCACTGGCTGCTCTTCCAGAGGTCCTGAGTTCAATTCCCAGCAACCACATGGTAGCTCATAACCATCTATAATGAGTTATTGTGCCCTCTTCTGGCCTGAAGGCATACATGCAGACAGAATACTGTATACATAATTAATAAATAAAATATTAAAAAAAAAGAAAACCTATCTGGCAAAAGAGTATTACTCTTAAAACTAAACAGTAGGGCTGGAGAGATGGCTCAGAGATACCACTGGCTGCTCTTCCAGAGGACCTGAGTTCAATTCTCAGCAACCACATGGTGGCTCATCTACAATGAGATCTGGTGCTCTCTTCTGGCCTGCAGGCATATACAGACCAAATACTGTACACGTAATTTTAAAAATGTATATTTATGTGTGCTTATATGATTAAAATATTCAAAAAATAAAAATAAAAAACCTCGGGCTGGAGAGATGGCTCAGAGGTTAAGAGCACTACCGACTGCTCTTCCAGAGGTCCTGAGTTCAATTCCCAGCAACCACATGGTGGCTCACAACCATCCACAATGAAATCTGGTGCCCTCTGCTGGCTGGCAGGTGTACCTGCCGACAGAACACTGTATACATAATAAATAAAATCTAAAAACAAAACAAACTAACTAACTAACTCCGGCTAGAGAGATGGCTCAGGGGTTAAGAGCACTAGCTGCTCTTCCAAAGGTCCTGAGTTCAATTCCCAGAAACCACATGGTGGCTCACAACCATCCACAATGTGATCTGATGCCCTCTTCTGGCTGCAGGTGTTATGCAGATAGAGCACTCATATACATTAAATAAATCTTAAAAACAAAACAAAACAAAGCTCAACAGTAACAGAGCTGGGAGAGATTATACCTGTAATCCCAGCACTAAGAGTCTGAGGCAGGAAGCTCCTGAGTTTAAGGACAGCCTTAACTATGTAATGAGAACATCTGGGGGCTAGAAAGATCAAACTAGACAGATGGCCTAGGGGTTAAGAGCACTGGCTGCTCTTCCAAAGAACCGGAGTTCAAATCCCAGCACCCACATGACAGTTCACAGCTGTCTGTAATTGCCAGGTGTGGTGATGCACGCCTTTAATCCCAGCCTTGGGAGGCAGAGGCAGGTGGATCTCTGAGTTCAAGGCCAGCCTGGTCTACAAAGTGAGTCCAGGACAGTCAGGGATACACAGAGAAACCCTGTCTCGAAAAACAAAAACAAAAAAAAGAAAACATCTGAAAAAAGAAAAGGAAAAAAAAAGCCAGTGGCAGTGGTGCATACCTTTAGTCCCAGCACTCTTGAGGCAGACACAAGCAGATCACTGTGTGTTCAAGGCAAGCCTGGTCTACAAAGCTAGTCCAGGACAGCCAGGACTCTGTTACACAAAGAAACTGTCTCAAAAAACAAACAAACAAAAAAAGCCGGGCGGTGGTGGCGCACGCCTTTAATCCCAGCACTTGGGAGGCAGAGGCAGGCGGCGGATCTTTGTGAGTTCGAGGCCAGCCTGGTCTACAAAGCGAGTCCAGGACAGCCAGAGATATCCTGTCTTGAAAAACCAAAAAAACAAACAAACAAACAAACAAAAACCTAAAAAACAAGATGGAGGAGACTTAATATCTTTTATACCATTTATTCAGCAATTATATTCCTTGGTATTTATAAAAAAAGGACTAAGAATTTTTTGTTGTTCAAACAAACTTGAATATGGATATTAAGAGCAGCTTGATTCCTAACTGCTAAAATTTGGAATCAAGCAAAACATTCCTATAAGTGAATAAACTGTAGCATATGAAAAAAAATGGACTTTTTTTGTTTAAGGCAGGGTATCACTATGTAGCCATGGTCAGACCTTGCTCTGTACATCAGACTGGTGTAACTCACAGAAATACCTACCTCTGCCTCCCAAGTGTTGGGATTAAAAGCTGTACCACCACACCTAGCTGGAGTATTATTCAGTGCTAGAAAGAAACAAGTTATTAAGCCATAAAAAGACATGGACAAAATACAATGTAAAGTATTACAATGAAAAGAGCCAATTAGGAAAGACTGCATACTACAGGATTCCATGACTGTTGGGGTCGATTCGGAACTTACTATGTACTCAGATGTTAATTGCTTCCCCCTCCAAGATCCTTGCTGCCCAAAATCAAATCCTCATGTATCCAGAATGATCTTGTGTAAGCCCTGTCTCCAAAATAATCTCTAATTGGCTAAATAAAGTTGCCTACTGCTTGGGGGAGGGGGAGTTGTTAGGCAGAGCTAAGGTTCCAGGGCTTTTGGGGAATAGAAGGGCTAAGAGAGAGGAAGGAGGAGAGAGGAGGGAAATGCTGCAGATTAGCATGGATGAGAAGGACATATGGCTGAAAGCAGCCTGCTCTGAGGACCAAATGGAACAGATTCAAGTATTATGGAATTTTACCTGGGGAAACAGACAAGATAGTTTAGAGGGTTAAGATTTGCCCAGCCAGCCGGGCGGTGGTGGCGCACGCCTTTAATCCCAGTACTTGGGAGGCAGAGGCAGGCGGATCTTTGTGAGTTCGAGGCCAGCCTGGTCTACAAAGTGAGTCCAGGACAGCCAAGCATACACAGAGAAACCCTGTCTCGAAAAACCAAAAAAAAGATTTGCCCAGCCTCAGTGCATTAAGGCTTAACATATATCTAAATTTGTTTATTTAGAATATATTTATTTTAGATAAATATATCTATTTAGAATAATTTAGGTTTTAGTGTTTATTTAGAATATAGCGGTTAAGGAACTACCACCACCTTAATAATTATATGAATTAATATTAAATATTAATAATAATTCAACACGTGATATTTTAGAAAAGGCAAAACTAAGGGCAAAGGACTAGAAAGATGGCTCAGGAGTTAAGCATACATACTATTCATCCAGAGAACAATTCCCAACACCCACATCAGGCAGGTCATAAACACTTGTAACTCCAGCTCCAGGGATATCTCACACTGTTTGGCCACTGTGGGCACTTACAACCATATTCACAAACGTACAGAAAGACACATACATATAATTAAAAGATAACATACAAATCTATGGGCCCAGAGTAGTCAGATCAGTGGCTGCAGGAGACAGACGGGGAGGAATGAGCAGGCAGAGCGCAGATGTGTTCTAGGATAGTAAGCCAGTGCCATGTAGCCTACAGTGGTGGACACCTGTCGTCATTCACTTGTCAAAACCCACACACAGCACACCAAGACTAAAGCATAAACAGACACTAGATGACAACGCTGCAGTGGAGATCTATCAACTGGACCACTAATTCAATGCCACTCTGTACAGCATGCTGACACTAGAAAGTGCTGTTGGGTGCACAGGAACAGAAACTATATGGGAACTCTGTATTTTCTTCTTAGTTCTGCTTGCTGTTAACCTAAAATAGCTCTTAAAGTTAAGATATATTAAAAGTGAAGTAAGATAGCCATTTAATTTAGAAAACAGGATGTCCTGAAAGTTACCAAAAAGTTGAGAAACAATTTAGTTCCTCAATGTAGTCTGGAGCAGTCAGGTTACACATAACTTTACCCATTGTTCAAAAGAATAGCACAAACAGTTCCCATCTCCAAGCTCACTACATTCAGAAATAGTAAGCCAGAGACAAAAGTAAAAAAAAAAAAGGCTGGGCAGTGGTGATGCACACCTTTGATCCCAGCACCTGGGAGGAGGCAGAGGCAGGAGGATCTCTGAGTTTGAGGCCAGCCTGGTCTAGAGAGCTAGTTTAGTTCCAAGCCAGCCAGGGCTATACAAAGAAATCCTGTCTCAGAAAACCAAAGTGGAAACACACAAATAGACAAACTCCAGAACAACAGAAAACACCCAGAAATAAAGACATTTAAAATTTAAACCTGTGTGCTCAAAAACTCTTAAAAAGCTAAATCAAGCTGGGTAGTGGTGGTGCACACCTTTAACCCCACCACTGACAGGCAGATCTCTGGGTCTGAGGATCTCAACTTCAAGGCCAGTCTTGGGTTACACACAATGAGCTGAAAGCAGACCTGCACTACAGAAGACCCTGTGTCATACATTAACTAAATAAACAAATACACACACACACATTTTTTTTTTCCGAGACAGGGTTTCTCTGTGTAACAGCCCTGGCTGTCCTAGATTCGCTTTGTAGACCAGGCTGGCCTCTAACTCACAGAGATCCGCCTTCGTAAGACATGCACTACGCCCGGTTTGTTTGTTTGTTTTGTAAATACCTTTATTTTTAATTGTTTGACTTGTTTATTTTGAATGGCTAGAATCAATCACCGAGAGCGTCATGAACGCTAAGCGATGTCTGTACCCCTCAGCTGTACTATATAAGCTTTGAATAGGTTTTATGAGACAGGTATTCTTTCTAGTTTAGCCTTGCACCATCCAATTTTCCTAATCCCAGCCCGATTCAGTCATTTTCTGATCTGTCTGATCACACAGGAATTATAACCTACATCTCTGTCTTAGAACTGAAGTTACATTCAAATTCCTTCCCGTTGAAAATATCTCCATGATGGGGCTGGAGAGATGGCTCAGCGGTTAAGAGCACTGGCTGCTCTTCCAAAGATCCTGAGTTCAATTCCCAGCACCCACATGGTGGCTCCCACCCACCCACACTGTGATCTGGTGCCCTCTGCTGGCTGCAGGTGTGCATGCAGACAGAGCACTCATGCCCTCTGCTGGCTGCGGGTG
>CAJQZJ010000103.1:550010-566701 GCA_907164525.1 Lophiomys imhausi | reverse complement strand
CACACACACACACACACACACACACACACACACACACACACACACACTTTTAAAAATTAATTTTTTTTTTGGTTTTTCTTTTCTTTTCTTTTGGTTTTTTGAGACAGGGTTTCTCTGTGTAACAGCCTGGCTGTCCTGGACTCACTTTGCAGACCAGGCTGGCCTCGAACTCACAGAGATCCGCCTGCCTCTGCCTCCCAAGTGCTGGGATTAAAGGCGTGTGCCACCACACCTGGTGTTAAAAGTTTTTTTTTAAATGGCAATATTCCTTCACATTTCATTTTATCAGAACATACCCAATTAGTACCAAAAACTTTATGCCCAACTGGTCATGGGCAATAAACCTTATGCTTATTCATGAACTGAATTAAAGAAGGGGTCAGGAGCTAGTAGTGGATCATGTCTGCAATCTTAGTACTCAGAAAGCAGAGATAGGAGGGTATGAGTTCAAGACCAACCAGAGTCACATAACAGGACATTGGCAGATAATGGCCTAGTGGATAAAGGCTCCTGCTGCTAATCCTGCCAGCCTGAATCTGATTACCAAGACCTCTACACACACACCATGGCATCCCTAAACCCTCCCTGACAAATAATGAATGTAATTTTTTTCAACAACAAAAATGCAGGGGGATAATTGGGGGGGAGGGGTGCGATGGGGTGGGGGAGAATGGTAGGATGGGTGGATGGCAGAGCAGGCCTTTGATCCCAGCACTCAGGAGGCAAAGGCAGGTGGATCTCCGTGAGCTCGAAGACAGTCTGCTCCACAATATGAATTCCAGGACATCAGAAACAGAAGAAACAGAGAAACCCTGTCTTGAAAAACCAAACAACCAAAAAAACTAAAAAAAAAAAAAAAAAAAAAAGGGGAAAGGAAGCACTTAACTTCCAAA
Organism: Lophiomys imhausi; assembly: GCA_907164525.1. Lineage (NCBI taxonomy): Eukaryota > Metazoa > Chordata > Mammalia > Rodentia > Muridae > Lophiomys > Lophiomys imhausi. The sequence continues at coordinate 565,808 of CAJQZJ010000103.1, read as the reverse complement.
GAAAGAAATGAATATTTTTCAAAGTTTGAAGCTTATGGCAACAAAATAGATGGTTTAGTTGTTGGTCTTAATCTTCATCTAGGCAACCATTCATTATCTATGAACACATACAGTAAATTTTCATGGCAGCCAAGCATTTGATCTACCAAGGTCAACATACCTGAACCACATTACATTTGCAAACCACATTTAGCTAACTACTACTATAACCACTTTGAAGTGCTTAAAATGTTTATTTACTTTGGAAAGCACTGTGTACAATATCAAATTACCAGTATTTTTTCATTCCTCCTAAGTTTAGGGAAAATCCACCTGTTTATACTAATAACTCAAGCTACCTGTTAGTTAAAAGCAACTTTCTCTTTTCAGGATACTGACATTTTTAGAAGACTGAAAGAAGCCAGAGGAACAAAGATATGTACCTTAAAAATAGAACTTCAAGGGCTTGAGAGATGGCTCAGCAGGTAAGAGCACTGGCTGGTCTTCCAGAGGAACCGGGGTTCAAATCCCAGCACCCACATAGCAGTTCACAGCTGTCTGTAATGGCTGGGCTTAGCAGTTCACGCCTTTAATCCCAGCACTTGGGAGGCAGAGGAAGGTGGATCACTGAGTTCAAGGCCAGCCTGATCTACAAAGCGAGTCCAGGACAGCCAGGGCTACACAGAGAAACCCTGTCTCGAAATAACAAAACAAAAAACAAAAAAAGTAGAATGTCATTTCTTTGTTTCAGTCCCAGGATTAAGTCTTTGGATTCCCCCCCCCCCAATCCAGAGTTTAAGAGTGCTTCGATGGGGGGGGGGAGAGACCTTTAATCCCAGGACTCAGGAGGCAGAGGCAGGCGGATCTCTGTGAGTTCGAGGCCAGTCTGGTCTACAGAGTGAGTTCCAGGACAGCCAGGGCTGTTCACAGAGAAACCCTGTCTAGAAAAAAGCTTAAAAAAAAAAAGAAAAAGAAAAAAGAAAAGGGCTGGAGAGATTGCTCAGAGGTTAAGAGCACTGACTGCTCTTCCAGAGATCCTGAGTTCAGTTTCCAGCAACCACATGGTGGCTCATAACCATCTATATAGTAAGATCTGGTGCCCTCTTCTGGCCTGCAAGTACACATGCACACAGAACACTGCATATGTATTAAATAAATAAATCCTTAAAAAAAAAAAAAGTGCTGGGATTAAAGGCTTGCACCACCCTGCCTGGCAAGTCTTTGGATTTCTATACAGACTTCACTTCAAATGAACCACAAAGAAACAAGGCTGTACTATAGCATTAGCATTGATAACAGTGCTAGAATTGGTAACATTCTACAATGGAAGATTCCCAGAGCTACAGAGGTAGCAAAAGGACAGTTTTCCTGAATGAGCCTTCTCTGCAGGGATGTGTTGCTACATCATCAGGTCCTTGCTGCTGTTGCAGGAAGGATGACTTCACAGTGCTATAATCATACACACAGTGAATACACAACAGTAAGTTCACTGCAGTGAGACTCCATAGCTTTTGATTTTTTTTTTTTTGATTGGCAAATCTAGATAAGTTAATAAAGGAAAATATCCAGTGTTAAAACCATAAACACAATCTTTGGAAGCCTGAGATATTTTCCCTAATAAGTGATTCCACTGTTAAAACTTTGCTGCATTGGTGGAACAGAACTATAATTTCTCAAGTCAATGAGAAGCAAATAATCAATCAATTCAAACAGCTAAATTTCCTTACAAGAGATGCTGAAAAGCCCAAGGAAACCAAGTAAGTACTTTCTCTGTCTCTCTCTTTCTCTCTTTTTTTATGTGTATTTATTACTTCAGGTTACATCTCCATCACAGTGCCCTCTTTCCACCCCTCCCAGTCCCACCCTCCCACCCTCCCTACCCCCCCTCTCTCTTTTTTTTAAGACAGATTATTTTGTAGTTTAGGGTAGCCTCAAACTCACTATAGTAACCCATGCTTTCTGGAAGTTATGAACCATATGTTTCTACTTCCAAGGAGTTAAGATTACATGCATGCACCACAACTCCAGTCATCAATAAACATCACACACACATATATATTCATATATAATTTTAAAAGTTTTGCCAGGTATGGTAGAACATACCTTTATTCCCAGCACTTGAGAGGCCTAGGCAGGTGCCTCAAAAAACCGAAATACATAGATACATACATAGTTTAAATACACATATTGACATTTATATTTTGTGACTACTTATAAACACGATAAATTTAAAACTGTATATAGGCATATTATGCACTTATCTCTAGGCAGGCAACAGGAGTTACCTTTCAGTGATAAGACACAGAAATAAATTTTAGTGGTATTCATGACTATTTGTTACCCACCCCCCTAGAGACAGGGTCTCTCTATGTACCTCTAGCTGTCCTGAAACTTTTCTATGTGAACCAGGTTGGCCTTGAGCTCAGAGATCTGTTTGCATCTGATCCTAAATGCTGGGATTAGAGGTGTATGCCACCATACCCAGTCTTTTTTTTTTTTTTTTTTTTTGGAGTTTGGGGATTTCCAGGGGCAGGGTCTCAGGTAGCCCAGACAGGGCTGAAATTCACTGTTCAGACAAGGAGAACCTTATCTTCCAAGCACTGAGATGACAGGCAGATGCCACTCACTGCCTCTGACGGTGCTAGGGGACAAACCCAAGACTGTACATACTGGGAAACACTCTTATCCACTGAGTAGCAAACCCAGCCCCGACTTGTGACATCTTCCAAAAAAATAGTGTAAATGCTCTGAAGCAAAGAGGCAAAATGGTAAATGTAGGTAAGTTGTTTTCTATATTTCTAGAACATTTCCTGATTTACAATAAAAATTCAAAAAGATTATAAATGACCAAATAAACCAAAAGCCACAGGTTCATATGGTATGCAACAGGAAATTTCTGAAATCTGGGATGTTCAGCTCAGGTAACAACTGAGCAGCTATTAGAAGGCTCAGTTCTTCACGACTAACTCATGTGCAGAAGGTTTACTTTATGATAAAAACGGGCTCATTTATGTAGCAAAGTTCAAAGGAGCTTCATAGATAACTTGCTACTCAAGACCACATTTATCCAGGCTGTATTAATAATCTAGAACCAGGAAGTTAAAAAAAAAGGCTTGTACACAATGTCAGAATAGATAATACAAAGTCCATACAGTAAAGCTCATAGCATTAACTTTGAAGAGGATCTAACAAACTCACACTTAGAAATTCATTTTTAATCTTAAATAAGCATGCCTGACTCATCACATAGACCTCTCCAGCTCTACACAACAGGCAATGTAACAAGACACAAACCACCAAGAAGCAATGTGCCTGACAGCAGGAAACACACACAGCCACTTTAAAGGACAGGTATACCAAGTTAATGAATTATAAAGCGTAGAGTTTGAGGTAATTTTTTTAATTTATTTTTATTTAATGTACATTTGCCTGTACATATATCTGTGTGAGGATGTCAGGTCCCCTAGAACTGGAATTACAGACAGTTGTGAGCTGCCATGTGGGTTCTGAGAATTGAACTGGGGTCCTTTGGAAGAACAGCCAGTGCTTTTAACCACTAAACAAACCATCTTCTCCAGCCCTTGAGGTAACTTCTTGAAGTATTCTAGTACCTGAGAATGATCCAGTACTTCAAAAAAGAAAAAGAAATCACTGGGTGTGGTGGCGCACACCTTTAATCCCAGCACTCAGGGAGGCAGAGGCAGGATATCTCTGTGAGTTCAAGGGCAACCTGGTCTACAAAGTGAGTCCAGGACAGTCAAGGATACATAGAGAAACCCTGTCTCGAAAACCTTTAAAAAAATTATTTATAAAAAAAGAAAAAGAGCCGGGCGGTGGTGGCGCACGCCTTTAATCCCAGCACTTGGGAGGCAGAGGCAGGCGGATCTTTGTGAGTTCGAGGCCAGCCTGGTCTACAAAGCGAGTCCAGGACAGCCAGAGATATTCAGAGAAACCCTGTCTCGAAAAACCAAAAAAAAAAAAAAAAAAAAGAAAAAGAAATCTAAAGAATGAATTATAAAGCTGAAACATTTCCACCCAAATCGGTGAATATTTTGTTTTAAGTTTCAATATTTCAAAGGTAAGTTTGATTTATATGGAAAATTCACTACAGAATTTAGTGTCAGGTAACTTCAGACAAAAGCTTAATAAATAAAAAGTTCTATTTTGGGGAGAGGTGTTGTTGGGGACTATGCATGAAGTTCCTGAACAGCCGAAATCCTAGGCATGCACTCCACCACTCAGCTGTGGCTTGCTTGCTTTTCACTCTTTATAACTCTATCTTTTTCTTTGGTGTGTCATTCTGTCTGCCTCTGTCTTCCAAGACAGGGTCACACTATGCAGCCCTGGCTGATTTGGAACTGGCCTTGAACTTGTGGTAATTAATCCTCCAGCCCACTAAGGGCTAAAACTACAGGCGTGAGCAGCCAGGCCCAGTTTAGTGTTTTATAATCCTATTTTATAGACACAGTTTCAAAAAGCTGAGCATAAAAATGTGAGCAGATTCCTTATACTCTTCTTCTTCTTTTTTTTTTTTTTTAAGGTTTTTCAAGACAGGGCTATTCTATTTAACAGCGCTGGCTGTCCTGGACTCACAGAGATCCGTGTGCCTCCAGGAGTGCTGGGCCTATACTCATCTTAAAATCTTTGCTTATTTGTTGGGCATTGAACACAATTCCTTGAAACACACATTCTTACCATTAAGCTACACCTTTAACATCTCAAATTTAAGACCAATTAATGAGCTAACACAATGCTAGCATATTATTAATTTCTCTGGTTTTTCTAAAGTAATTAAAAACTATCACCCAGGATTACAGAGAAAAAAATGAAAAATTTGGGCATAAATTTTTATAACACAGGATTAACAATAACATTTACTTTGATAGCAAGCTTTCAGCCTACCAAACCAATCCTGTATCTGCCACTCTCCTCTTACTGCCAATGTAGTCTTTGGCAACATGGATGTTGGTAGAGCCCAGAAACTGGCTAGTAAAACCTCATTTCTGGGCTTCATGGATGAAGTCAATTTCTCTGAAAAGGATAAGAGCATTTCCACTGGAGGAGAATGTCCAACTCTTCTTCCAGCTACTCAGCCAAGAACCGCACTCACACTTGGTGAGCGTATTAGTAATTTAATTAATCATCAATAACAGCAGATCAGATTTAAAATTTCTTAAGACATCTGTTGATACAAAACATCCAATATAGCCGGGCGGTGGTGGCGCACGCCTTTAATCCCAGCCCTTGGGAGGCAGAGGCAGGCGGATCTTTGTGAGTTCGAGGCCAGCCTGGTCTACAAAGCGAGTCCAGGACAGCCAGAGATATTCAGAGAAACCCTGTCTCGAAAAACCAAAAAAAAAAAAAAAACAAAAAAAACAAAAAACAAAAAAAAACCATCCAATATAAAAGTGAAAATGAGCCGGGCGGTGGTGGCACATGTCTTTAGTCCCAGCACTCGAGAGGCAGAGGCAGGCGGATCCCTGTGAGTTCGAGGCTAGCCTGGTCTACTCCAGGACACCCAGGACAGGACTCTCTTACACAGAGAAACTCTGTATCAGAAAAACAAACAAAAAACTCAAAACCTGCTGAATCACAAGACTATGAGTCTGGCAGCTCAAGTCTTAATCTCAGCACTCAGGAGACAAGGCCAGCCTGATCTACTGAGCGATTTCCAGGATATCCAGGGCTACATAGAGAAACCCTGTCTAGAAAAAAAACAAAACAAACAAACCCCAAAGAAAAATAAAAAGTCATCTATGTAAAAAGACAATTTTTACATCATTGAATATTATCCAATTTTTTTTCACCTTTCACAAGAGTCCAACACCTGAGGCCAGGTTAAAAATCCACCAAGTTTCTAATATATACCTTTACAAATATTCTTTTGCCACAAAATTTTGCAACTAAGACTGAGGCAACTATGCAACTTTCAATACTCTGTGTAATATGATATCAACTGCTGAAAAAGTGACCTAGGGCCATTAATCAATCTCAAGTTTAAAATATTTTTAATTCGGGGGCTGGAGAGGTGGCTCAGAGGTTAAGAGCACTGGCTGTTCTTCCAAAGGTCCTGAGTTCAATTCCCAGCAACCACATGGTGGCTCACAGCCATCTACATTGAGATCTGCTGCCCGGGCATATATGTAGAGCAAATACTGTATACATAATAAATAAATAAATGTTTAAAAAAAAAATATTTTTAATTCACCGCGCGTGGTGGCGCACGCCTTTAGTCCCAGCACTCGGGAGGCAGAGGCAGGAGGATCACTGTGAGTTCGAGGCCAGCCTGGTCTACAAAGCAAGTCCAGGACAGCCAGAGATACACAGAGAAACCCTGTCTCGAAAAACCAAAAAAAAATATATATATATTTTTAATTCCCACAATGATACCACCCAATGCCACAATTTTTTTTTTTTCGAGACAAGGTTTCTTTCTGTATAACTGCCACAATTTAAACATATAGTTTCATGGAAGTTGCTTTAACTACTGTTAATTCTCTTATACTTCCAAAGGGACAACTAAAATGCCCAATTATCCCTTCATCAACCTGTTAGACCACCCCATCTTTATGTTGCCACCTAGCCTAAAAAGAATTTCTAGAAAAAAAAATTTTTTTGAAGGCCAGGAAGACAGCTCAGTGGGTAAAGGCATTTGCTGCCAGGACTCTTGTCTTGAGTTCAATCCTAGAGCCCACGTGGAGGAAAAGACAGAACCTGTTCTCAAAAGTTGTCCAATGATCTCCACAGCCATGCCACAGCGCGCGCACATGCATCACAGGTAAACACAAAATACATGAGAGAAATGTCCCGATAATTTTTACTTTTTGTATAGTCTATTCTATTAAAAAGATCCTCTTATTTCCTTGTATCAAATTCACAAATTGGCCAGACACAATGATGCAAGCTTACAGTCCAAAGCTTCTTTGGAGGCTGAGGCATGAGACAGTGAATTGGAGGCCAGCCTACATAACTAGATCTCTATCTCAAAGAAACTTAGTAAGCCCTGCTGATAGCTCACACACAACCTTGTGCTTCCTCAATGGCAGAGACCACCAATCCTTCACATATTTTCATCTCCTTTTTTTATCTGTTTGTTTTGGTTTGGTTTTTTTAAAAGATAGGGTTTCTCTATGTAGTCCTGGCTGACCTAGAACTCTGTAGAACAGGCAAGGCTGGCCTCAAACCCAGAGATCTGCCCGCCTCTGCCTCCCAAGTACAGGAATTAAAGTGTGCTTCCTGTCTTGTTTTCAACTCTTTAGAAAAGTGGAAAGAAGTAAAAGTGATAGCTATGGAAGCCAAACAGTGTGAGTTAGAACCCCAGATCCCACAGTGAAAGAATGACAGAAAGTTGTCTTCTGGTCGGTCATACATGCCACAGCACCCACGTACCCCCACCCACTCACACACAAACACATTTTTAAGGGGGAGGGGGCATGTTGCTGCTTGCTGTTCTAACACTTCAATAAAACTCACTTAATAACCAGTAAACAATCTGCACTACTTTCTCCTCAAATTTCTTCACTCAATATGCATACCTTCCAGATTCATGAACTCATGACCTTTTTTAAAATTTTTTTAAAATTTACTTTTTATTTCATGGGCATTGGTATTTTGCCAGTATGCACATCTGTGTGAGGGTGTCAGATCCTCTGGAACTGGTTACAGACAGTTGTGACCTGACATGTGGGTGGGAATTGAACCTCAGGACCTCTGGAAGAACAGCCAGTGCTCTTAACCACTGAGCCATCTCTCTCCAGCCCTCATGACAACTTTTTTAATGTTAGTCTTTTCACATAATTCATCCAAGGCTAGGTCCTTCTTCCAAAGGTCACAAAACAGACTACTGTTTACAATCCCTTCTATCTGATCCCTGCCAATACATATCAAACTGACGAGGCTTGGCATACACCATAGTTTCCTAAATAACACTTTCAAATCCTTAGACCCAGCATGCACTCACCCTGACTTATATTCTTGATAGAAAAATACAAATCATCTCACTTTCATGAAAGTTCTCCTTCTGATGCTCCCAGCACCTACAGCCTTCAAGCTTTCAAACCAATGCCTCAAATCTAACAGCATACTTTTAAATTCTGTACTATTACACCAATTTTCAAAGTGAGTATCACACACTCTTGGCTTTCAATTCATTCAAGTACTGGTCTACATTTCTCTCATTTCATTGCAACACACACCCTCATTTTTCAGGTTTGAGGCCTAGTGTCCTGGCTTCCTCCACCACTCCTGCTTCCCCACCCCTCGCTGGGGCAGGAAAAGAAACGGAACCAATTATATTTACCACCTCCCGTTTCACGGATAGCTATTAAACAGCTCCCAATTTTCAATTCTGATTTCATATAACACATCATGCACCATGGTTACTTATCATAAATGTCTGTTTGGGACCTTTGTGAGCCGTCTATACTAATGGTCTCCAAAATCAAACAATACTGCCAGATAATGCTTTCGGGGAGGAGGGAGGAGCGTATGATTCACCAAAAAAAACTGCAAAGGAGAGTAATGGAATATTTTCACCAGTGGCAGACTAAGACTGAGAGCTTTCTTTCAGAAGACGGGACTGCTAAACGACCGTCACTGCAGCAATAAATCCACCAGCTTTACAGGCAGATAGGAGAAGGGGAGCTGGGGTCCTGCCGCAGCTTCTCCGGAGGTTAGGGGAGAACAAAGTCACCGCTGCACTGTCATTTGAGGGGAAGGGGGAGGGGGCGGATCATCCTGGAAACCCGGCCCCAGGGTAGGATCAGGCCCAGAGAACTCGGTGAGGCTGCCCGGGATTAACATTCTCGTTCCACTCTGCCACCCCCCCCCCCTTCTTCTGGACGCTCCCCTCCTCGCTCCCGAGTGCCTGATGACCGCCTCTTCCAAACCTACCCCCCGGGAGGTGAAGGGACAACCAGGAACAGAACCCAGTCCGCAGGGCCGGGACCGAGCAGGCACCCCGAGCCCCCTCTAGTTCCCCAGCCTCCACCCAGCTGCCCCAAGAGCCCAGGGCCCGGAAGGCGGGGAGCCCGGGCGCTGCACACAGGTGTGCTGGCCCCCGAGGGGCGCAGCGCCCGCCGCCCGCAGGTTCCCGCAGCGCGGTCCCCGCCCGGCCGGCCGGGCCCAGCACGCCAGCCCCGAGGGGTGCGCCGCAGCCGCCTTCCCGCTGCTCTGTCCCCGCGGCCCACGCGCCTAGCCCGCCCCGGCCTCCAGCCCAGCCCGCGGGCGCGGCCTAACTGCTCGCCCGCTGCTTGCCCCCGGCGCCCGAAGGGTCGCCGTACCTGGGCGGCGGCCTCCAGCTTGCCCTCGAAGGTGAAGTCCAGCAAGTCGGGCTTGAGGCAGAGGCTGTAGTTGATGGGCGACACCTCGGCGGGCAGCCGCTCGAAGGGCCGCTTCTCAGGCATCGCGGCGAGGCCCAGGCTGTGGAGGCGGCGGCGGCGGCAGCGAGAGGAGCGGCTGAGGAGGAGGAGGAGGGGAGGAGGCGGAGGGCCGAGGAGGAGAAGGCGGCGAGCGAGAGAGGGGGCGGCGGCTGCCAGCCACATCCACCGGGCGCGGGCGAACGTCTGCCGAGAGCCGCCGGGGAGGCTGGGGCGGGGGACGGACCCAGCGGGCGCCTGGGCCGGGCGGGCGGCGGTGCGGGCGGGCGGGCAGGCTGCCTACGGGGAAGGGGGCGGAGGGGAGGGCAGGGGAGGAGGGCAGGGAGGGGGGCGGTGGCGGCGGCGGCTGCGTGCGCGGCTCCGCGGGGGGAGCGTGCGCGGCCCCGCGGAGTGCCCGCGCGCCCGGAGCGGGGTGGAGCGGGGTGGGGCGGGGCGGGGCGGCGAGGCCGCGGCTGGCGGACAGGAAGACGCGCGATCGCTCTTCGCACTGCACCTGTCGGCGCCGCACGGCCTGCGGCAGGAAAGAGCCATGGAGGGCGTGGAGGAGCTGCGCGGTGCTGTGGGAAGCGGAAGCCTCCACAGCGGTCGGTTCAGCCTGGGCTACGTGTGGAAGCAGCCGTTCTACCCCAGCGGTGTAACCCTGACCTGAGGCTCTCTTCTGTTAAATAGCCACTTGAACGGTTGATCGATCTCAAAACAGTTTTTTGGGTTTTTGGGCTTTTGTTGTTGTTGTTGTTTTAACCAGAAAACCTTCAGTAATCCAAGTCGCTCCCACTAGTGAAATCTGGACGTTTTAGGGGGCGATTTCAAACATTAGAAGCCGGGCGGTGGTGGCGCACGCCTTTAATCCCAGCACTTGGGAGGCAGAGGCAGGCGGATCTTTGCGAGTTCGAGGCCAGCCTGGTCTACAAAAGCGAGTCCAGGACAGCCAGAGCTGTTAAACAGAGAAACCCTGTCTTGAAAAAACAAAACAAAAAAAAAATTAGAAAGAGTGGATCCCACGATTTAATGCTTAAAACAAGATGCTTCAGAACTGGGCATGGAGGGTCATCACGGGCCAGCCTGGTCTCCTGAGTGAGTTCCAGGATAGTCTGGGCAAACAATAAAATTTTGATTAAAAAGCACAGATAATAATAATTAACCAAATTATTAATTTGTGGTGCTAGGCATTGAGCTCATAGCTTCCACACAGGATAGGCAAGCACCTTGCCAATGAGCCACACCCCAACCAAGCTCCTTGTTTTTGGTTCTGACACTTAGTGGGCAGAGGCAGAACTCTGAGTTCGAGACCAACCTGGTCTACAGAGTAAGTTCCAGGACAGCCAGGGCTACACAGTGAAACCCTGTCTGGGAAGATGGGGGGGGGGAATGTTAATGAGATTTTTTGTTTGTTTGTTTTTCGAGACAGGGTTTCTTTGTATAACAGCTCTGGCTGTCCTGGACTCACTTTGTAGACCAGGCTGGCCTTCAACTCAGAGAGATCCACCTGCCTCTGCCTCCCAAGTGCTGGGATTAAAGGTGTGCGCCACCACGCCCGGCGTTAATGAGATATTTAATAGACTCAGTGTGTGTTGTATATTTACAGCACACCTCAATTCTGACTAGCCCCATTTCACATGTGTTTAGCACTCACACATGCCTAATGGCTATTGCATTGGGCAGCACAGTTTTGGATACTCAACCTGCCCTATTTTCCTCTGAATTCTTCCTTAATGCTTTTTACAAGGGCAGATTAGAAAGATGCAGTCTTTAAGAAGATGGGCCTCTCATGTTTATTGAATGCTTGCTAAACAGTTCCCACACATTTCTCTCAGATCTCTGTGAGGTAGACACCATCCTGTTTTATATGTGCAAAGGCAGGTATATAGAAAGTTCATGTTAGCCGGGCAGTGGTGGCGCACGCCTTTAATCCCAGCACTTGGGAGGCAGAGGCAGGCGGATCTTTGCGAGTTCGAGGCCAGCCTGGTCTACAAATTGAGTCCAGGACAGCCAGGGCTACACAGAGAAACCCTGTCTCGAAAAACCAAAAAAAAAAAAAAAAAAAGAAAGTTCATGTTATGCCCAAGACCTGCATACTACTAAAAACTGGCAGAGCTGGAGTTGGGACCCAGTCATTTCTTCTTTTTCTCTGAGAATTTTACAACAGCTCTGTCATTTTCATTTTATTCTAATTCAACTGGATATCAGCTTCTCAAAGTGTTTTCATTGTGAAAAACCTAAAAGGCATGTTTGGGTCAAAGCAAAATTGATTTATAACCATCTAAGGCTGTCCATGAGCTATTTTCTCAGAATTGTTTTTTCTTACCCTTTAACATAAATTAAATTCCCCAGTCTAACCCATTTACTGTCTAGCCCTTACAGCTTGCTCATTTGCTTTCTACCATTGCTCAGGAATTACTGCCTGAATGGCTTCCTCATCCTTTTTTGTCAAACTCATGCCCCTCCCTTCCTCACCTTGCCAGGAAGAGTCCTCAATACCTAACCCCACCCAGGTCTTGCCCTTTCCCATTAGTTCCGGTACTCAGTGCTGATTAATTTGAACTTGTTCTTAAGTTTTGCAATTGAATATTTAGAGGTTTGGTATTGTTTGTAGATCTTCGCAGAATAAATACTAGCAAGAGCTGACCTGCATTTTTGATTCTTTTTTTTTTCCCCCTCTGAGACAGGGTCTCACTCTATAGCCCATCCTGGCCTCAAATTCACTATATATACCAGGCTGGCATGAAACCCTCAGCAATTTTCCTGCCTTGGCCTCCCCCAGGTGGTTACAGGTATTCCCCACCACCAGTTTGTTTGTGTTTACTTTCTTTTCTTTCTTTCTTTTTTTTTTAAACAAGGTCTCACTATGAAGCCCTGGCTAGCAAAGAATTAACTATGTAAACAGACTGACTTCTAACTCTCAAAGATCTGCCCACCTTTGCTTCCCAAGTGCTAGGATTAAAGACATGAACTGCCATGCCGTGCTGTTTCTTCTTTTTGAGACAGGGTCTCACACCGAAGCCCTGGCTGGCCTTAAATACATAAGTTATCCTGCCTCAGCCTCCTGGGTGCTAGGATTATAGGCTTCAGGCACCATACCTACCTCTCTTCTTCTTTTTTTTTTTTTGTTGCTTCATTTACTTTTAAAAGAGCTCACTCACTAGTTCTTTTATTGCTTTCAGTCCTAGGCCCGGAACAAAGTACATCTCAGTTGTTACTGAGCCAAATAACAATTGCCCAAGAGAGAATATCTCATAAAGTCTGTGTTGTCTTTCCTGTACAGGGTCTGTGTGCACAGAGAAACTGTGAACCTAAGACTGTAAAGATGATCTTCTTAAGCCGGGCATGGTGGCGCACGCCTTTAATCCCAGCACTCAGGAGGCAGAGGCAGGCGGATCTCTGTGAGTTCGAGGCCAGCCTGGTCTACAAAGTGAGTCCAGGACAGCAAGAGCTGTTATACAGAGAAACCCTGTCTCGAAAAACCAAAAAAAAAAAAAAAAAAGATGATCTTCTTTCTAAACCACAGGATTAAAAATGAAAATGCAATGGGCTGGAGAGATGGCTCAGCGGTTAAGAGCACTGGCTGCTCTTCCAGAGGTCATGAGTTCAATTCCCAGCAACCACATGGTGGCTCACAACCATCCATAATGAAATCTGGTGCCCTCTTCTGGCCTGCAGATATATCTGCAGACAGAACACTGTATACATAATAAATAAATCTTTAAAAAAAAAAAGTTTAAAAATGGAAATGCAAATGGGCTGGGGTGTCGACTTAGTGGTGGAGTGTTTGTCTACCATGTGTGTAAAAGTCTTGGGGTTCAATTCCTAGCCCCCCACACTCCAAAAATCAACTTCAATCAGTGGTGATTTTGAACTTGCTGAGAAGAAAGCAAATAACCATATTCAGCCCCATTCCTGATCCCATAACCCAGAAGATTTCAGTATATCAAGTCATTTCCTGCCTGCAACTGGATACCTCTTAACATATTTCCACCAAGGCTTCTCCAAAACAATTGAGATGGAGAACTCCAGGGCTCTTAGAAGTTCTCCATGGTGCTTCCAACAGAATAGGAAAGTCGGTGATCCCAAGATCATCAGCCTCACTTTTACCAGATTCCTAGGCATCTGCTTTCCAAGCCCTTGAAAATGTGCAAATAAAAAAAAAAAAAAAAACCGGGCGTAGTGGCTCACGCCCTTAATCCCAGCACTCGGGAGGCAGAAGCAGGTGGATCTCTGTGAGTTCGAGGCCAGCCTGGTCTACAAAGCAAGGCCAGGACAGCCAGGGTTGTTACACAGAGAAACCCTGTCTCGAAAAACCAAAAAAAAAAAAAAAATCCTAAATCCATTAGCTTCAATAAAAATTAAAGGAGGCTGGCAGGATGGCTCAGTGGGTAAAGGCCTTATGATCTAAGTTCAGTCCCAGGACCCACAGTGAGGAAAAGAACCAACTCCATGAGCCGGGCGGTGGTGGCACACGCCTTTAATCCCAGCACTTGGGAGGCAGAGGCAGGCGGATCTTTGCGAGTTCGAGGCCAGCCTGGTCTACAAAGCGAGTCCAGGACAGCCAGAGATATTAAGAGAAACCCTGTCTCGAAAAACCAAAAAAAAAAAAAAAAAAAAAGAACCAACTCCTGCAAGATCTCCACTTGTTCTTTTACCCGCTCGACCTACATATGCACAGGGTGGGGGTGTATGAGAAAGAAAAATGTAAAATTAAAAGTTAAGAAGTTGGGCTGGAGAGATGGCTCAGCGGTTAAGAGCACTGGCTGCTCTTCCAGAGGTCATGAGTTCAATTCCCAGCAACCACATGGTGGCTCACAACCATCCATAATGAAATCTGGTGCCCTCTTCTGGCCTGCAGATATACCTGCAGACAGAACACTGTATACATAATAAATAAATCTAAAAAATAAAAATAAAAAAAAAAATAAAAGTTAAGAAGTTAAAAGTTAAGGCCAAGTGTGATAGCTCATACCTGTAATTCAACTACTTAAGGGGACTGGGACAGGAGGATTGCCGCAAGTGTGAAGTCAGCCTGGGCTACATAGTGAGTTCCAGGCAAGCCTGAACTATCTTCCAAAACAAAACAAAAACAGCAGCAGCAATAACAGCAAGACAAAAACCCTAGCATGTTGTCTGCATTAGCCAGGTCTGATGGTGCAATTGTAATCCCAACACTTGGGAAGTGGAAACACTAGTATCAGAAGTTCACAGTCAACCTCCCTTACATAGTTTGAGACCAGCTTGGGGTACATGTAACCCTGTCTCAAACAAAAAACAACAACAAAAAAAACCAGCTATAGTGTCTTATACCTTTAATCCTAGTTCAGAAGTTAGACACAGGTGGGTTCTGGAAGTTCAAGTCCAGGCTGGTCTACATAGTGAGTTCCAGCACAGCCAGGGCTACACAGAGAAACTCTGTCTCCAAAAGCCCAAAAGAATAATAATAAATACATAACAATTTCAAAGGCTAAAAGGAAATAGGCTGGGGCTGTAGGTCAGTGGTACAGTGCTTGCTTGCCCTGACCTCAAGACTCTGAGGACACAAGGAGATAATTTCAGTGTCATCTCTGACCAAGAACAAGTCAGAGTAGGGAGATAAAATATCCAGACAGGAGAGAACTCCTGACTGTGGAACATGGGAAGAGGACGAGAAAGATGTGGAGAATGTGAGAGACCATAACAAAACCCTCTATGTTAGATCAACACAAAACATCACTATCCCTGACTTGGAAATTATGGCCTCAACGTTGATTTCTAGGATGGAAATTAAAACTCTGCTTCTACTGCTATGAGTCTTACCTGTGGAATATGATGAAGGGGTTCCAAAAGCCAGGGACGCAGAAAGCTGGAGCAGGATCCATCGAGAACTGCCAGCCTAGGCTCTCTTCTGAAAGCTAAAATGACTGTTGTAATGACAGTTGGAAATGTAAATAAACAGAATGTTGCCGCTGTCCTGTGTTCTTTATGAAGGGAAGTGGGCTGCTTCAATAGGCATTAAGAAGCATAGTTTACTTGCAGGGAGTGTGGTGGTATGTGCCTATTATCCCAGCACTCTGGGGGCAGAGGGTGGCTCATCTTTCTGAGTCTGAGGCCAGCCTGACCTACATGATGAGTACCGGGCCATTAAAAAAACCTTTTCTTTCTTTTTTTTTTTTTTAATCTGAGCTTAGCAAGATAGCTCAGCAGGTAAAATCACTTGCCACGAAGCCTGATGACTAGTTAGATTTCTGGAACCCATGTGGTGGAAGGAGAAAACCAAGTCCTACAAGCTGTACTCTGACCTCTGCATGCTATAACAAATAAATAAATAGAAAAAAGAAAAAGAATATGCTGATTGATATATATATAATGTATTATATGATAGTATACATGTATTATTATATGATACAGTTTTTTGGGTTTTGTATTTTGTAGTGTGTGTGTGTGTGTGTGTGTGTGTGTGTGTGTGTGTGTGTGTGTG
>CAJQZJ010000103.1:535384-550000 GCA_907164525.1 Lophiomys imhausi | reverse complement strand
GTGTGTGTGTGTGTGTGTGTGTGTGTGTGTGTGTGTGTGTGTGTGTGTGTTTGGTTTTTGGATTTTCAAGGCAGGATTTCTCTATGTAGCCTGGCTGTCCTGGAACTCACTCTGTAGACCAGGCCAGCCTCAAACTCAGAGATCCTCCTGCCTCTGCCTCCTGAGTGTTGGGATTAAAGGTGTGCGCCACCACCTCTGGATTGATAGAGATTTTTTTCAGTTTTGTTGTTGTTGTTTTGGTTCTTTTTTTTCTTTGTTCTGTGATGCTGAAGAGTCTAACCCAGGGACTTGTTCATGGTAGGCAAGCATTCTTTCTACCACTGAGCTACACTGCAGCCCAGATTTATGTATTTGAGAGTGGCAGTGATAATCTGTAGATCCATCTGAGGCCAAAGATTGGTCCTATATAGTCCAAAAGATTTCTGTTTGTCTTGGTATCTTTCCATCAGGAAATTGAAAGAGTCACACATTTCCATCTGCCTCGTTTCCTTTTTAGTGCTCTACCCCTACCTGCTGCCTCACTTCTGGTCTTCTTCTCATAGTCATTACTCCAGCTTATTTATCACCCTGAATGACTAGCAGCTACATGACAGACCCAGCCCCTTCACTGGTGATCTTCAGACTTAGTTGGGTCCTGGTCACCTCTGGTCCCCTGGGAAGGGTGAACCACTAGGACTTTGCAAAGTGTATGTTAGGGAGTGAGGCCAACAGCTAGCTACACGCAAGAATGCAGATGTCTGAATCTGCAGCGTGGGTTTCTGGAATGCCTCTGCAACGCTTCTCATGGACTCTCAAGTCTTTAAAGGTTACAGTGTTCTGGCGCTGGCATGCTGGCATTGAGTTTCAACCACAGTAGCGTTGACTTTAAAAAATCCAGCCAGGAGATGGCTCAGTGGGTGGAGGTCATTGTCACTCAGGCCTGGCAACATGAGGTACACACCCCCAGAATTTATGTAAAAGTGGAAAGAGAGAGCAAACTCCACAATGTTGTCCTCAGACCTCATGCATGACTTGGCACCTGCACCCACACACATGCATCATTCATGCACATAGACTCACACTTGAACAAATAACAAATAAATGGGACAAGGAGTGGAGAAGTACTAAGAAGAGAGTAGTCGGAATGTAAAATTAATTAACTAAAATAAAATAAATAGTAAATAGGGGCTGGAGAGATAACTGGGAGGTTAAGAGCACTTATTGATCTTTGGAAAGCCCAGATTCGGTTCCCAGAAACCACATGGTGGCTAATAACCATCTGTAACTCCATTTCTAGAGAATCTAATTCCCCTTTCTTGCTTCCCTGAGTACTACACATGTGGTACACAGACACACATGCAGGCAAAAAAACAAAAACCAAAACCCACACGCACAAAATGAAGATTACTTTTTTAAAAAGAATTAAAAAACCACCAACATCTGTAGACTCAACTTGAACCAGAACATTGGTGTAACCAAGAGGATTAGAAACCTCAACAGCCTGACAATAGTCATAGGGCCTCAATTTATCCACCCTCAGCTCTTTTTCTGTTTGTTTCTTAAATCTTTGACAAGAAGAATTGACATCAGAATTAGGCCTCCCCCAGTATCTGATCCCAAACCTAGCAGAGAAAATCCCAGGTTAAGGGTGTGGTGAAGAAAAGAGATCCAAGACACAAAGGTCTGCCAACACTTACAGAACCTCATTTCATGGGGTGTGACTCCATAACAGCAAGTTGCCTTGGAGTCTTAGCCACATAAATAACTGAAGGTGGCATTCCTCTACTGCCAGCCTCTCAAGAGTCTAATATATTGGAGTCAAGCCACTTAAAAAGCATCAGAAACCAAGTATGGTGGTAAATGCCTGTAATCACAGCTCCAGAGAGGTAGAGGTGCAGAATTAAAGAGTTCAAGGTCATCTTTGGCTACCTAGTGAATTTGGAACAGCTTAGGTTACGTGAGACCCTGTCTCAAAAAAAAAAAAAAGCAAAGCAGAGGGAGGGAGAGCTGGGAATTAGCTCCATGATGACGCTAAGAAACAAACAACAGTAGAGGTGTACAAAGATCGTGAGGCCAAAACTGCCATTTTCAGATATTGTACATTCTTCAGAAAAAGAGCCAGCTCAGCCGGGCGGTGGTGGCGCACGCCTTTAATCCCAGCACTTGGGAGGCAGAAGCAGGCATATCTTTGTGAGTTCGAGGCCAGCCTGGTCTACAAAGTGAGTCCAGGACAGCCAAGGATACACAGAGAAACCCTGTCTCGAAAAACCAAAAAAAAAAAAAAAAAAGAGCCAGCTCCTAAGAATCTTTTTAAAAATTATAAATACAATGTAAGATATAGATGCATCCTCTCTGCATTTTGAACCAACTCAAAGAAACCAAAGAGACATAAAAGCAATTGAACCTGCTCATTAGCCCTGAGAAGCCTGAACAAGCAGTTTCTAGATATGGTCTATTTTAGTTCAAAGTGTGATCACACTGTATAAAATACACATTCACTGAGAACTGAGAGACATAGCATGAATATTGTGGGGACCTGACATCAGAAATTGGGGCAGGTCAAATAGAAAAGAAAAAATTCCTTAGTCAAGAGACAAAAAACATAATTTAAACCATTCAAGATAGTCTTATGTTCTTATTACCCCATACCTGTTAGCTCAGAACTGCAGGCCACAATGTTATGCAATCTGCATAAGCAAACACTTGAGTGAACTCTGGGGTGTCCTGTCCTAGTGTGTATTGCACTGAGAGATGTCAAAATATGTCATCTCTCCAGCCGTGGTGGCACACACCTTTAACCCCAATACTGGGAGGCAGAGGCAGGCGGATCTCTGTGAGTTTGAGTTAGAGTTCGAAACCAGCCTGGTCTACAAAGTAAGTCCAGGACACCCAGGGCTATTACACAAAGAAGTTCTGTCTCAAAAAAAAAAAAAAAAGTCATCTCTCTCTCTAACCCTGTATTCTTCCATTAAGTGATCATTGTTTTCTTATCCTAAGTTGAGAAGAGCTCAGTAGATGCAGGGGAGGTGACAGAAAGCATGACAGAAAACCCTAGTGTGACTGTCTGCCAGGGTAAATCACTTAGCCCTGTCCCCTTCCACTTTTTCAAGAAATTAGAATATTGGAGTCCTATTCAGGTTGGATTCACACATGAATTTTACAAGTTGCAATTCTAAAAGCAGGCGTGTTTCATCCTTTTCCTAAAAACAGAATTGAAATGAGAGGTGAGGCACACTGGAGAGATGGCACACATGTTCACACACACACTCACGAGTGCACAAACAGGAAGAATTCAGCTGGGCATAACACTTATTTACTTAACATGTATGAGGTTCCATCTCCACATTGCCAAAATGAAAGAAAACAACCACTACAGCAAAACAACATAGAAACAAAAATCAAGGAATTCAGACTCAAATGGGAAAATCATCAAATCTTTCTTTTTCATGACTGTTCTCCTAATTTGTGGTAAATGGCCATGGAAACACAATCTGCTGTGTCAGAACCTTAAGATTCTTAGGTTGCATTTCAAAGCTAGCCAAAAGAAATTGCAAACTAGTTCATTTTTCTTTTCGTTGTTTCCACTGGTTCTTCAAACAGGAGGGAGAGAAAACTGACACAGGACAGAGATTGAGATATCTGGTGAGGTTGATTGCAAACAAAGACTGAAAGCATGAGGAGAAGGGGTGCAGACCCCCAGCCCTATCCGCTGTCGGAAGATTCCTGCTGTCCTCTGTAACCGACAGAGAGCAAGTGTCCACATACTGGAGCAACCACCTATGGCCTAGGTTTCACCAGACACTCCTGCTGCAGATGTGCTCTGTCACTGTTGTCCTAAGCCAGGTCAAGGTCTGGGAAATTCCAATACTCTGGCATTCGAGTTTAAAAGAAATGAAGGGATTGTATGCCTGGAGTCAAGGCAAAGAGGGCACGGGAATCGGTGGTGTCAAGGTCAGGTGACAGGAAGGACACAGAAAGATCTGATTGCTGGAATAACCAGGCTGCTCAAATGAGGTAACAGAATCCAGGGCTGCAGAACGTCAGCTGGTGCCAGTGGACTGCTCCAGCCGAGCACAGCAGGGCTCTTTCCTTTTTCCTTTCCTCCATTCTTTTCTTTCTTTCTTTCTCCCTTTCTATCCTTTTTCCTTCATTTATTTGTGAGGTAGAGTCTCACTACATAGCCCTGGCTTGCCCAGAACTCACTGTGTAGACCAGGCTGGCCTCCACATATCTTTGCCTCCTGAGTGCAGATATGACAGGCATATGCCACCATGCCCAGCCAGGATAGCTGTTTTTCAGGCCCTCTCTGGAATAGCAATGTTCCAGTCTCTGTTTGGCAGGCTTCTCTCCTGGAGGTCTGACAAGTCCTAAAAGACCAAACAATAGGGTAATCCATTAGGGAAAGAGAAGGGATGACTTCATTCGAACAAAATATTCTCATTCAGCATTCATGAAGGCCTCAAACTGCTTTACAAAATTGAATCTAGAAACAGCAAACCTAGCAAGAGAAACAGGTTTTCTAGCCATACATCTGTATGGTTAATCCGAGGCTTTTAGCCCTTACACAAACACTAACTGAAGAAGGGCTATAAATGAAGTATCTCCTTTATTTAATAGTTGATCCATTACTGCACCAAATCATTAAAAGTGTATTTACATGATTTTTTTGTTGTTGTTGTTGTTTTTTTTTTTTTTTTTGGTTTTTCGAGACAGGGTTTCTCTGTGTCTCCTTGGCTGTCCTGGACTCACTTTGTAGACCAGGCTAGCCTTGAACTCACAGAGATCCTCCTGCCTCTACCTCCCGAGTGCTGGAATTAAAGGCAATCCATGTGCCACTACACCCGGCCATTACAGACAGCTGTGAACTGTCATATGGTGCTGGGATTTGAACGTGGGTCCTTTGGAAGAGCAGCCAGTGCTCTTAACCACTGAGCCATCTCTCCAGCCCCTTCATGTTTTTAATAGTGTAAAGGGGACACAGTGAAAATCCGTGGAGCAGAAGGTTCCGTCCTCTTCACCATGGTCATGGCTAAAGGTACACTCTCACCAGCCAGACCAGAGGTTTGCTAGGAAAAAAGGATACCTAGTTAAATGTGAATTTTTTTTTTGTTTAGGTTTTTCTTTTTTTTTCAGACAGGGTTTCTCTGTGTATCCTTGACTGTCCTGGACTCACTTTGTAGACCAGGCTGGCCTTGAACTCACAGAGATCCGCCTGCCTCTGCCTCCCAAGTGCTGGGATTTTTTTTAAGATTTATTTATTTTATGTATATGAGAGCTCTATCTGCATGTACATACATCTGTAGCCAGAAGAGGGCATCAGATCTCAATGTAGATGGTTGCGAGCCACCATGTGGGTGCTGGAAATTGAACTCAGGACCTCTGGAAGAGCAGGCAGTGCTCTTAACCGCTGAGCCATCTCTCCAGCCCAAATGTGAATTTTTTAAACTTATTTTTGATATTCTATTTAATGTGAACAGATGTTTTATGCCTGTGTACCATGTGAGTGCCTGGTACCTGCCAGAAGAGGGCATTGGATCCCCTAGGACTAGAGTTACAAACAGTTGTGAGCCACCATGTGAGTGCCGGGAATTGAACCCAGATCCTCTGGAAGAGCAGTCAGTGCTCTTAATCACTGAGCCATCTCTCCAGCCATAAATTCTAAATTTGGACAATCAATATGTTGTTTTAAAGAAGGAAGGGTTCATTTTGGCTCATCATTGGAGGTGATAGTGACATAGATACATAGTGACAGTAACTTGAAGTAGCTGGTCACATTGGGTCCTCAGTCAGGAAGTAGTGAATCACAATATGAAGTTTGTTTGAGCATCAAATACATCTCCAATAGTTCATGCATGGCATATGTTTATATCAAAAATGTAGCTGGACCTGGTGGCACACGCCTTTAATCCCAGCAATCGGGAGGCTGAGGCAGGTGGATCTCTGTGAGTTCAAGGCCAACCTGGTCTACAGAGTGAGTCCAGGACAGCCAGGGATACACAGAGAACCCCTGTCTCTTAAAAAACCAACCAAACAAATAAAGCATATGCTTATATTAAAAAAAGAGCACTTGCTGTTCTTACAGAAGACCCAGTTGGTTTCCTAGCAACCACATGTCAGCTTACAAAATAGGTGGCACCAATCCCAGGGGATCCAATGCTCTCTTTTGACCTCCAAGGGCACTACACACATGTGGTACATAGACATGCATGCAGACACTCATACATACAAAATGAAAGCAAATCTTTTTTTAATGAACAGTAAGGAGAGTTTATAATCATATCAACACTATGCATTCTGAAGTTCTCACTATTTTTCACCGTGCTGGGGCAGAACCTAGGGCCTTGCATCTCTGTCACCACTCCTGCTTTCAAATTGAGAAGACTGCAACCAATGTCACTGGAACTGTTTGCTTGATTTGTGTGTTTGTTCATTTATTTTTGAGAATCCCTATATCCCAGGCTGGCTTCAAGCTTGTGTGGACAGAGAATGACCTTGAACTTCATCTGGCTCTCCTGCCTTCACCTTTGGAGTGCTGGGATTAGAGGCTGCTGCTGCCAGCTCCAACTTTGTGTGGCACTGGGACAGAGCCAGGGCTTTGTGCCTACTGGGCAAGCACACCGCTACCAACTGAGGTGCACCCCCCAGTTCCTGAGCTGTTTGATTTATAGGAAGGAACTTTAAAATAGCTTTTTTTTTTGTACCAATTTTTTTTTCTTGAGAGTTGACTGGCATTCTGTTATGTTTAGTTTTTCAACCTATGAAACTCTAAAAAGGTCTCTTTTTTTTTTATTTTCCTACAGCCAGCATATTTATCTTATGGGCAGACAGCATAGGGCAGACAGTCTTAGTCAGTGCCTGTTGATGTGAAGAGACACCATGACCATGAAAACTCTTATAAAGGAAAACATTTAATTGGGGCTGGCTTACACTTTTAGAAGTGTAGCCATTATCATCATGGTGGGAAGCATGACAGGGTACAGGCAGATATGGTGCTGGAGGAGCTGAGAGTTCTACATCTTGATCCATAGGCAGCACAAGGAGACTGTGTACCACCCTGGAAGTAGCTTGAGCATAGGAGACCTCAAAGCCCACCCCCACAGTGACACACTTCCTCCACCAAGGCCACACCTCCTAATCCTCCTAATCCTCCTAATCCTTTCAAACACCTCCACTCCCTGGTGACTAATCATTCAAATGTATGAGCCTATAAGGGCCATTCAAACTACCACGGTTAATTTCAACTGGCTCCATAAAAATCACCTTGTTAGCCAGGAGGTGGTGGCATTCACCTTTAAGCCCAGCACTTGGGAGGCAGAGGCAGGTGGATCTCTGAATTTGAGGCCAGCCTGGTCTACAGAACAAGTTCCAGGATAGCCAAGGCTACACAGACAGACCTTGTCTCAAAAGACAGAAACCAAAACCAAAATTAGCTTGGCTCATCAAATATTTCAGATACTTCACATACTATTCTGAAATTAAATACTTGTGTTCAGCCGGGCGGTGGTGGCGCACGCCTTTAATCCCAGCACTTGGGAGGCAGAGGCAGGCGGATCTTTGTGAGTTCGAGGCCAGCCTGGTCTACAAAGCGAGTCCAGGACAGCCAGAGATATTCAGAGAAACCCTGTCTCGAAAAAAACAAAAAAAAAAAAATACTTGTGTTCAGAGTAGGGTAGCAATCATTCTGTTTTATAAGAAGTGACTTCGAGAGTGATATTGGCAGGGTTATGGCAGGGGGCAGCCAAGAGCTGACATAGCACACTGAGAATCAGTAATGGTTTTTATTTCTCTCTCTTGTCATTGGTACTGTCTCAATATACTTTGAGCATTTCCATTATTTGACAATGAATCAGGCTGACATTCTACACCCAATTCCGCCTATCCTGTGCAAATCAAAGCTTACATTTTCATATTTTTTATTTATTTACTTGGTCTCTTGAGATAGGGTCTCTTTATGTAACCCTGGTTTTCTGAAACTCTCTATGTAGACCCTACTGGCCTAGAACTCACAAAGATCCAACTGCTTCTGCCTCCTCAGTGCTGGAACCAAAGATGTGCACCACCACACCTGGCTTTAAAATTGTTTTATTACATTTCATTTTTTTTTTTTTTTTGGTTTTTCGAGACAGGGTTTCTCTATGTAGCCCTGACTGTCCTGGACTCGCTTTGTAGACCAGGCTGGCCTCGAACTCACAGAGATCCACCTGCCTCTCCCTCCCAAGTGCTGGGATTAAAGGCGTGCGCCACCACCACCCGGCTACATTTCATTTTTTTATTACTTATTCATGAGCGAGGGTGTACAAGTGCCATGGTGTGCTTAGAGGTCAGAGGACAACTTGCAAGAGGAATCAGTTTTGTTTTATTTTAAGTTTTTATGTGTACAGGTATTTTTTTTCTGCATGTGTGTGTGTACAACATGAGTAACTAGTACCTCTGAGATTAGACTGGGAATTATACCCAGGTCCTCTGGAAAAGCAAAAACTTTTCTTTCTTTCTTTTTTTTTCCCTCAGTAAAAACTCGTAACTGATGAGTCATCTTTCTAAGCCCAGGAATCAGTTCTTGCCTTTTACCATGTAGGTCCTGGGATCAAATTTTTTTGCCATCTAGTTTGGTGGCAAATAACTTTGCCCACTGAGTCATCCATCTCACTGGCTCCCAAAATGAAATTTTCTAATAGGGAAGGAAAAAAAATACATGAAGAGCAAAATATTCATGGAATTTTTGTTTTGTTTGCTTTTACTTTTTTCTTTTCTTTCCTTTCTTTCTTTTTTCTTTCTTTCTTTCTTTCTTTTTTTTTTTAGCTAAAACAGCTGGCGATTTTATTTTCATACTTCACAGTGTCAGTGAAAGCTGCACTTTCTTATCCCGCTTCGCCCCTCCAAAACTATTCTCTGCTAGGAAGGGGAAGTTTCCTTGTCGTGCAGCTAGAGTACACTCTAGCTCAGCACCATGATCTCTTGGCGAAACAGAATAAGAACACAAAACTGATAAAGAGTCCTTTTGCTCTTATCCATCTGGCCCAGTCATGCCAGGCCAAGTGGGCACCATCATGGGGCGATCAGGAGGTCTCCTCATTGGAGGCCCACACATCATGGGCGTGTAACCTCCCATGGGTGGCCTCATTCCAGGAACAGGTCCCACAGGCATCATCCCAGGAAGAGGAGGGTCAGTCGTTGGCATCTTGGGAGGGCCGCCCAAGTGAGGTGCCGGCATCATGCCAGGACGAGGAGGACCCGAGAGACTGGGGGGAGGTGGGATCATGGCCCCTGCAGGAGGATAAACCAAGAATGGACTTGGAGGTATCTTTCCTTGTTGAAATGCAGCCGTTGTTTTGTCAGTCAGGCTCTGGGCCTGCTCCTCCATCCACATTCTCTTTGTGTTTCTTGCCACGGCATGTGTCTTCC
Source organism: Lophiomys imhausi (assembly GCA_907164525.1). NCBI lineage: Eukaryota > Metazoa > Chordata > Mammalia > Rodentia > Muridae > Lophiomys > Lophiomys imhausi. The sequence continues at coordinate 540,619 of CAJQZJ010000103.1, read as the reverse complement.
TCACACCTGGAGAACATGGGTAAGATACGGGTCACAGTAGTCACAATATAACTGAGGCATATAGCTCCGCAGGCTGTTGGTACCCAGCTCCGCGCTGCCAGAAATCTTTTTTTTTTTTTTTGGTTTTTCGAGACAGGGTTTCTCTGTGTATCCTTGGCTGTCCTGGACTCACTTTGTAGACCAGGCTGGCCTCGAACTCACAAAGATCTGCCTGCCTCTGCCTCCCAAGTGCTGGGATTAAAGGCGTGCGCCACCACCGCCCGGCTCCTTCTTTTTTTTTTTTTTTTTTTTAAATGGACGTGTGTATGTGCCTGTGTGAATTTTTATGTGTACCATGTACGTGTAGGCACTCAGGAGGCCAGAGAGTATCGGATCACATTGAATTGAAGTTACAGGGAGTTAAAAACCATGTAATATGGGTGCCAGGAACTGAACCTGGGACCTTTGCAAGGGCAGTAGATGCTTTAATTACTAAGCCAGCTCCTCCGGCCCTGTTTGATTGATATTGAGGCAAGAGCTCTCACACACTAGCCTAAAGTGGCCTAAAACTCCTTATGTAGCTGAAGCTAACTTAGAATTCATGGCAACTCTCCTACCTCTGTCTCTTGAGTATTGAAATCACAGATGTGAGCTATTACAGTTGGCATTTTCATATCATTTTCTTTTTGCAGAGTCTTATCTAGCTCAGGCTAGCCTCCTGTTGCCACATCTCGAGTTCTAGGTTTATAGATATGATCCACCATACTTGGCTTTCATAGTATTTTTTTTTAAATACTTATTTAGGGGCTTGAGAGATGGCTCAATGGTTAAGAGCACTGACTGCTCTTCCAAAGGACCCTGGTTCAAATCCCAGCACCCACATGGCAGTTCACAGCTGTCTGTAATGGCTGGGTATGGTGGCACATGCCTTTAATCCCAGCACTCAGAGAGGCAGAGGCAGGTGGATCTCTGTGAGTTCAAGGCCAGCCTTGTCTACAAAGTGAATCCAGGACAATCAAGAATACACAGAGAAACCCTATCTCGAAAAAGCCTAAGGAAAAAAAAATAATACTTATTTACTTAACTATCCAAGGCGGCATACAGCTTTAATCTCAAGGGTCAGGAGGCAGAAGCAGGTATATCTCTGTGAGTCTAAGGCCACCCTGGTCTACATAGCAGTTCCTGGCCAGCTAAAGTTACATAATTAAGGACCTGTCTCAAAAACAAACAACAGGAGACTGGAGAGATGGCTCAGTGGTTGGGAGCACTGGCTGCTCTTCCAAAGGACCCTGGAGGTTCAATTCCCAGCACCCACATAGCAGTTCACAGCTGTCTAAAACTCCTGTTCCAGGGGACCTGACACTCCCACATGCATACAATACAGAACACTAATGTACATAAAATAAAAATATTTTTTGAAACAGCAAATAACCAAACAAAAACATTTATTCAGTTCTTTATGTGAGTACAAATGTAAGGCACAGCAGGTGTGTGGGTCAGAAGACAGCTTTTGGAAGTCGGATTTCACCTTCTACCTTGGTGAATCAGGATCTCGCTTGTTTTCGTCGCTGTGCTAGGCTGTGTTCTAGGCTACCTGACTCATGAACCCCCCCCCAAAAAAAAAACAAGAAAAAGGAAAAGTGGAAAAGTGTGAATCAGGGGAAGAAACTGCCTTAGGGCTCAGCTGACCCCCTGGAAAGCAATGAACCTGGATAACCTTCAAGATTTTCTTTTTTTTTTTTGGTTTTTCGAGACAGGGTTTCTCTGTGTAACATCTCTGGCTGTCCTGGACCCACTTGGTAGACCAGGCTGGCCTGGAACTCACAGAGATCCGCCTGCCTCGGCTTCCCAAGTGCTGGGATTAAAGGCATGCGCCACCACCACCCCGCCCTCCTTTGAGATCTTCTAAATTCAGGCTATGGGCTGTGTCTTTACGCACCTATGCTCACTGGCCTTTGGATACAGGTCACCATGAGAAAAGGGGGTGACCTTACACAAGCTGAGGTAATCACTAAAGTGGACTGACAGTTGAGGGCTGTTTTCTGGCTGCCTTCCCAACAGCTGAGGGTGAGGTCTTTCACTCTGAAAGGAGAATGGTAGCAATGACTGGAAGTTCCCATTCATGACTAATTGTTCATTCATACATCTTTGTTCAAATCTTGCCATTCAATGCATTAGCTTTTTGTTGTTGATTTATAGCTCTTCCTTATAGTGTCTGGCTATGAATGTTTTATCAGAAAGGGGAATATTTATATTCCCCCTTCTTAATGGTTAATTCACTTTCTTTGTTTTTAATCTTTTGGGATTTTGGGGGTTGTTTTTTTTTGTTTTTGTTTGTTTGCTTTTTGAGACAGGGTCTCTGTGTAGCCCTAGCTGGCTTGGAATTCACTCTGTAGACCAGGATGGCCTCAGACTCATAGAGATCCACTTGAATCTACCTCCCGAGTGCTGAGATTAAAGGCTTGTGCCACCACTCCCAGGCCATGGTCATATTTTTGGTTGTGAGCCTGGCCTTTAATGGCTGAGCCATCTCTCCACCCCAATGGTCATGTTTCTTATGTTCTCCTTTTCCCTTCTTTCTCTAAATTCTTCGCTCCATTCACTCTCTACCCATGCGTGTAGATGTTATAGATACCCAGAAAGCCTAAAAACATAGAATCTGGTTTCTTTTTTAAGGACTGAACTGGTGATTATTTTTTTACTGGATGTATAGATTCACTCTGTGAAAATCAAACATAAAGAACCTCAGAGAGCCAGGGCGTGGTGGCGCACGCCTTTAATCCCCTCACTCGGGAGGCAGAGGCAGGCGGATCTCTGTGAGTTCGAGGCCAGCCTGGTCTACAAAGTGAGTCCAGAACAACCAGGGATACACAGAGAAACCCTGTTCTGAAAAACAAAAACAAAAACAAAAACACAAAAAATAACCTGAGAGAAAGCATCACAAACTTAAGAGTGGACAAATGCTGTGCTAGCATTTCATGCACTGAGATTGGTTCAGCACAGCGAGCTGAGCATTCCTGAGGTAACATGTTGACCACGTGCACATTACTGAGCTCAGCGCTGCATGTATTGTAACATTGTAAGCCTTTTTGTTAAGTAGCTTCGTCTGTTTCCACTCTTTGTTTCTTTCCTCCTACTTTTTTTCTTTTTTGAGACAGGGGTCTCACTTTGTAACTCCGGCTGGAACTCACTGTACAGACCCGGCCACCTTGGAATCCACAGAGATCTGCTTGCCTCTGCACCCGAGTGCTGAGATAAAGGGCATGTGCCACCATAAGCGACCCTTTGTTGTTGTTGTTGTTTATTGATTTATTTTATGTGTATGGATGCTTTGCCTGCTCGCAAGCCTTCATCTTCAGAGGGCATTGGGTCCCCCGGAACTGAATTTACAGAGGTTGTGAATCATTATGAGGGTGCTGCGAGCCAAACCCTGGTCCCCTGCAAGAGCAGCAAGTACTCTTAACCACTGGGTCATCGCTCCAGGACCACCACCAACCCTGTTTTTTGTGGGTAGTGGTAGTGATTTTTTTTTTGTATAGTTTAAGATAAGGTTTCACGTAGCCCAGCTAACCTCAATTCTAACTCACTACCTAAGGGAGACCAGCCTTTAGCTCCTGATCCTCCTACCTCCCCCTGGCAGACGCTGGGATTACAGCGGTGTGCACCACACCCAGCCTTTCCTTCCTTCGCTTTCTTGGTTTAATTCCTATGTGCTCCCTAGCACAGTAGAACTGGTCTGTGTTTGCATGATCTAGCTTGATTTTTTTGTTGTTGTTGTCTTTTTTTTTTGAGGGAGGGTGAACCATATGTACCTCAGGCTAGCCTCAAAATTTGCATCCACTTGCCTCAAGCTCCTGAATGCTGGGTTTACAGGCATGAGCCACAACTCCTGGACAATGATCTGGCTTTGAATGCAGAACTAAATGCTTCCATGCTGTGCGCTGAAACTCCAGGTAGTAGAACAGCTGAGTTCTACTTTGGCCCTTCTCTGCTTATGTCAACAGCCAGATTTTCTGTCCCAGTTAAGAGGCGGAAGTTATTCAAGAGGGTTCTTAGCAATGCCAACCATCCACTTAAAAATGAAACGACAGGTCACAAAAGATGAAGAGGCCAGACGTGGTGGCATATGCCTTTAATCCCAGCATTCAAGAGGCAGAGGCAAGCAGATCTCTGTGAGTTCAAGGCCAGCCTGGTCTACAAAGCGAGTCCAGGACAGCCAGGGCTGTTACACAGAGAAACCCTGTCTCTAAAAAACAAACAAAACCAAAAAAAAAACAATAAAAGAAAATTCTAGAAGCTTTTATTTCCTAAGGAGTTAAAATATTTTATACTCTTTTTAAACTTCTTCTTCTTACTATTATTGTTATTATTATTATTTACCTTTTTAGACAAGGTCTCACTATGTGGCCAAGGCCAGAATTTTTTTTTATTTTATTTTATTTTTTTTTTTTTTTTGGTTTTTTTTTTTTCGAGACAGGGTTTCTCTGTATATCCTTGGCTGTCCTGGACTCGCTTTGTAGACCAGGCTGGCCTTGAACTCACAGAGATCCACCTGCCTCTGCCTCCCAAGTGCTGGGATTAAAGGCGTGCGCCACCACCGCCCGGCTCAAGGCCAGAATTTAACTTTTAGTGATCCTCCTGCCTCTGCATCCCCAGTGCTTGGATTCTCAGTGTATGTCACCACACTTAGCTTCCTTTCCTTTCCCTTTCATAATATCTTAGAGAGATACAAATTCCTGTCACTCAAATAAATGACCTACAGATATCTTGGGAATGTGTAAAGCTGGCTGGAGCATACCTAAAGATAGAAACAGTGTCACACAGTAATTTCAGCACTGGGGAGGTGGAGGCAGGAAGAGCAGGAATTCAGTGCCAGCCTCAGCCACCTAATGAGTTCAAGGTCAGACTAGGCTACATACAACCCATTTCGATAAAAAGAAAAAGAAAGGTTTTGTTTTTGTTTTTGTTTTTTTTGTCTTATTTACTTTAGGGGTTTTGACTCAGGGATTAAGAGTACTGACTGCTCTTCAAGAGGACCCATGTTCTGTTCCCAGCACCTACATAGCAGCTCACAACCACTCGTAACTCCAGCTCCAGTAAATTTGAAGCCCTCGCCGGGCGGTGGTGGCACACGCCTTTAATCCCAGCACTTGGGAGGCAGAGGCAGGCGGATCACTGTGAGTTCGAGGCCAGCCTGGTCTACAAAGTGAGTCCAGGACAGCCAAGGATACACAGAGAGACCCTGTCTCGAAAAAC
>CAJQZJ010000103.1:518352-535374 GCA_907164525.1 Lophiomys imhausi | reverse complement strand
CACAGAGAGACCCTGTCTCGAAAAACCAAAAAAAAAAAAAAAAAATTTGAAGCCCTCTTTGGGCCTCCTAGGCACTGCATGCATATTGTACACAAACATGCAAGCAAGCAAAACACCTAATCACAAAAAATTAAAAGTTTTAAATATTTTTTTAATAATAAAATTTGTCAGCCGGGTGTGGTGGCGCACGCCTTTAATCCCAGCACTCGGGAGGCAGAGGCAGGTGGATCTCTGTGAGTTCAAGGCCAGCCTGGTCTACAAAGTGAGTCCAGGACAGTCAAGGATACACAGAAAAACCTTGTCTCAAAAAACCTAAAAAAAAAAAAAAAAATTTGTCTCTGGATGTGATGGTACACGCCTTTAATCCCAGCACTCAGGAGGCAGAGGCAGGTTCTCTGAGGCCAGCCTGGTCTACACAGTGAGTTCCAGGACAGACAGGCCTATACAGAGAAAGCCTGTCTCAGGAAAATAAACAAATAAATCTTGTCTTCTCTGTGGACTTGGTCTCCTATCCAGGTCTCTTTATTCTTCAGCAAGCTTTCTAGTTAATATCAAAATTGTGACTTATTGATTCACTGCTTCCCTACCCCACCCCACCCCCTTTCTTGATACAGGGTCTCTCTGTGTAGCCTCGGCTGTCCTGGAACTCACTATGTAGACCAGGCAGGTCTCAAACTTTGAAAATGAATTTCTCAGCTGAGCATGATGATCCACACTTATCATCCTAGCTCTCAGGAGGCAGAGACAGGAGAGCAGGAGCACTGCTGGGAATGGGAAGTTAGCTTGGTCTACATATAACAAGTTCCAGGCCAGCTGCATAGTGAGACTCTGTCTCAAAAAGGAAAAAGAAAAGAAAAAAGAAACTTGAACTTTTCTCTCCACCCAAAACAAGAGAAGTCAAACAGCAAAAATAATGCTCCCACTTTATCACCCGAGCAAGAGATGAAGAGAGAAATGAATCTCAGTAGTCTACCATAAGGAATGGTTCAAGGGAAGGGATAGCCAGTTACCTAGAAGCAGGGAAATGGCTGTGGTTACTAGTGATTTTTCCCACCAGTAGCTGTCATCACAGTTTCCAGAAAAGCTGCCAAGAAATAGCAGGAATTAGCATTTCACACAACCCCTCCCACTTGCAGAAAGACACACTCAGAGGCCTTGGAATTTTTCCCAACTGCTCTTTGCCCTCCTGCCTTCCCTTTCCTCCCACCATTCCAGACAAACAGGCAAGGTGTTTGACTCACCTTGGGGAGAAGCTTCAGCTGTCGAAGGTGCCTCCTTCTGCATTTCAACTGTTCTTTTTTTTTTTTTTGGTTTTTCAAGACAGGGTTTCTCTGTGTATCCTTGGCTGTCCTGGACTCACTTTGTAGACCAGGCTGGCCTCGAACTCACAAAGATCCGCCTGCCTCTGCCTCCCAAGTGCTGGGATTAAAGGCGTGCGCCACCACCGCCCGGCTCAACTGTTCTTAAGAATCAAAATACTCCAGGGATAAACAGCCTACCTTACTTTCCCTTCTCCCTTTCTGCTCTGGCTCCCTCTCCTCTGAACGATATCCTCGATATGATGCTAGCTTTTTAGACACTCAGCACACTCCTGGAGCTACCAACACAGGTGCTCAGTTTCATTTCAACCAAATGTGACTTGATTATGTTGTACCCCAACACTGAAGGCCTGTTGCTGGGTCTTAATAGATGCTTGGATAGCCTTGCCTGAATTGGCCTCGGGCACCTCCTGAATTGCACAGTGTGCTAGGAGGGTGGGAGACTGTCTACCAGGCCAACTACTTCTAGTCTGGGAAAATCCACCCAGGCAGAGACCTCAGAAGACAGAGGCTCTACCGCCTCAGATGGAAAGCGCTTGCCTGGCCTCGCTGCCTGTACTCCCACCTCACAAATTCTCTGCCGCAGCCTGAAGAAGTCCAGAACTTGTGCTTATTAGAGCGATAGGTTCTTTCACCTAGCAGACCGGTAAACAGAACAGGCTGTCTGAACTAGGTTGAGACAGAGCCTCAATTATAGTGCTGGGACCACTAGGACAGTGAGGTTAGAACTTGGTAGGCACCCAAGTCAAACCAGTCCAAGAGCAGAATGTCTGCTAGGGTTAATTAAGAATGATCCCTAAGAGCTGGATCTTGTGGCCCAGGACTTTAATCCCAGCACTAGGGAGGCAGAGGCAGGGGGATCTCTGTGAGTTGAAGGCCAGCCTGGTCTACAGAGAGAGTTCTAGCACAGCTAGGTCTGCACAGAGAAGCCTTGTCTTGAAAAAAAAAAGAAAGAAAAAGAATGAGCTTGAAGGTTGTGGGTAGCTAAGGAAACAGTACCCTAAAATATAGATCTCAGAAGCTAAGTTTCTGTCTGATCTCTGCCCTGCTGTCTTTTGACCCACTCATGCTCTCCCAGGCAAGCCACCCAGACACCAGGAGTCCTCTCCCCAAGGCAGGTCCCAAGTATGACAAGAGGAAAACTAGCCCTTTCTCCCAAAGCCAGTGTGGAACCTGAAAATGTTACTGGAGCTCCCCAACCTCTCTATATGAGTTGACTATAAAGAAACTTATACTTTACATTTTGATTGTAACCTATCACCCCACCCACCCTATAACGAAGAACATTGCATAGGTCAGGAATCTCAACAGACAGGCCTTGCTGGGTTTTCACCCTTAGTCTATCACTCTTTGGTCACACCCTTTGTGTCCAATCGGTTTTCCGCACTGCAGTCCAAACTTCATAAAACTTGTACATGGAACTGGATAGTTCATCTTGAGTCTTTAGGTCTCTAATCTGAAGGCTCCTGTTTCAAACTATGAAATACATTTCTCTCTCTCTGTCTCTCTCTGTCTCTCTCTCTCTCTCTCTCTCTCGCTCTCTCTCTGTAGCATTGGCTGTCCTAGAACTGGCTCTGTAGATCAGGCTGGTTTCCAATTCACAGAGATCTGTCTGCCTCTGTCACCTGAGTGCTGGGATTAAAGTCATGTGCCATCAGTCAAGACCTGTTTCTCTCTTCTTACCCTGTCTCTCATTGTGTTGGGCATGATCTTGTTGATAGGTGGGAAAGGGCTTGCTGCCTTATCTGTCCCTACACAGACAGTTATGTGACTTTTAATTACTTTTTCAACTGAACTCAAAAAATATTGAGGGGGGCCCAGAACTGTAGCAGAGCTTGCTTGCCTAGCATGTGTGAAGCCTTCCTGAGTGTTTTAATCCTCAGCCCCCGCCCCCACACACACACACAAAGAGGGAGAGACAGAGAGCGACTACTAGATTGAGATGAAAAAGAACTCTGGGGGTGGCATAGTGGCACAGGCTTTCATATCAGCTCTTGGGATGCAAAGGCAGGGAGATCTCTGTGAGTTTTAGGCTAGGCAGAGATATATAGTGAGGCCCCACCTGCCCAGGAGGAAAGAAAGAAAAAAAGGGAAAGGAGCCTCAGCATTACTGCCCAAGGATTTTTAAAGTTAACATTTTTGGTGTTTATGTGAAATATAAAATAGAACAGACGATAAAAATAGTATTTCAAAGTCTGGCATGGTGGCTCATGCTTTTTTTTTTTTTTTTTGGTTTTTCGAGACAGGGTTTCTCTGTGTAGCCCTGGCTGTCCTGGACTCAATTTGTAGACCAGGCTGTCCTTGAACTCGCAAAGATCTGCCTGCCTCTGCCTCCCAAGTGCTGGGATTAAAGGCGTGCACCACCACTGCCCGGCTGTGGCTCATGCTTTTAATCCCAGCCTTGGGAGGCAGAGGCAGGTGGATCTCCGTGAGTTCAGGAGAAACTATGTCTCAAAAAAAAAAAAAAAAAAAAAAACCAAATAAATAAATAAATAAAGTAGGATTCCAAACACATTCCTTGAAAAAAAAAGTAAATTTATTTTTCAACCAGGCATAGACATAGTATTGTGGTATTGGCACATGCCTGTAATCTCATAACGTGGAAAGTTGAAGCAGGAGGATTTCCAGTGTGAGGCCAATCTAGGCTGCATAGCACAATTTTGTTCAAAATTTTTTCACCAACAAATAAATAATTATGTATCTTTCTGTGTTGCAGTGTGATAGGGGTTTTGTTTGCTTGCTTTTAACTTTTCTTTTTATTTTTAAATTTTTTATTGGTTGATTGATTGATTGATTTTTGAGACAGAGTTTCTCTGTGTAACAGCCCTAGCTGTCCTGGAACTAACTCTGTAGACTAGGCTGGTTTCAAACTCACAGAGATCTGTCTGGCTTTGCCTCCCAAGTACTGGGATTAAAGGCATGTGCCACCTGGTGCTTTTAATTTTTAATTATGAGTGTGTGTGTGTGTTGGGTATGTGCCCATGGAGGTAAGAAGATGGTGTTAGACACCCTAGAGCTGGAGTTACAGGCATTCAAGAGCCACCTGACCTGGGTATTGGGAACCAAACTTAGGTTCTTTGCAAGTTTTCAAACACTCTTGACCAATTCACCATTTCTCTAGCCCTGGTGATGTTTTGATATATGTTTACAATGTGGTCAGATCATCTGGATGGATGAGAAAAAAGTGCCAGCAGGGCATGGTGGTGCACACCTTTAATCCTAGCGCTCGGGAGACAGAGGCAGGTGGATCTCTATGAGTTTGAGAACAGCCTGGTCTACAAAGCGAGTTCAGGACAGCCAGTACTGTTACACAGAGAAATTCTGTCTCAAAAAACCAAAAAAAAGAAAAGAAAAGGAAAAAGAAAAAAAGAAAAAAAAAGAAAGAAAAAAGTGTCAAAATCAATAAGAGGAAATTTAACGGGGATAAAGTCAAGACTTACATTTACACTTTTTTAAAAAATACAATTGCACAGGAAGGAGCTAGACTGGCTTGACCACATTTTAGGTGAAAAGGTTCAGAGGTCAACAGAATTCCGTAGCAGCTTCAGGAGAATGTCAGGTAGAGAGAGATCATAATCTCACTGTATGTTACGATGACTACCTCTGGCCTTACCACTTAAGGCAGATACTGAGAAGGTAGTATGTGTTCAGTGAGAGGTCGGCATGAGAAAGATCTCATAACTTCTAAGGAGAGCTGTATCTTGTGACGTGTATCTGTAACTCCAGTACTTGGGAAGTGGAAGTGAGAGAATCAGTAGTTCAAGGTGAGCCTTAACTACACAGCAAGTTCAAGACCAGCCTGCACTACATGAGAGCCAGTCTCAAAAAAATAAAATAAAATAAAATAAAATAAAAAAATGTAAAAGCTGCTCTTGGTGGCCCATGCTTGAGATCCCAGCAGCACTGGAGAGGAAACAGGGAAGAAAAACTAAGGTGACAAATGATATCCGTTCTTAAATACCTAGTTGTCCTGTTGAAGGCTGACAGTTTGAAATTGCCCATTGACGACTGTTTTGATCTACAGTAATAGCTACTTCACTTGGTTTGACCTGCTAGATAAAAGGAACAGATTCGCCTTGCAATGCTGTGGAGGGCAGTGAGAATCGCCAGGTATAAGAAGAGGGAAGAGGGGCTGGAGAGGTGGCTCAGAGGTTAAGAGCACTGGCTGTTCTTTCCAAGGTCCTGAGTTCAATTCCCAGCAACCACATGGTGGCTCACAGCCATCTACATTGAGATCTTCCCGGGCATATATGTAGAGCAAATACTGTATACATAATAAATAAATAAATGTTTAAAAAAAAAGAAGAGGGAAGAGAACATCACATCAAGATAGGAAGGGCTCTGTCACAAGAAGATGTTCAGGAACAGATAGGCTGCATCCAAAGATCTAGGTTCCCTGGCACTGAGGGAACCCAGGCAGATATGGTGACAGCCTGCTAGGGCTGTTGAGAATTTCTGCATTCTGCATGGACCGCTCCATGGTCCAGCCTGTGTCTGTAACTTGGTCTGGACCCACAGTTCTGAAGCAATGCTTCACGCCACACAGAAAACCTTGGGCCTCCTGGCTAGTTTATTATCTTCTCTTTGTTTTTGACACAGGATCCTGCCATGTAGCCCTGTTTAGCCGGGGACTTGTTTCATAGATCAGGCTGACCTTGAACTTGTAGAAATTCTCCTGTTTTAGCCTCTCAAATGCTGGGATTACAGGCATGCTCCACCATGTCCAATTTATCCGAGGTCATTTCACACTGCTGTTCCTTTGAGCCGGTCCCTCCCAGGCCTAGGATTCCATCCAGACCCAAATGTGGCCCTACCCATATGTCCCCAAAGGACTGTCATGCTCCACTTTGTACTTCCTTTTACCTTGTGATTGCTTTTGTCTTAGTTCTTTTTTTTTTTTTAAAGATTTATTTATTATGTATACAGTGTTCTGTCTGCAGGTATATCTGCAGGCCAGAGGAGGGCACCAGATTTCATTATGGATGGTTGTGAGCCACCATGTGGTTGCTGGGAATTGAACTCATGACCTCTGGAAGAGCAGCCAGTGCTCTTAACCGCTGAGCCATCTCTCCAGCCCTTGTCTTAGTTCTTACCAACCTTTTGCAATGTGTGTGTGTGAATGTGCGTGTTTATCTCTTTACCATCAAACCCTAACAATGTTCGGGTCAGAAACATGTCTCTTTCCTCCTGGAACCTCAGTGCCTACAGAAATATCTGTCTCATGATAAGCAGTCATCGCATAAAATTATAGGAGTCAGAGGCAGGAGGTTGGTAGGTTTGAAACCAGCCTGGGCTACATACCAAGTTCTAGGCCAGCCTGTTCCTCAAGACAAGAACTTGTCTAAAAGAAATAATGTTATTATATATGAATTTCTATGCCAATTTTAATTTGCCAATGGCAAAAAAGTGAGACACTCCTTGCTATAGTATATTATGCTCTTCTATTTATTTTTTTTTAAGATTTATTTATTATGTATACAGTGTTCTGTCTGCAGGTATATCTGCAGGCCAGAAGAGGGCACCAGATTTCATTATGGATGGTTGTGAGCCACTATGTGGTTGCTGGGAATTGAACTCATGACCTCTGGAAGAGCAGTCTAGTCAGTGCTCTTAACTTCTGAGCCATCTCTCCAGCCCTCTTCTACTTATTTGTAAAAGGAGAAGCCGTAGCCGGGCGGTGGTGGCACACGCCTTTAATCCCAGCACTTGGGAGGCAGAGGCAGGCAGATCTCTCTGAGTTCGAGGCCAGCCTGGTCTACAAAGTGAGTCTAGGACAGCCAGAGCTGTCTTACAGAGAAACCCTGTCTCAAAAAACCAAAAAAAAAAAAAAAGGAGAAGCCGTGACCCAGGTCCCAAACCTGGATTCCCAGTCTTATTCTGGGGAACAAAAAACCAGAAACACACACTGAACGTCATGATTCAGACAACGCATTTGAATTATTTATTTTTTCCCTATGTCGAGGAAGGAATACAGGGCCTTGTGCATGCTAAGAATGCATTCTACCAGCCGGGCGGTGGTGGCACACGCCTTTAATCCCAGCACTTGGGAGGCAGAGGCAGGTGGATCTTTGTGAGTTCAAGGCCAGCCTGGTCTACAAAGCGAGTCCAGGACAGCCAGAGATATTCAGAGAAACCCTGTCTTGAAAAACCAAAAAAAAAAAAAAAAAAAAAAAGAATGCATTCTACCACTCAGCTACATCAGGATCAGGCCAGTCTCATCATACAACCCTTTGAGAACCTGACTTAAAAAACAAAAAAAAAAAAAACATTGTTCTGGCTGTGGGGGCACACATCTTTACTCCCAGCACTCAGGAGGCAGAAGCAGGCAGATCTCTGAGTTTGAGGCCAGCCTGGTCTACAGAGTGAGTTCCAGGACAGCCATGGCTACACAGAGAAACCCTGTCCCAAAACAAAACAAACAAACAAGAAATAGGACTAGGGAATGCTTCAGTAGTTAAGAGCACTGGTTGCTCTTCCAAAGGACCCAGGTTTGATTTCTACCACCCACATGGTGGATTATAACCATCTGCAACTCCAGTTCCAGGAGAGCTGATGTTCTCTTCTGGCTCCTGAAGACACCAGACAAGCAGGTGGTACACAAACATCCATGTAGGCAAAACACTCATACACAATCTTAAGCAAATAGAACAAAAGCTCTGGGTAGAGGTAGAAGAGATGGGTGAACACACAGGAAAGATAAAGTAGTGAGCCAAACATGGAGGCGAATGCCTGTAATTCTAGCACTTGAAAGGCTAAGGCAGAAAGATCACAAGCTCAAGACCAGTCTAGGATACAGAGAGAACCCCTGTCCTAACAATAAAATGAAGGGATGAATTAAGAAAAAGGGAAAAAGCTGGGTGTGGTGGCACACACCTTTAATCACAGCACTTGGGAGGCAGGACAGCCAGAGCTGTTACACAGAGAAACCCTGTCTGGAAAAACCAAAAAAAAAAAAAAAAAAAAAAAAAAAAAGAAAAGAAAAAGGGAACAAAAAGAATTCCACCAAAGGGTCAGGAGCACGGGAGAGGTACAGTGATGTTTGGCCTTCTCCAGAATTTGATTTTCTTTTCAGACCATGAAGCATGGGGTTCCACTCTCATGGCTCTCTTTTTTCTCTCTGTAGCTTGCTTGATGCTCCATCCCATTAGGTAGCCCTTCTGGAAACTCTGAAACTCTTCCAGATGTGGCGCTCTAGTGGAAAGGATGTCCTGTCTTGTGTGCAGTGAGTGACTCCACTCCTGCCAAAGGAGAGCGCTAAATTTGACTTTCCCAGAAACCAGTTAATGATTTTAGGAAGCTCAGTCCTAGTTTAGGAAAGACTGGAACCTTTAAATAATAGAAAGGTAAGAAAATAATTTTCAAGCTGGGCTTGGTGGCCTTTAATCCCAGCACTTGAGGCAGAGGCAAGAGGATCTCTGAGTTTGAGGCCAGCCTGGTCTACAGAGTGAGTCCAGGATAGCCAGAGATACACAGAGAAACCCTGTCTCAAAAATACCAAACCAAACCAAAAACAACAAAACCAAAACAAGCCAGGCATGGTGGTGCACACCTTTAATCCCAGCACTCGAGAGGCAGAGGCAGGCAGATATCTGTGAGCTCAAGGTCAGTCTCATCTACAAAGTGAGTCCACTACAACCAGGGCTACCCAGAGAAATCTTGTCTTGAAAACACAAAAAAAAGAAAGAAAGAAAGAGAGAGAGAGGGAGGGAGGGAAGGAGGGAGGGAGGGAGGGAGAGAGAGAGAGAGAGAGAGAGAGAGAGAGAGAAGAATTTGGCATAGGGACTCCCAAGAACCCAATCTCCAGTCTCTCAAGATGTCACCTCAGGGTGGCTGACTGGCACACCAGTCTTCTTGAATACAAGTGTTTTTGACCATGTGTCTAGGAGGCAGCACCTGTCTCTTTTACATTCTGCACAGCACAAATAGCAAAATGGACATATTAACTCAGGAAGCATAAGACAATTGATTTTAGGCCAGGTGTAGTGACACATGCCTTTAATCCCAGAACTAGGGAGGCAGAGGCAGGCAGATCTCTGTGAGTTTGAGGCCAGCCTGGTCTACAAAGTGAGTCCAAGACAGTTGAGGATACACAGAAAAACCTTGTCTCAACAAACAAAACAAAACAAAAAACAAAAACAATTGATTTTCTATCTAATCCACAGGAGTTAATTTGGCAGCAAAATAAAGAACATTATTATAAACTCCAGAAAACTCTGAATATCACTGTGGTCTGTGAGTAAGTCGATGGAGGAAAAGAATGGAATTTAGGGTTGGGTTGGAAGACCTAATTTATGTCCCTAGATAGGGCCCTGAGTCACTGTGTTACTTCCTGGCCCCATGTTCCCCTCCCCCTTCTCCTGCATGGTTTCTTTTTTTTCTCTCTTTCTTTTGTTTTTTTTTGTTTTTGTTTTTTGAGACAGGGTTTCTCTGTGTAGTCCTGGCTGTCCTGGAACTTACTCTGTAGACCAGGCTGGCTTCCAATTCAGAGATCTGCCTGCCTCTGCCTTCCGAGAGCTGGGGTTAAAGGCGTGCGCCACCACGCCCAGCAACAGTTTCTTTTACAATTCTTTTTTGGGATAAAGTTTAATGTGCCCTACTGTAGCAATATAGGTTGGGCTTGTTTATCTTATAACCACTAGCATAAACTTTATGTTTGTCCCTGGGGCCCCCAGATGGGAATTAAATAAATAGGTAGTCTGTTTCCTCTTTGGTGTTTCCTCTCTGAGATGACACAGCCATGTGGCTAACACAGAACCCTGGAGAGATACTTTGAGAGATAACTGAGGATCCCCCAGCTCAGACAGAGAATGAGCCAGGGCTCAAGGACTCCATACCAACTTCTGTCATTCCTGCCAGGAAAAATGCAGGGGTGAGACAGCATTAACAGGAGCCAAGGGGCTGGCCTGTCAGCTGCCTACCCTGGGGCCTCTGCTTTGTGGTTTCACCCTGGGTGGCCCTGCAGCTGTACTGGGTCTACTGACAGGACACACGCAAGCCCTGGACACTCTGTCCCTCCCCCTCTCCCAAACCTTCACTCCTCTAGGAATCTCCAGAAGTGAATGTAGGGGAGATGAGAAGAGAGGGAAAAAGGAAGGGCAGAACTAACCGGGAAGTGGCAGTTCAGAAAACAAGGCAGAATAAAAGAGGGTTTTCGGGGAGAGAGTGAGTAGGGAGTAGGCATTTAACTCACCTCCATGAAAACCAAGATAAAGGACAGCGGAACGACATGGTTAGGCTGCAGGGGTGGTGAGATGTGACTGAAGGACTAGCTGGGGCATCCAGGGACATCAGCCTGCAAAACTAATAACTGAAGAGTAAGATGGCAAAAAGCTATACTTCTGTGTGGAGGGACTCTGCAGTAGGTTTCAAAACTTTCTTCTGGCACTTAAGCCCAGCCGCCTGCCCTATACAGTCATGGGATCAACACGCTGGCTGTCACTCGGTGAAGTCAGTTTGGCAATCCCCATTTCACCAAAGGGTATGGGCCACAGAAGGTTTAAGTAATTTGCTCATAGAATTTGGAAATCACACCACAAGCTTGCCAGAAACCCATGGATTCCATCATACAAGGCCACCTTTGAGCTGAGATCAAATCAACTTCAAATGGTGTCAAAATAGTGGAGGCTTTTTAAGACTGTTTTTTTTTTAAAGCTCAGTTTAGAGCAGACCAGGTGATGAACACTGAACAGAAGAGAGAGCTCTGAACTTCCTAACAAAGATTTACAAGTCCTGACTTGCAGAGACGATCCCGGTGCAGCCCTGGTACCCTCTAGTGGAAATTTCCTGCAATAACACACATGGAGCTACTGGCGAGCACTGCAAATGTTGGGATGTTGGTGTGGAGGATGCGGTACAGTTTAGAGGAAATGTGAGTCAAGCACCAGGTTCTCACGAAGCCAGCAAGAGCCATGCTGGTCCACGCTCCTGGGGTCTGATCTTCATGTGTTATAAATATGAAAGAGATCCACATTATCTAGGCTTTTAGGACTCATGAGGTAGACTTTTCCCCCCTTTTACCGAGGACAAGTTAGTAATGAGAGATGCAAAGTAACTTGTCTAAGGCCACAGGACAAACGGAAGCCAGCAACAGTATTTCCTTTGTCCCCAAAGAGACCTTTTTCACCATGTCACACTTCTTATTTGCTATTGGGGCTGACTTTTCCCATAACTTGAGAGCATAAAAAGACAGGAAACCTGAAAGTACAAATAGGGACAGTTTTTACTTTCATCTTTCCACAAGCCATGAACTTTTCCACTCTCATTCAGTGCCTGTTACTGCCAAACCCAAAAGCTCTGCCTTTCCAGCCCTCATACCCTGGGGAGGGAGGGAGCTCCCGGACTCCTGGAATCCCATGCCTACATCCCTGCAGGGCATAGCTGGAGTTTCCTCCTGACATTCCCAGCACTAAGGCCTTGATTTATTTCTCTTTCCTTCTCCCTCCCCCCTAGAAGTAATCCCTGAGAATGGAAGTGGGTTAGAAACAGATTACTTTGATCCATGGGCTTTGCCCTCTGCCCCCTAAACACACTATGGGTGGGGTAGGGTTGGGATGGAGGTAGGGAGTCACAAACGGCCTGAAATTCCATTTTAGTATTATTGCCTGATTTAGCCAGCTGGGAGAAAGTGGAGCAAAGAGAGGCAAGGGATTAATTCTAGACCTCAGCAGGGTGCACGGGCTTCTTTCCTGGCTGAGCCAGGATGAATAACATCTCTCCCTAAACATGCCTTCAGAAGGAGGAATCTAGGACAAGCACAAAGGCAAAGGCTCTGTCCCCAGCAGCAGAGGAGAGTGAAAGGAGAAAGAAAGGCAGTTCTGAGAAGAGAATTCTGCAGAGCTGACATAAGAAATCACTCTGGGCCATGGAAACTTCCTGTGTTTCTGTGGTTTACCTTCAGCTGGGATGAGCATTGCATGTTAGGGCGGCTTGAGGAGCCAGCTCAGATCTGGAAATTTCTTGTTCAGGGGCACCGCACTGCGGTGGTCCCTAGGGTAGCATCCTACCTGCTCTCCATCCAGTACAAATCTGTTTCTGGGATATCAGCAGGCTGGGAAGAGGAATCTATAACTAACCATAATGGAACTCATTTGATTTTCATGAAATAATAATTCTGTAATTTAGGCATCGAAGGGCCACCTTTGTGTAGATGAGAATCAGGTGTGGCAAGACGCTGCTTCAACTTCTAAGCACTCCTGAGAGCCACAGGGAGTTACCCTGGGTGGCAAAGAAGCAATGCTAATGTTGTTAGATAAAATTAGTTGAAAGTATCCACTAGGAGCTCACCATTCTTGTTTCCTCTGTGGCACCTGGCCTTGGATAAGTCACTTCTCTTTGTCTTCTTCCTTATGTAAAGTACAATGTAATGCTTGTCAGGCCTAATACTTGTAGTAACCCATGGATCATCCTATTTAGAATCAGTCTTCAATTCTCTGGGAAAATGTTCCTGTTCACATCAGCTGTGCCTTTCTAGATGTAGGTCACTCAGAAACCTCAGAACTTCCAATTTAGAAAACAAAAGTCCCCTCTAAGGAACTCTGTTAAAAGGTGGGTCATCTGACTCAGCTAGTTCTTTTTTGTTTTGTTTTGTTTTGTTTTTTTTTTGAGACAGGGTTTCTCTGTATCAGTCCTGGTTATCCTGGAACTCTGTAGATCAGGCTGGCCTCGAACTCACACAGATCCTCCTGTCTCTGCCTCCCGAGTGCTGGGATTAAAGGCATGTGCCACCACACCCAGTTTCAACTAGTTCTTTGGAAAAGGCCAAAGAAAGTTTAATTAGAATTTTAGAGGGTAGGCCAGGAAGTGGCACATGCCTTTAATCCTGGCACTTACTTGGGAGGCAGAGGCAGGTGAGTCTATGAGTTTGAGGCCAGCCTGGTCTACAGAGTGAGTTCCAGGACAGCTGGGCTACACAGAGAAACCCTGTCTTGAAAAACAAACAAACAAACAAATATCCAGATATGTATTGCCTCCTTCTGGCCTTAAAAATCACATACACACACACACACATTTTGGGTTTTTTCAAGACAGGGTTTCTTTTTTCTTTCTTTCTTCTTTTTTTTTTTGGGGGGGGGGTTGAGACAGGGTTTCTCTGTATAACAGATCTGGCTGTCCTGGACTCGCTTTGTAGACCAGGCTGGCCTCGAACTCACAGAGATCCGCCTGCCTCTGCCTCCCAAGTGCTGGGATTAAAGGTGTGCGCCACCACCGCCCGGTAAAACAGGGTTTCTTGGTGTAGCCCTGCTGGCCTCAAACTCAGAGAGATCTTTCTGCCTCTGCCTCCCAAGTGCTAGAATTTTTTTTTTAAAGCAAATGTCAGAAAGACTTAATTTGACAGCTTTTTAAAACCTAAGCTTAACTAATTAAGTACATAATTAAACAATTATAGAATTGGTGCAGTTGACAGCATTTGTGCACAATTAGAAACGTGAACTGAAGAAATAAAAAAAGTAAGAAATAATTCTGTAGAAAATTCATCCTGGGGAAAGAAACATGGAATGCTTCATGAATTTGCACGTCATCCTTGGGCAGGAACCATGCTGATCTCTGTGTCCTGTCAATTTTAGTGTATGTGCTGCTGAAGGAAGCATGGGGCAAAATCTTTTTATCTTGCATTCTGGGAAATGCAAACTATTAAGTGTTGGAGGATGAAGAATATCCTTTGCTGTTACTTCCTCAGCAGAGAGCTGACAATTATCCTTGGATTTAATAAGACAGGATATTACAAAATTTCCAAAACAGCTAATCAAAAGCAACAACGATCACCTATAATCCACCTCAGAGTGAACTAAACCATACTGAGTATTCTTCTTTCATCCAGGCTGATATAGAATTAGCTTGCAGTAGCTGAGAAACTGACCAGGGGTCAGGACGAAAGGACTGTGCTACCTACTCTGAGTGGCCCAAGTAAAACTCAATACCAGAGCACATTTCGAGAAAGATTATAACAATATTCTGTAGTAATCAATAGCCACTCATCCATACAATGAACTTTTCTCACTTCAATGGGTGTACTAAATTTTAAAAAAAGTTTTATTTCATAATGAATAGAGTAGGTGGATAGGAGTCTGTAAAGAAATACGAGACAGGGACTGGAGAGATGGACTCAGTGGTTAAGAGCACTGTCTGTTCTTCCAGAGGTACAGAGTTCAATTCCCAGCAACCACATGGTGGCTCACAACTATCTATAATGAAATCTGACGCCCTCTTCTGGCATGCAAGGTATGCATATAGAGCTCTCATATATGTAAAATAAATAAATCTTTGAAAAAAAAAAAAAAAGAAATATGAAAGCCGGGCGGTGGTGGCGCACGCCTTTAATCCCAGCACTCGGGAGGCAGAGGCAGGCGAATCTTTGTGAGTTCAAGGCCAGCCTGGTCTACAAAGTGAGTCCAGGACAGTCAGGGATACACAGAGAAACCCTGTCTCGAAAAAAACCAAAAAAAAACCAAAAAAAAAAAAAAAAAAGAAATATGAGACAAATATGGCCAGGCATGGTGGAACACACCTTTAATCTCAGCACTCAGGAAGCAGAAGCAGGGTGTAATCTCTGTGAGTGTGAGGTTAGCCTGGTGTACAGGGTTCCAGAACAGTCAGAGCTTCACAGTGAGACCTTGTCTCAAAAACAAAACAAAACTCCAATAATAACAGTAAGCAAAAGAAATAATAGACAGCTGGGTATGGTGGTGCATGGCTTTAATCCCAGTACTGAGGATCGCTGTGAATTCAAGGCCAGTCTCATTTACAAAGTGAGTTCAGGACAGCAAGGACTACACAGAGAAACCCTGTCTCAAAAAAAAAAAAAAAAAAAAAGAAAAACAAAGATAAAAAATAATAGACAGCCGGGCGGTGGTGGCGCACGCCTTTAATCCCAGCACTTGGGAGGCAGAGGCAGGCGGATCTTTGTGAGTTCGAGGCCAGCCTGGTCTACAAAGTGAGTCCAGGACAGCCAGGGCTACACAAAGAAACCCTGTCTCGAAAAAACCAAAAAAAAAAAAAATAATAGACAATTCTCATTTAAATGCTTATTAATATATATATTCTTTGTTTATATATTATACATGTTATATTATATATAGCATACATATATTAAAGATATATGTACATACATATAGCACCCAATATAATGTCACTATTAGTGTATCATGGTATAGCTAAACATTTGGGGAAATTCTTACGAGTGCTGGGATTAAAGGCGTATGCCACCAGCAATTACAGACAGCTGTGAACTGCCCTGTGGATGCTGAGATTTGAACCAAGGTCCTTTGGAAGAGCAGCCAGTGCTCTTAACCTCTGAATCATCATTCTAGCCCCAAATTCTTACTCTTGAAGAAGTCTCAAAGGGTAGTCATGGTGGGGTACATCTGAAATTCCAGCATTTGGGAGGTAGAAGCAGACATATGAGGTATGGTCCACAGTCATCCTCAGCCACACAATGGGTTAAAGAAAAGACAATTCCATAGAATTAAAAGCTTAGATTTTAGCCTAGCACTGGGAAGGCAGAGGCAGGCAGATCTCTGTGAGTTCAAGGCCAGCATGTGTTCTGCCCAGTTCTCGAGACCCCAAAGACCATCCTGGAGCCAACTCTGATGTAAATACATGAGGGTTGTTTATTCAAGCTCAGAGCTTGGATTTTTAAGGTTCACTAACACAGCAGTTCAAGTTGAGAGTCCCAAACTCCAAAAATACAGGGTTTATATAGAGAATCAGACAAAGAAAAAGGTTTTTTATCATATGATTGGATGACATTTGGGTAGCTAGTCATGTCCATTTCTGATTGGCTCCTTGTTACTGACTAACCAGCTGAGGTCAGCTTGACCATCAGAAAGTTTGTTTAGACTTTTTGGGTGCTTTCTCAGAGTGAGCTGTCTGGTGATGACAAGGGAACACCCCTGGACTACAAGGTCGGGTTCATTTTGTTGTTGTTCTGGAACTGCAGGTCAGCTCTGAGTCAAACTTAATACAAAATGAAATCTTTTTTCAAGATGCATTCAGTCAGGTTCTACACATGGTCTACAGAGTGAATTCCAGGACAACCAGGGCTATCCTGTCTCGAAAAACAAAACCAAGAAAGTTAAGATTTGAAACAATACATATGATTTCCAAACCTGTATTGAATCTTGCAGTTCCTCTGGTAATAGCCTTTAGCCCTTGAAGCTATCAGCAATTCTACTTGAACTTGAAAGTTCTTACCTGCACAGACCACAACCACTAATTTACCACAAAATATATTGTAAATGAATGCTCAGTTAATAGTGACCTACAGAATATGATAACCAAAAATGTAGATAGTATTTGCTCTTCAGAAGTATCCACAGTACTAGAGGTTCCAGGGTAACCTGATCATCACATTGTGATTCCTTTTTTTCTTTTTCTTTCTTTTTTTTTTTTTTTTTTTTTTTGGTTTTTTGAGACAGGGTTTCTCTGTGTATCCTTGGCTGTTCTGGACTCACTTTGTAGACCAGGCTGGCGTTGAACTCACAGAGATCCATCTGCTTCTGCCTCTCGAATGCTGGGATTAAAGGCCCGTGCCACCACACCCCGCCTGTTTTTTTTTTTTTTTTTTTTTTTTTTTTTTTTTTTTTTTTTTTTTTTTGGTTTTTTGAGACAGGGTTTCTCTGTGAGTTCAACGCCAGCCTGGTCTACAAAGTGAGTCCAGAACAGCCAAGGATACACAGAGAAACCCTGTCTCAAAAAACCAAAAAAA
>CAJQZJ010000103.1:467341-518252 GCA_907164525.1 Lophiomys imhausi | reverse complement strand
TTTTCGAGACAGGGTTTCTCTGTGTATCCTTGGCTGTCCTGGACTCACTTTGTAGACCAGGCTGGCCTCGAACTCACAAAGATCCGCCTGCCTCTGCCTCCCAAGTGCTGGGATTAAAGGCGTGCGCCACCACCGCCCGGCCTTTTTTTTCTTTTTCAAGACAGGATTTTTCTGAATAACAGCCCTGGCTGTCCAGGACTCACTTTGTAGACCAGGTTGGCCTCGAACTCACAGAGATCCGCCTGCCTCTGCCTCCCGAGTGCTGGGATTAAAGGCATGTGCCACCACCATGCTTTGCACCCTGTGATTCCTTTAACCACTGAATGTGAAACAATTCTGGAGTTTTTAACAGTTCGTGGACCCGACTCCTTTCAGTTGTACCAGTTATACTTGTCCAAATTTGAATGAAATATTTAGTATCTCTAGCTCAGCTACATATGTAAAACCAGGAATATTTTGCCACGCGTGGTGGTGTGTGTCTTTAGTCCCAGCACTCAGGAGATAGAGGCAGGTGGACCTCTCTGAGTTCAAAGCTAAGCTTGGGCTATAAAGTGAGTCCAGGACAGCCAAGGATACACAGAAAAACTTGTCTTTAAAAACCAAAAAAAGCCCCCCCAAAACAAACAAAAAAAACCCCCAAACCAACCAATCAAACAAAACCCAGGAATATTCGTTATTTGTGATGATGATTAAAGGATTAAGTTGAGGCCGGGCGGGCGGTGTTGGCACACGCCTTTAATCCCAGCACTTGGGAGGCAGAGGCAGGCGGATCTCTGTGAGTTCGAGGCCAGCCTGGTCTACAGAGTGAGTCCAGGACAGCCAGGGCTACACAGAGAAACCCTGTCTCGAAAAACCAAAAAAAAAAAAAAAAAAGACACATTTTGGGAAATGACAAAAAAATGACAGATTGTCAATCTAGGTGCCTTTTGGATTTCAGTAATCACAGTGGTCAGTTTCCCTACTGGAACAGTAAGAATGAATTTTCAACGTAGAAAATTAGGTGGGTTTGAGGTTATACAGTATTTTGATGTCAGATACACACCCAGAAACTATCATTTTCGCCCTAAATACCTCCAGTGTATTCCAAGTAATGAAAGGAAACACTTATCACAAAGTCCACTGATTTCAGAGGGAAGTACTTTTTCATTCTTTTTTTTTTTTTACCGAATGCAAATAAGGTGTGACAATGCTCTAAGTACCCAGGAATGCAACAACACAGAGTCGCGCAGGCGCAGATGGCTCTCCACCAGTCTGCGACTGGCGCGTGACAACCGTGCGGTTTACCCTACTGCCAAAGTGGTCTCACTGCGCACGCGCGAACCCATTGCCCTTCCCTCCCAAACCTCCCTACGAGAACGTGCGCGTGCGCGTGCGCGCGGCTCACCTTTCGGCCGAGGGCGCGCGCCCTGGAAAATTCCACTCCAGAGCACGCTCCACCCTCTGCGCCTTTTCTCCCGCTCGGCGCTCTGCGCCTCGGCTAGCATCCCGGCGGCCTTTGCGTGAACAAGATGGCAGCCCCCATTCCTCGGGGCTTGCCCTGCATATCCAGAGCTTTGGGATGGTGGTCTCGGCAGGTGGGTAGTGATGAGGCGAATTAAATTTTAGGGACAGAAAGAGGACAGAGTAGAGACAATAATCATCCAGGGGCTGTTGATGAGTTTGGACGAAACGAGTCATTTCGTCAGGGGAAGAATTTGAGATGTGTGTGATTGAGGGCGATTAAGTTTACTGGCATTAAGCTTCTCCACATTAATTCTAGTCTCTTGTGACAAGATGTTAGAAGGAAAGTAGTGACTTGAAAGGTGGGCCCGCTTCTTTTAAGTTCTTAAGAAAAAAAAATGAGAAAGGATAGGAGTTTTGTCTTATCCTGGAGCAAAACTCATGATCAGAGGGAAAAGGTCATCTCGCTTCTCGAAAGTTTATTGGCCATTTAGGATCTGGAAGGACAGAATGAAGACAGACACTGCCTGGGCAGTCAATGCAAAATAGAGAAGTCCAGGAGATCTTGCTTAATGCTTTAAAAAAGCATTCCACTCTTTTCTGAATTGGGTTGATAACTAAAGGTTCACCATAAAACTGAAAGTTCTTTGATGGTAAGACCTTTGCTTTAATAATCTCAGCATGCAGTAATGCTACAGAGAGTATTAAAGGATTTTTTTTGTTTTGTTTTTGTTTGTTTGTTTTGAGACAGGTTTCTCTGTGTATCCCTAGCTATCCTGGAATCTGTAGATCAGGCTGGCCACGTACTCACGGAGTTGGGCCTGTCTCTGGCTCCCAAGTGCTGGGATTAAAGGCGTGCCACCACGCCCAGCTAAAGAAAAAATTTTAATAAGTGTTGTCTGAAATTAATAAATGTTGTTAATTGCTGTGGTAAGAGCCATCTCTAGGTATTCAAGTAGTGACATTGTTTCTCCATAATAGTTGCTTCATAATGTCTCCTGAAGCATTCTTTTTTTTTTTTTTTTTTTTTGGTTTTTCGAGACAGGGTTTCTCTGTATAACAGCTCTGGCTGTCCTAGACTCACTTTGTAGACCAGGCTGGCCTCGAACTCACAGAGATCCGCCTACCTCTGCCTCCCAAGTGCTGGGATTAAAGGCGTGCGCCACCAACGCCCGGCTTGAAGCATTCTTTTGATACTGTCTTTTCTATAGGACTTTGCATACTTTGCTCAAGATAGACTTTTCTTTCTAAATGACGTATATGCTTTATATATGTATATATACACACATATATAAAACCTTTTGAAATAAACTTACATATATATATTATAAATGTATATATATAAAACCTATTTTTATAACCTTTCCTTTATCTCCCAGCCCATTCTGGTGACTCAGTCTACAGCTGTAGTGCCAGTAAAAACCAAAAGCCGTTTCAGACCCCCTACTCGTGAACCCAAGTACAAAACAGAGAAAGAGTTTTTGGAATATGCCAGGAAAGCCGGATTGGTTATGCCACAGGAACGGATGGAGCGTCCTATACATCTGGCCTGTACAGGTGAGGAGCACTATTTCTGAGATCCTGACTCAATCCTTTACTCACAGAGATCTGGCACTTGGAATGCCAGAGGCTCTGATAGCATTAAATTAACCCCTAAGTTCGACCTCAGTCATGATTTACTTGATATATACTATATTTCGTAAAGTCTATTTTGTTTTTAAAGTACTTGGGATTAAATAGAGAGCTGAGCACTCTTCCACTGAGCTTTATCCCTACTCTCCCTTTCTTTTTTTTTTTTTTTTTTTGGTTTTTCGAGACAGGGTTTCTCTGAATATCTCTGGCTGTCCTGGACTCGCTTTGTAGACCAGGCTGGCCTCGAACTCACAAAGATCCGCTTGCCTCTGCCTCCCAAGTGCTGGGATTAAAGGCGTGCGCCACCACCGCCCGGCCTCCTTTTGTTTTTTGAGACAAGATTTCTCTGTATAACAGAGCCCTGGCTGTCCTGGACTTGCTTTGTAGACCAGGCTGGCCTCAAACTCACAGAGATCCGCCTGCCTCTGCCTCCCAAGTGCTGGGATCAAAGGTGGAACCATGCCTGGCTTCACTTTACTTTTGTACAATGAAATTTCTCCAGTTTGTAGTAGTAGAAACAGACTCTAGGAGGAGTTAATTTTTTCTTTCCTTTTTGTTTTTTCTTCCTTTCTCTCTACATATAACAAAAGATGTCCCAATGGTGCAATGACTTAGTTCCTGGTACTTACACAAGTATAACAAAGTTTCCTCTACGTGCAAGTCTATTTGATTAGTCCAGTTTATATCCTGTGTCCTTCCCAGTTTTATCTGACCTCAAGATAATGTTTTCTCAATCTTTCAACAGTTTCTTCATTTTCTTCTTCTTGTACAGCTGGTATATTCGATCCCTATGTTCCACCAGAAGGCGATGCCCGCATGTCATCTCTTTCAAAGGAAGGCCTGGCCCAGAGAACTGAGCGGTTAAGAAAGAATGTGGCGTCACAGTTGGCGTAGGTATCTGAGACAACTAGGCCTCAATATTCTAGGCTGAGAAGAGCATGTGATATTTGATCCTTATTGTATATTACATTGATTTGCTTCTCTCTTTATTTTGTGTTTTGTCTTCATGTAAAAGTGTCACATGCGGGAGTGCCTGTGGAGGCCAGAAGAAGGCATCAGATCCCTTAAAGCTAGAGTCATAAGTGATTTTGAGCTGTCATATAGATGCTGGGAACCAAACTCAGGTCCTTTGGAAGAGCAGCCAGTGCTCTTAACCACTGAGCCATCTCTCTCCAGTCCCTAAAGTAGAGTCAAGGTATTGCTATGTAGTTAAGGCTGACCTTGAACTTGGCAATCTCTTTTCCTACCTTCTTGGGCACTAGAATTCCTATCATTAGCCACAGTACTTGACTTGGTTTATCACGTTGGCTTATTGTTTTGTTTTTGCATTTATTTATTTATTTATTGATTGATTGATTTATGGGACAAGGTATATCTGTGTATCCCTGGCTATCCTGGGACTCCCTCTATAGACCAGGCTGGCCTTGAAACTCAAGAGATCCACCTGTTTCTGCCTTCCAAGTACTGGGATTAAAGGCATGTGCCACATGGCCAGCTTGTATTTTTTGGGAAAATATTACTATGTAGGCCTGGCTGGCCTGGAACTCACTATGTAGACCAGGTTAGCCATGCATTCATAGAGATCTCTTTGCTTCTGCTTCCTGAGTATTGGGATAAAAATGAGTATGCCAACAACCTGGGCTATTACATTGATTTTTAGTGTTAAACTGGCCTTACATTATTAGAATAAATTCCACTTGATCATGATGTCCCTTATTTCAATATATTGTCAATTTGATTATGTCAATTTACATTATTATTATTTTTTAAAAGATTTATTTATGTATACAGTATTCTGTCAGCAGGTATGCCTGCAGGCCAGAAGACGGCACCAAATTTTGTTATAGATGGTTGTGAGCCACCATGTGGTTGCAGGGAATTGAGCTCAGGACCTCTGGAAGAACAGTCAGTGCTCTTAACCTCTGAGCCATCTCTGTAGCTCCTCAGTTTACATTATTATAACTATAAAAATGTTCTTGACAACTGGGTCATATATCATGATTTCTTTTCCTGCATTTTTTTATTTTGAAAGGTAAATGTTTTTTGTCTCTCATTTGTTTATCTCTACTTATGTTAATTTTCTCTGCCTTTAAAATACTAATCATTGCCTGGTGTAATAGCAGAGGCCTTTAAATCCTTGCACTCTAGAGGCAGGCAGATCTCTGAGTTCCAGGGCAGCCAGAGCTACACAGAGAAACACTTTCTCAAAAAAAAAAAAAAAAAAACAAACAAACGGGGGGGGGGGGGGGGGGGTGGCGCAGGCCTTTAGTCCTAGCACTTGGGGGGCAGAGGGACTGGGATCTCAGGTTGTTAGGATTGGTGATAGGTACCTTTTCCTGCTGTGATGCCATCTTTATGATGGTTTTCATGCTTGATTTTACAGAATTCGAAAGATAAGAGAATTTGATGCTAATTTTAAAACAAAAGACTTCCCTGAAAAAGCTAAGGATATATTCATTGAAGCTCACCTTTGTCTAAACAAGTAAGTGAATACCCCTGCCGTGTGTATGTTCAGTCTCCACAGCTATTATTCTAGGCACATTCCTCCCTCCTCTTCGTTTTTTTTTTTTTTTTTCAGAGAAGAGTTCTAGAACTTTCTAATATGAAAAGTAGTAACTGAAGATGTTTTTTCTTTTCTTTTTGCTTTTTCTTTTTTTTTTTAAAGATTTATTTATTTATTATGTATACAATGTTCTGTCTGTGGGTATGCTTGCAGGCCAGAAGAGGGCACCAAATTTCATGATGGATGGTTGGGAGCCACCATGTGGTTTCTGGGAATTGAACTCAGGACCTCTGGAAGACCAGTCAGTGCTCTTAACCTCTGAGCCATCTCTCCAGCCCTCTTTTTGCTTTTCTAGTATTTTTTTGCTATTTGAGGCATGGTCTCTCTGGGTAGTTTTGGCTGTCCTGGAACTTTATGTAAACCAAACTGGCCTCAAATTCACAGAGATCTGCTTGCCTCTGTCTTCCTAGTGCTAAGACTAAAGGTGTGCACCATTACAAGGGGCTTGATTTTATTTTTAGAAGGAGTGTCTAGTTTGGCTTTGAACTTTTTCTTTTTCCCTGAGACAAGGTTTCTCTGTGTAATAGTCCTGGCTGTCCTGGACTCACTTTGTAGACCAGGGTATTCTTGAACTCAAAGAGATCCACCTGCCTCTGCCTCCCAAGTACTGGGATTAAAGGCCTGTGCCACCACGCCTAGCTAAAAAATTATTTTTTAAACAATGATTGGTATGTCTCAGTTCTAGCTGTAATTGTTGGTGCTCTTCTGGAATGTCTTTTGTTTTCAGCCTACCTGATCCCATAATTCATACTGATGAATTAAGAGCACTGGCTGCTCTTACAGAGGTCCTGAGTTCAATTCCCAACAATTTTGTTCATTTATTTTATTATGAACATTTCTTTTTCCTTGGTAACTTTGAGTTTCTTTTGATAACTTGCAATTTTTTCTTAATTTACCCAAGTCAAGGTTGCTAAGCTTGAACTTCTGCTAACAGAAGTTGAACACTAGGAGCCTGGGATACATTTGGAAATTTTTATTTTTTGTGAGTTTTTTCTTTGTTCCTGTCCTCTGTACTACTGGGGATTGAACCAAGTGGCCTAGTTTAAGTTTATCAGGTGTTTTATCTCCGATCTGCCCCTTGTTCCTACTCTGGAGTAGTCTTTTTTTTTTTTAATATGTATACTGTGTTCTGTCTGCATATATGGTTGCATGCCAGAAGAGGGCACCAGATCTCATTATAGATGGTTGTTAGCCACCATGTGATTGCTGGGAATTGAACTCCGGACCTCTGGAAGATCAGCCAGTGCTCTTAACCTCTGAGCCATCTCTCCAGCCCTCTGGAGTAGTCTTAAAGACTAATTCTTGGATTGTTGTTGATTTTTTTTTCTTTTTTGGATTTTTGTGTGTGTGAGAGAAAGAAAGGAGAAGAGGGAGGGCCGGAGAAAACAAAAGAGAGAAAGAGAGATGCTGGGCGGTGGTGGCACATGACACCTGGTCTACAAAGTGAGTCCAGGATCCAGGACAGCCAGGTATACACAGAGAAATCCTGTCTCGAAAAAACAAAAAAAAAAGAGGTCTGTTGGTAAGGCCCAGGGCCTTGTTCATACAAGACAGATTTGTTTTTTTGTTTTTTGAGCCAGAGTTTCTCTGTACTGTCCTTGAACTCACAGAGATCCGCTTTCCTCTGCTCCCAAGTGCTGGGATTAAAGGCATACGCCACCGTGCCTGGCTTCAGTTTTCAATTTCACTTCACACTGAGATCTAAGCTAGAAGAAATACTTCCTTCATGTCCTGCTGAGAGACATAACATCTAAGTCCAACTTCCTCTACTTGAAGAGTCCAAAGAAATGGGGAAGAGGCCAGAAAAGTCACATGACCATCTTTTACTAGTTCGAAGACAACAGCATAAGATAGATGAGCGGACCAAGGCCGTCCGTCTTGCACTGACAGGTGACTCACACATTATGAGAAGATAAGGAACTTGATTCTTGTGTGGTATTGGGACTGTTCCCTATACCAGTGTAGAAGAAGAATCTGTTTCACGTCTTAGTGAATATGCTTGCCCATCTAAAAGATGGGCGATGGTGGCAGACACCCTTAATCTCCCAGCAGAATCAGGCAGATCTCTGAGTTCAAGGCCAGCCTGGTCTACAGAGATCCAGGACAGTTGGTGATACACAAAAAGAGCCTATCTTGAAAAAACAAAAAATAAACAAAAATGGTGTGGTTTCAGAGAAATTCCTTTCTGCTCCAGCAATATGAATTATTATTATTATTTTTGGTTTTTTGAGACAAGGTTTCTCTGTGTAGCCCTGGCTGTCCTGGACTCACTTTATAGACCAGGCTGGCCTCGAACTCACAAAGATCCGCCTGCCTCTGCCTCCCAAGTGCTGGGATTAAAGGCGTGCGCCACCACCGCCTGGCTAGCAATATGAATTATTAAATGCTATTAATTGTCAAGGTTTTGTTGTAAATCACAAATCAGCATATCATGCAGCTTACAGTACCTAAGCAGAGAATGTTTGTATAAATAAACTATTTTCTATCTTCACAGGAACATTTTTAATTTAAAAAAAGCTTTTTCTTTTCTTTTTTTTTTTTTTTTTTTGTTTTTTTTCGAGACAGGGTTTCTCTGTATAACAGCTCTGGCTGTCCTGGACTCGCTTTGTAGACCAGGCTGGCCTCGAACTCACAGAGATCCGCCTGCCTCTGCCTCCCAAGTGCTGGGATTAAAGGCGTGCGCCACCACCGCCCAGCAAAAAAAGCTTTTTCTATCATTGTACTTTGTTTATTGGGAGCACACATGTCATGGCACATGTGTAGAGGTCAGAGGACAATTTCAGGAGTTCTTTTCCTGTGGGTTCTGGGAATTGAACTCAGTTTATCAGGCTTGGTGGCAGGCTCCTTAACCCATATTACCAGCCCGTTTTCATATTTCATAGTGGGTACCATAAAAGTAGGAATCAATGATAAATATCTCTTTTTCTTTTCTAGCTCAGACCACGACCGGCTTCATACCTTGGTAACTGAACACTGTTTTCCGGTAGGTTCTCATCCTTAGAATGGTGGGAGTCCTGACCAGGCAGATTCTAGACGTTACTTTGTTAGGGTCTGAGAATTTGGGAATAATCCACAATGAAAACTAAGTTTGAGCCAGCAAAAGTATCTTTATTCAAAAGCTGATATATCAGGGAGATGGCTGAGTTTGGGATCCAAACCATGTCAGTCAGGGACAGAACAGAACAACTTTTTTTTTTTTTTTTTCGAGACACGGTTTCTCTGTGTAGCCCTGGCTGTCCTAGACTCACTTTGTAGACCAGGCTGGCCTTGAACTTGCAAAGATCCACCTGACTCTGCCTCCCAAGGGCTGGAATTAAAGGCGTGCGCCGCCGCTGCCGCTGCCGCCACCACCACCACCTGGCTTACAAGAGAACAACTTTTAAAGACAAAACTACAGTTCAGGTGGGGTAGGGACATCCAATCAGGTTCATGGATATAGTGGATATCTCACACCTGATATTTTAGGTGGTTTCATCAGATATCTCAGGTGGCTTCCTTGATAGCTTGGCCTGGATCACGTCTAACCTGGCAGAGCTCATTTGGCAGCTGTGACTATCTTAGTCCAAGCTCGGCGCTAACCAATGAAGCAGAGAGTGAGATATTGTGACTTAGACCATCTGGGACATTTGAGCCAGAAGCTGTGTCTGGGGATTTAGCTTAGTACAAAATGGACACTATATACAAGGTGGAATCTCACCGAGGATGGTGGTGCACACCTTTAATCCCAGCACTCAGGAGGCAGAAGCAGGATGTAATCTCTGTGAATTCAAGAGTTCAGCCTGATCTACAGAGTGAGTCCAGGACAGCCAGGGCCACACAGAGAAACCCTGTCTCGAAAAACCAAACCAAACAAACAAAATCCAAGGTGGAATCTCTGTAGCTAAGGAACCCAACATTCCCACCTCTTTCTTGTAACTCATCAAACCTTCGACATCATAGCCCTTGGTTGTATATAAAGCATCATATTGGGTCCTCAGGACCATGAGTTTAACAGCATTTATCCCTTCTCACACAGAGTGGAAAATGAAATTTTTTTTTTTTTTTTTTGGTTTTTCGAGACAGGGTTTCTCTGTATAACAGCTCTGGCTGTCCTAGACTCACTTTGTAGACCAGGCTGGCCTCAAACTCACAGAGATCCGCCTACCTCTGCCTCCCAAGTGCTGGGATTAAAGGCGTGCGCCACCAACGCCCGGCGGAAAATGAAATTTAATAGGCAAGGGGTGCATAGTATCATCAACAGCGTAATCACTAGAGGGCCTGACAGACCAGTTACTAAAGTTGTGACCCAAGGTGACCAGTTGAAGAGGGACTCAAACCATCCTTATGTAGCTGATCTGACCTGTTTTCTCTCTTGTAGCCTCAGTCTCACCAAGCCTATGTTCTCCTTAACTATTCCAGTGTGATTGGCATAGAAACAACCTTGTTCCCATAGGGCTACAAAGAAGTTATAACCAGATACAATCATTAGTCCGCTGTCAGTTTACTGGATATAGTACCCTGGAAGCTAACCTTGCTAAGCTTGAATTCCACTTTTACCCAGCTGATAAGTCGGGTTGTGGAGGACCGGATGGCTTTTATTTTGAATCCTGGGGCTGTGAGACGATTACCAGCTCATTGGAAGAGGATCCCCCACACCCATAATTGTCAGGCCAGTTAAAGCCCCTCCAGTGTGAGTGCCCAACGATAGAACATAGATCTATCTGAAAAGTGGGAGACCCATAAGAGGTTACGTTAGCAATCTGCCCTGTCTGAGGTTTGAGTTAAGTTTCAGAGCATCACAGCTGGGCTGTGTGGGTGACCAGAGACAGGGCAAGCTAATGAAAAGTACATTGTAGTTAAGTAGAAACAAGTCTTAGCTTTAGAGGATCTCGTGGATGTGACTGGACCATCCATTTTTTATGGCTGTTCTCGTTGGGTCGTCCGTCTGGGACTGGCTTCAGGTGGGAGTGGTGTATCCAAGACGTGATTCCATCAACTTTCACGGCCAAGGGAGTGATCAAGATGACAGTATGGGGTCCTTTCCAGAGTGGACTAAGCGTCTCTCTTTGATGACATTTGACCCAGATATGGTCACCTGGTTTGTGGTTATATAGCTTCAAAGGGTAGATACAGGTGTTGTAGCAGGGCAAACAGTCCTTCTTGGGTATGTTGTAGGGCCTGCACTGACTTAAGCAAAGTAAAATTAGACAACTCAGCCAACATCTCTGATTTGAACTTAGAACAGAGAGGGGGTGGTTTACATAATCTTAAAAGGGGTCAGTCCCTGGGTTATGGGATGTTCCTAACCCTAAGAAGAGCAAAAGGAAGGAGCACTGTCCAGTCTTCACTAGTCTCGAGGGTTAATTTGGTTAAGAGCTCCTTAAAGTCAGATTCATTCTTTCCACTTGTCCTGAGCTCTGGGGGTGACTTGGACCATGAAGTTTCCAATTGATCCCCAGTATTTTATTTATTTATTTATTTACTTACTTTTTGCTACACAGGATTTCTCTGTGTAGCCCTGGCTGTCCTGGACTCTCTTTGTAGACCAGGCTGGCCTTGAACTTGTAGAGATCCGCCTGCCTCTGCCTCCCGAGTGCTGGGATTAAAGGCATGTGCCACCACACCTGGCATCCCCAGTATTTTTGTTAGATCTTGAATCACCTGAGACACAAGGGCTGGCCCATTGTCTGGGCCCAGAGCCGTAGGCACCTCACACATGGAGTGGTTTCCTCTGAGAGTTTCTTTGCTGCCAAAGAGATGGTTTCTCTCTTAGTTGGAAACGCCTGTCCATCCAGAGAAAGTGTGTGCTAGTACTAGCAAATCCAAGTATCCATGACATCTAGGTCTCACCTCAGGGAAGTCTGTTTCCTCAAAAACTCCTGGTGCTGTGTCCCTCTCCCTTCTTCCAAGTCCATTCATGGTCCAGGAGCTCGACTGGTGGCCTGACAGACTGAGCATCTGGAAACACCATCTTGGAGAATGGGATTTCAAGGAGAGGATGAGATATAATTTAGACAGGAGAGGCTAACTCAGTTTTACTGAGATTGGTGCTTTCGTGTACTTCCCTGGGCTTTGAACTGCCATTCTTTCTTGATGGAAGGATGGGGCAGATGGAAGAAGTCATCATCCTGGGATGAGTAGGTGGGAACCTGTGGCGCCTGGGAGCTGGCAGCAGAACCATCATGATGTCAGGTGACTTGGGGTTGCCTCCTTGGCACCTTGGTCCCTCTTTGATTTCCTATGGCCTACCTAGATTCCCCTTTTTGGAGTCCAGGGCAGTTCATCACAGAGACTTGTTTGGGATCCTAGAGAACTTTTAATGGGTTGGGATTTCCTGTCTGTTTTTAATAGTTTCTCTCTCTGTGTAAGGAGCCCCCTTTGCTTGTAAATCGCCCCTGTACAAGGAGAGTGGCAAAGGCATAGCAACTATCAGTGGAGATGTTTACTGTCTTCCCTCTGCCAGTTTCAGGGCCATGGTCAGCAATCTGCTCTGCTCTCTGGGCAGAAGTTCTAAGGGGAAGGTCCTTGGCCCAAAGGGTCCCCTCCAGGGTAACTACAGCCACCCCAGCCAGTCTTTTCCCGTTTTCCATGAAATTGCTACCATTAGTGTACATCTCCAAGTCCAGAGAGATTAGTGGGTTGTCTGTTAAATCTGGTCGTACACTTTGGAAATGGTTATTACCTCTGTGCAGTCATG
The DNA here is from genome assembly GCA_907164525.1 of Lophiomys imhausi. Lineage (NCBI taxonomy): Eukaryota > Metazoa > Chordata > Mammalia > Rodentia > Muridae > Lophiomys > Lophiomys imhausi. The sequence goes on along the minus strand of CAJQZJ010000103.1, from coordinate 505,941 downwards.
GAGGGGAGGGGCTCCCCCATATCCTCAGGCAGCAAGGATGCTGGGTTAAGAGCTGCAGACTGGGCAAAAGTTATTTTAGGTTGGTTTAGTAGAAAAGCCTGGTAATTGGTTAACTAGGTTTTAGTCAGCCATCTATCAGGTGGGTTGTTTTGTTTTTTTCTTTTTGGTTTTTCAAGACAGGGTTTCTCGGGCTGGAGAGGTGGCTCAGAGGTTAAGAGCACTGGCTGTTCTTCCAAAGGTCCTGAGTTCAATTCCCAGCAACCACATGGTGGCTCATAGCCATCTACATTGAGATCTGCTGCCCGGGCATATATGTAGAGCAAATACTGTATACATAATAAATAAATACATAAATGTTTAAAAAATGTTTGAAAAAAAAAAAGACAGGGTTTCTCTATGTAATAGAGCCCTGGCTGTCCTGGACTCACTTTGTAGACCAGGCTAGCCTCAAACCCACAGAGATCTGCCTGCCTTTGCCTCCAGAGTGCTGGGATTAAAGGCGTGCACCACCACACCCAGCTCTTTTTTTGGTTTTTCAAGACAGGGTTTCTCTGTGTAACAAGCCTTGGTTATCCTAGACTCACTCTGTAGACCAGGCTGTCCTCGAACTCACAGAGATCCACCTGCCTCTGCCTCCCAAGTGCTGGGATTGAAGGCGTGCAGTAACATGCCTGGCTCAGTGGGTTTTTTTAATAAGCACTCCACTGTATAAGGGGCATTACAATCAAATTTTGTCCCAAAGTCAGTTTATCAGAGTCTTTTGTTAGAAGAGCCGTGTCAGCTGTGATCCTCAGGCATGCTGGCCATACAGGAGCTACAGGGCCCAACTTCTTTGACAAGTATGCCACTCCACTGCACAATGCCAGGACCCAAGTCTCTGAGTCAACACCTACTTTGCAATCCCTTTCTTTCATCCATGAACAAATGAAGGGTTTAGAAATATTTGCAGCACCAATGTGTGCTCTGAGAGCAGGTCCTATTCAATGTCTTCCAATGCTTTTTCTTCTGTCTCAATCCATGGTTGCCTACCATCAGGCCCCTTGGTTGCCTCATAGAGGGGCTTGGCCATCTCTGCAAACCCAGGGATCCACAACCTGCATATTCGTGGATCTGCCTCATGGTGAGGGCTGTAAGGATTTCTAGGATGACCTCCTTACAGGAGGCAGACAAAGATCTCTTACCTTTGTTGAGGTCAGAACCCAGATACTTGACGATTCTGGTGCATAACTGGGCTTTCTTTGAGTACACCAGATATCCCAAAGTCTGAAGTGTCCGTAGTAGCCCTTCTGTAGCTTCTCAGTAGGTGGTTTCATCTTCTGCTATCAGTAGGTTGTCTACATATCGTAGAAGTGTGTGTGATGCAAGTTTTGATTTCTTTAAAAACACGGTTGTAGTTGGGCATGGTGGCGCATGCCTTTAATCCCAGCACTCAGGAGGCAGAGGCAGGCAGATCTCTGTGTATTTGAGGTTTCTACAAAGAGAGTTCCAGGACAGCCAGGACTGTTACATAGAGAAACCCCCTGTCTCAAAAAACAGAAACTAAACAAACAACAACAACAAGAACAGTTGTGTTGAATCAATGTAGTTTTTGTTTTGGTCCCAAATATGGGATGTGACGGTGTGTGATCAAACCACTAAAACCAAACTCTTGAAAGGGCACATGGTATTTTGTCGGCTGGAAATTGCTTCATGCCGGGACATGCTTTGTGGAAAACATCCTTTGATAAACAGACTCCTTAAAGAATCCGTGATGTTAATCAACAGGGAAATATCTCGTACAGGGACATGATGTTTGCTAATTGAAAAACATCCTTGTGTAGACTTTTGAGAGGATATTAAAAAATCCTCAAAACCAGACTGGGATCGCTTTCTACCTAGCTCTGCTTGTCATTTCTTTACTTTGCTTTGAAAGACCCCAGACAACACTTAGAGACTTGCTTTTACCAAGACTTGCTCCTGCCTTCGCTGCTGACAATGTCAGCCCAGGTCGAGCTGGCTGGGACCATGGCCCCAAGAGGGGGTGCAGGTGCTGCTGCTGCTTCTGCAGTCCCTGCTGGTGCCCCCCTGAGCTGCTGCTATTTGTGCTGCTACTGTGTCACCTTGCTTTTTATCGTGGTTTGCTGGTTGGCTGTGAATGCTCTCACTGTTTGGCTGAACTGCTGGAATTCTGACAAATCACCCCAAGGACCTACGTCTAAAGAGGTCTACACCCACTGTCTCTATTTTCTTTTTTCGAGACAGGGTTTCTCTGTGTATCCCTGACTGTCCTGGACTCACTATGTAGACCAGGCTGGCCTCGAACTCACAGAGATCCATCTGCCTCTGCCTCCCAAGTGCTGGGATTAAAGGTGTGCACTAGCACACCCGGCCCATGTCTCTCTCTTCATCTCCCCCTCTGACTCTTTCCCTCACTTTTCTTTCCCCTCTCTGCCTCTTCCCCCCCACTCTGTCTCTGTCCCTCTCCGCCCCCCCTGCATGCACATGCTGTTTCTATTTACCTGAGATATCCAATAAGCCTGCCTTTATATAACTTAAAAAAAATAGTGTTAGTTAAGTGTTCTTAGATAGGTATTATTGTGTTTATAGATTTTAGATTATAGGTCTTAGGATATAGGTGTTTTATAGGTATTTGTTAACTATTAATAAATATAAGTGTTTTAAATAAAATTTTTCTGTTACAGGGTGTAGTTCCTCAAGTTGAGAGTTAGCTCTGTGAAGCGTCACTTCACATGCCTAGCCTGAGGTTTTAACCCAGACTCATGGGGGTTCTATTACTTAGTGACAGGGGTGCCTGTTACTTTAAGGGGTCCCCAAGAATGGAGGCCTTGTGGTTCAGCTGGAGGTTCTAGAATAAGAACTTCACTTTCTACAAATTCAGCTTATGTTTCTGTCAGTCTCCCCAGGGATGACTGTGCTTCATCTGTTGTAGCCCTGACAGCTCTGGAAAACACTCCCTTATACTGCTGAAATGTGAGTGGGTGAAATGAAAATAAAAGAGAGAAAACCATGTACTATCAATGGAAGTACATGCAGTAATTAGAAGGTTATGAAAGAGTGTAGGAGGAAGTGGTGCGTGGAGTAGGTGGTAGTGTGGAGTGGGCTTTCAGTGACTTGGAGAAGAATCCTATAGTGAGAACTTTGTAATTTTGGTTTCTTTACAAAACACAGAAATGTTATGGGAATATGTTTTCTTTTTAATCCCAGGTGTGGGATATGAGGCTGCTCCACAGCAGTTTACTATGATTTGCCTTGTGCTCTGGTGTGGTTTTGCCAGCTGCAGATAGTTTCTGCCAGTGTGTGACATTTGGAGTTCTGGGGACCTTTCAGAGAGTATATAAATGCTAGAGACCTTATAGGGTGTTGCTGGTTGGCTGTGAATACTCTCACTGTTTGGCTGAACTGCTGGAATCCTGACAAATCACCCCAAGGACCTACGTCTAAAGAGGTCTACACCCCCTGTCTCTATTTTCTTTTTTCAAGGCAGGGTTTCTCTGGCTGACCTGGTCTCACTCTGTAGAGCAGGCTGGCCTTGAACTCACAGAGTTCATTCTTGGGGACTCCTTAAAGTAACAGGCACCCCTGTCACTATGTAATAGTAGATGGTTGGTTGGTGGTTGGATGCTGTTGGTTGCAGAAGAAGAAATTAGATATCCTGACAGTGAAGATCAAACTTGCCCCAAGGAACTCAATGCCCTAATCAACAGGAAGTAGTCTAATAATAATGACGTCCCCTTTCCCCTCTATCCTTTTTTCTGTCCTATCTAATGTTAGGGGGTTGAAAGGGAAGAAGTAAAGGGGTATAGAAGAGTGGGAGAAAGGAACCCAAAAAGTAGTGAATGCTGGCTACAGGTGGTGCCCAGATGTAGGGCCAGGCAGGGTGGAAAGTCTGATTTTTAAATGCTGTAGAGGAAATGGCAGGAACAAGGGAATGGATATTTTGAAGACGCTAGTAAAAAAATTTTGGCTTTTTTTGTTTGTTTGTTTACTTTTTAAGACAGGTTTTCTCTGTGTTAATAGAGTCTTGGCTCTCCTGGACTCTATTTGTAGACCAGGCTGGCCTTAAACTCACAGAAATCCATCTGCCTCTGCTTCCCAAGTGCTGGGATTAAAGGTGTGTGACACCATGCCTGGCTGCTTACAAAAAATTTATTATAGCTGCTTCCATTGGGATATTTCCTGCTTTGTTCCCAGAGGGGATTTTCTGTTTTTTCTTTTGCTTAAGTAGGAAAACAAAAATGTTTACTCTCTCATTTTTGAAAGGGTTGCAGAGTTGGCTGTGCAACTGGAGAAGTTGTAGGTAGTGGTGGAAGTACTTGGCAGGCGAGGAGCACTGGAAAAGAGAGAATTAAACAGTTCAGTCCCAGTGACTGAGGTGGTGGCTTGGTGTGCCAGAGTGGGCCCATATCAAGGTGTACCCTCTGAGGAATCACACTGCCAAACAGATCTGGTACAATGGAGGTTTATTTGGGGTAGGAGGGGAGAAAGGAGTTATGGGCTGGGAATAAGGCAGACAGAAAGGGTCAGAGCCACGAGGGCAGAGAGGGACAGAAAGGGAGAAAGCAGAGAACAGAGAGAAAGGGGGTGCTGGGGACAGGGAGGGACAGAAAATGTGGGGGCAGAGAGAGATGCTGGCATGGCTGGGGTCCTCCTTATAACCAGTGCACATCTGGTGGTGGCAGGTGATGACTTAAGACATTGCTATGAGATCGCCTGTAAACTAACAGGGAAGAGGGAAAGAAACTGTACCTGTGAGCAGTCGGTTCTGAGAAAACCTGAAAAGGCGGGAGGAAAGTTTGATGAAATTGTCCATTCCACAAGAAAGAGTGTCCTGCCAGAGAGGGAGGAGGGCTGGCCCAGGGTTATCACATCACCACATCAGCTTTCCTAGTAGTTGTATAGCATATGCCTGTTAATGATGTGAAATAATGTTTTGATGAGACAGGATGGCATCCTATAGAAATGATAGGTCTAAGCTAGGCGTGGTGGCACATGCCTTTCATCCCAGCACTTGGGAGGCAGAGGTAGGCAGATCTCTTGAGTTTGAGGCCAGCCTGATCTACAAAGTGAGTTCCAGGACAGCCAGAGCTGTTACACAGAGAATCCCTGTCTCAACACCCCCCCCCCCCAAAAAAAAAAAAAGAAAAGGAAAAAAAAAAGGAAATGATAGGTCTAAAGTGTGTTATGAGGCCATGATTTCATATGGGATGCACTTGCTTTATGTGAAACAAATTCTAAATAATTGGGCTACTCAAAAAAGAATTATTCCCCAAGACTGGAAGAGATTGGTGACAGCTGTACCAGAGGTCAGTCTGCCATTGCGATGGTTGAGATGGTGGAGGGAAGAAGCTAGGAGTACTGAACAGTGAAACAGAGTGAGGGGAATAAATACAGTAAAAGATCAGTTGCTGGGTGAAGGGTAGTACTATGACATACAGAACAATGTCACTTACTGGCTTTAAGAACTTGGGAAAGGCCAGGTGTGGTGGTGCATCCCTTTAATCCCAGCACTCAGGAGGCAGAGGCAGGCAGATCTCTGGGAGTTCAAGGCCAGCCTGGTCTACAAAGTGAGTTCAGGACTGCCAAGGGTGTTACACAGAGAAACCCTGTCTCGGAAAAACCTTAAAAAAAAAAAGAACTTGGGAAAAAGTTGAGGAGCCTGGTAAAATGTTCACTTTATTTACAAAAATTGTACAAAGTTCTGGAGAAGCCTTTGCTGAATTTTTTCACAAAGATAAGTCTCAGCTGTGAACAAAGCTGGAGCAGACTCTGGTGCAGGACAGGTGTTTATAGAGACCTTGGTATGTGTGAAAGTGTGAATACCAATTGTGAAAAAGTTTTAGACTGTTAAAGAGCAAGTGGTCCTATGGATGAGTAGATAGGGAAATGATTGATTTGGTTTTCATGTGTACCTGGCTAATATAGGTCAGGTTATAGCTAACGGTCTTGGATATCCAAATGCCTGGTGCTTCCATTTCAGGAAGTCTGGTCATTGCAAAGAGACTGTGACCAGGCTGCTAAAGGTCTCAGATCTCAAAATGTCCAGTGCTTTAACTGGTAGAAATACAGTATTTTGCACTGGAAAAGTGAACAAGCTGTTTCTAGTGGCAGTGGGTTTTCTAAATACAAACCAGAATGAAGGTCTAGGCTTCCAGGGGTGTGCAGGCAATGTGGTAGGGGCTGCCGTTGGACGGATGAGTCCAAGAGAAACATCCAAGGCAATTTCTTATCACCAGGAAATAGTCTGGGGGCCTGACTCAAGGCCCGGCAGCAAAAAGTATGAGCCTTTTTCCTCCTGTCAGCTAGGAAATAATAAACAGGCAGAAAAACCTCAACTAAGTGTTGCAGATCTAATTCATTCTACTACAGGCAGTGGTGCTCTACACTTGGCCATAGATCATCTTACACTGTCCCCAAAAGTTCAGTGTTATGGAATAACCACTGGAGTTTATGATCCTTTGCCTGTAGGGCAAAGCGATGATCTTAGGGAGGAGTGGACTGACTTCCCAAGGATTCAGTGTACATCCAGGAATTATAGATGAAGATTTCAATGGAGAAATTAAAATTATGGCCTGTGTAAAAAGAGAGATTCAATTTAATGCAGGCGACAGGATTGCTCATCTGCTACTATTTCCCTACATCAAAGGCAAAGCCTCTCCAGTAGAAAGAAAAGTTTTTGGAAGTACTGAAAAATGTGTGTTTTGGCAAATAATTGTTAATAATTAGAGGCCAAAATTAAAATTGCAGTTAAATCGTATTCCAATAGAAGATTTGGTGGATACAGGAACTAATGTAACTATCATTTCACAAAAATCAAGGAATACAGAATGGCCACTTCAAAAGGTTTATATCCAGTTTACAGGAATTGTAAAGTTACCTCAGATAAAACAAAGTGTGCGGTGGGTTAAATGTGTGGGATTGGAAGTTCAAAAAGGAAAATTAAAGCTTTATGTGGCTGACATACCCATAAATTTATAGGGAAGGGGTCTTTTTTTTTTTTTTTGGTTTTTCGAGACAGGGTTTCTCTGAGTATCCTTGGCTGTCCTGGACTCACTTTGTAGACCAGGCTGGCCTCAAACTCACAAAGATCCGCCTGCCTCTGCCTCCCAAGTGCTGGGATTAAAGGCGTGCGCCACCACCGCCCGGCTGGAAGGGGTCTTTTATAAGATACTCAGATTAATATTCCTGCAATCCCTGAGATAGTCTATGATGAAGTTAGGGGTGAAATGATAGAGGCTCCTGGGAAAGAAGGTATTGATATATGTCATCAAAAGCAACCCCAGGCTGCTAGTTGTCTAAACACAGGACATCACAGGGATTGAGTTTTCAAATTTATAAGGGGGTGGGACACTGCTGAAATACCAATGGCCCTACCCTTAAAATGGTTGGCTGACTAACCTGTGTAGGGAGAGCAGTGGCCCTTAACAAAGGAAAAATTACAGGCATTTGATCAGCTGGTACATGAGCAGCTGGAAGCCCCAACATATAGAAGAGTCTACCAGCCCAAAGAATTCCTCTGTATTTGTTATAAAGAAATCAGGAAAATGGAGGATGTTAACAGATTTAAGAGTGTTGAATAGAATAATTCAATCAATGGGCCTTTACAGCCTGGAATTCCTTTAATTCATGGCCTATGATAGTAATGGATTCAGAAGACTGCTTTTTCCCAATCCCCTTGCAAGTGGAGACTAGGGAAAGGTTTGCCTGAATTGGGTACAAGTACACCTCATCGAAATAGTTAGGCAGGCCTATCGTTTGAGTAGCAGGGGAAGCATTGTTTCTCCCTGAAGGGCCTCAGGAGGGATTTGAATATTTCAAGCCAAGTTTCCTTGTCAAGGACTTCTCCATCATCATAGAATGCATACTTACACGGAAGGAACAAGATAGGACTGCTTGCGTATTTTTCCAGTCCTGGGGTGTATTCAAAATGATGGCCAGAGACTCAAACATTTGACTTACCAACAGTGAAAGTCACCTAGCCTCACTAATTGCTTTTCTAAGTTTTTGCAGTATATCCAAGGAGTAGGGTTCCCTTGGAAGGCTTGGGCGGCCGAAGAGCTGGCCTTTTGAAGGCTTAGCATAACCGCGTAGTGGGTTAACGTAGATGTAGGAACTAGAGGGGATCACCATGTCCTTACAGGGGAACAGGAAGCTGCTGCCTCTCCCCCTGAGGCCGCACCACGTGGGTATGATGACAGAGATTCTTCCTCCTTCAGTTTCAGTTTCACCAAGTTGAGCAAACTTGGCATGGAAGGGGTTTACTTTTATTTTGGCTGGGTCCTTATCTACAGACCAGCAGCAGCCAAAGAAAGCCTGGTTATGGCAGAGTTCTCAGCTTCTTCTGTCTCCAGGCTCTGCCACCAGGGTCAAAGAGGGTCGAGGTCTAGCAGATCCCCATAGGCAACCAAGAATGGCTGTAACTATAGGGAAAAAGTAAGGTGGAAGTTCCTCCTTTATCTCTTCTGTAAGAGAATTGCAATCCACTCGCAAGTCTGTTCATCCCAGATCTCCACAACAATTAGGGGGTCCTTGTTCCAGCACCAGGTGTTGAGACCAGAAATTGTATCAGCATCCAAGGACACAGTTCTCTAGAATACCTTTCAGGATTTTTTTTTTTTTTGGTTTTTGGTTTTTCGAGACAGGGTTTCTCTGAATATCTCTGGCTGTCCTGGACTCGCTTTGTAGACCAGGCTGGCCTCGAACTCACAAAGATCCGCCTGCCTCTGCCTCCCAAGTGCTGGGATTAAAGGCGTGCGCCACCACCGCCCGGCTTTTCAGGATTTTTTTTTTCAAGACGTGGTTTCTGTGTGTATCCTTGACTGTCTTGAACTCACTCTGTAGAGCAGGCTAGCATTGAACGCACAGAGATCCGCCTGCCTCTCTCTGCCTCCTGAGTGCTGGGATTAAAGGTGTGCGCCACCACACCCAGCAATTACAGACATCTGTGAACTGCCATGTGGGTGCTGGGATTTGAACTGGGGTCCTTTGGAAGAGCAGTCAGTGCTCTTAACCGCTGAGCCATCCTTCTAGCCCCCCTTTCAGGATTTTTAACTGATTCTTTCTTGTAGGAGTTAGATAAATTAGATTTAGGAAATATATAGGAGTTTCTGATACTGTCTCTTAATTCGGGGCCTAAAGAGCATTATCAGCATGAAGTCAGCAAAAACAGGAAAGACTCAATAGACTAAAAAACAAGTTTGAAGTCAACAAAAACAGGAAAGACTCAATAGACTGAAAAACAAGTTTGAAGTCAGGAAAAACAGGAAAGACTCAAGACTTAAAGAAACAAAGTATCTGGCCTGACATTGTTTTCAGCTGCTAAGTGGGCGGAGCCCAAATTAAGCTAAAACAGAGTTCCTCCTATTTGAGGACAGTGCGTGGAGCCCAGAAGACAAGAGGCCCCTGATGCTAGAGAGCTCCAAGAGTCCTGCTAAAAAAAGGGCTGGCCATTGATGGCCAGCTCTCTCCCTGAAGCAGAAAGAAGCTGGTGAGCAAAGAAAGCCTGAGCAAGACACCAAAAGGCCAAGGACTGGACCCTATGGCTCAGCTTTTGCCTAGAGGGGTTTGATCTGTCCAAACAATGGCCTAAAGGAAACGGTGCCTGGCTTTAAGGACTGAGACAGAGCAGCTGAGTTCCTGATTCAAAAGAAGTAAGTTGGCCTGCAGACGGCTGGGGTCTCCCACAGAGAAGAAAGCATGAAGCCTTATTTAAGGTGAGACTGCAATAACCAACTTACCCTGACAAACCTGCATCTGAGAGTTCCAGAAGAAGGACTGCTAAGTATGTTAAAGAATCTACAACAAATACTGTGTTCCTGACGACTGAGGACCTGCCCCAGAGACTGTATCATTCTAAAAGGTTATAAAAGTAGTTGTTATGATTATCAATAGGTTTAATGGATAGGTTAAAGGGGTTGTAGGAATTTATAGGATTAATAGTTAAAAAATTGTTGGTGTTTTTTATAAGTGAATTTAGTAATAAATAAATAAGTGTTAAATAATAATTTAAAAGTTCGGTTACACTTTCTATGCTGAGAATTTGAGTTACTCATCCTGTATAGAGGTCCACTCACCCGCAACAATTAGGGGTCCCTGTTCTGGTGCCAGCTGTGGAGACAGGGGAAGAGGGCATGAGTGGTCATCGAGCCCACGCAGAATCCTGGATATCAGACTCAAGGTGTAGATCTAACTTTATTTCACAACAACAGAGCTTACATACATAGTAGGGACCAATGACTCAGCTACATCAGCTAAGCTTACCTATAGGGGTCAGTCTAGTGTATATAATTATGAGGAGATGAGGATAAGGTCACTGCCACAAAGAAGGAGGAACCAGTCACCTCCCCAGCCTTAGATCCATTTTGATCAGCATTTTTCGAGGAGCCAATGGGCACTGAAGCCTCACTTACCATTCCCTATGGGCCTCCACAAGGTTTATCTCGACACTCTGCACAAGTCAACTGAAAATTTAACCACAAAGGGTACAGATCAGAAGAGATCAGTGGCAAACTTTTAATGATTTTCAAAAAATTAATGGGAGATATTAATTGGCTATGTCCTACAATTGGATTAACTACTCATGAGTTAAGTAATTTGTTTCAAACATTACAAGGATATTTGGACTTAAACAGTCCAAGATGGTTAACAGCTGAAGCAGAGTCAGGTCTGGTAGACAGAGACTGCAGGATGCGGAATTGGATTGCATAGATCCCACACTTGATTGTATTTTGGTTATTTTGGCTTCAACTCATTCTCCTCCTGGGTTCATTATGCAAAGATAGTATTATGGAATGGATCTTCTTAGCACACAAAGTAAAAAATTAAAGACTGCCGGACATGGTGGCACATGCCTTTAATCCCAGCACTAGGGAGGCAGAGGCAGGTGGATATCTGTGAGTTCAAGACCAGCCTGGTCTACAGAGTGAGTCCAGGACAGCCAAGGATATACAGAGAAACCTTATCTCGAAAAACCAATAAATAAATAAGTAAAAATTAATGACTTACATAGGAAAAGCTTTTGATTTAATCATTAAAGGTAGAATAAGACTACATCAATCGTCAGGAACAGACCTAGCAGAAATCATAGTACCTTATACTAATGCTGAGATTATGTCATTATGGGTTATCAATGAAGATTGATAAAGAGTTTGTAGCAACTATTTGGGAGAAATTAACAACAAATATCCTAAAAGCAAGTGTCTTTAGTTTATAAAAGGAGCTAATTGGATTCTGCCATGTGTTGTAAAAGGAATGCCAATTCCTGAAGCACCTACATTCTATACGGATGCAAGTAAGTTGAGAATGACAGTCTGTAAGTCAGACAAGATGAGCCAAGTAATTCAAAGTCCATATACTTCAGTTCAAAAATCAAAGGTGTAACTGGGTGTGGTGGCACACACCTTTAATCCCAGCACTTGGGAGGCAAAGGCAGGTGGATTTCTGTGAGTTCAAGGCCAGCCTGTTCTACAGAGTGAGGTCCAGGACAGCCAGAGCTGTTATACAGAGAAACCCTGTCTCGAAAAACAAAACAAAAAAACAAAAAACTAAGACTGACAATACCCTTGCATGTCTCAAGTAAGATGAAACAATTCTTTGCATATTATAACATAAAACACATTATTGGGCCGGGCGGTGGTGGCGCACGCCTTTAATCCCAGCACTTGGGAGGCAGAGGCAGGCGGATCTTTGTGAGTTCGAGGCCAGCCTGGTCTACAAAGTGAGTCCAGGACAGCCAAGGATACACAGAGAAACCCTGTCTCGAAAAACCAAAAAAAAAAAAAAAAAAAAAAACCACATTATTGGTATATCACACAATCCTACAGGACAGGCAGTTGTAGAAAGATCTAATCACACCTTAAAAGAAATGCTTATAAAACAAAAAGACTAAAGACCCCCCCTCCCTCCAGGGATAGACTAAATAGGCCTCCGTTAACTTTTTAGCTTTAAATTTTCTGAATGTTAATGAGAAAGGAACAACAGCAGCCAAAGACACTGGGTTATAGAAAAAAAAACTGTGGAATTAAATCAGTCTGTATACTGTAAGGATGTGTCAACATCAGAATGGAAGCCTGTAAAAGTTTTGGATTAAGGATGCAGATTTGTTTATGTTCCAGGAAATGAAAGCTGGAGATGCCATCAGAATTGATAAGGGTTGGAACTGAGCAGTAGAGCTCTCTTGAAAACCTGGCCACTGTAAGCTCTTATTTCACTGGAAATGTCTCTATAGTTTCCTGCCATGTACAGCATAATTAATGGCTTAAAACAGAAGGAAAAGCAGTGAGAATTTTAAAGAATTAAAAATGTTTCTTTAAAAAGCACAGAAATATTATGGGAATATGTTTTTGTTTTAATCCCAAGTGTGGAGATATGGGGCTACTTAGCAGCTGACTACTATGATTTGCCTCATACTCTGGCAGGGGTGTGGTTTTGCAAGTTGCAGACAGTTTCTGCGAGTGAGTGATGTTCAGAATTCTGGGGACTTTTCAGAGGATACGTAAATGGTGGAGCCCCATGGGATCTAATTAGTTGGTTGGTTCATGGGTTAGTGCTTGGATCCTGTTGGTTGTGGATTATCAAGTAGTTGTGTGCAAAGAGACAAGAAGAAATTAGATATCCTGATAGCAAAGATCAAACTTACCTCAAGTAACTTGACACCCCTAATCACCGGGAAGTAGTCTAAGAATAATGATGTCCCTTTTCCCCTCTATCCTTTTTTTCTCTCCTATCTAGTGTTAGGGGGTTGAAAGGGAAAAAGTAAAGGGGCAGAGAAAAGAAGAGAGAAAGGAACCCACACAGTAACAAATGCCGGCTATAGTCTTCTAGGGGATGGGTGGATAAAAATGTAGTTGGGAGGCAAGCATGACCAGCAGCTAGATCAAATCTTGGATAAGGTGCTAGAGAGGGCTGAGAGGTTAAGTACTTGCTGCTTTTCAGAAGACTGGAGTTCAGATTCTGTACCCCCAGCAGGTGGCTCTCAGCACTCTAAATACAGTTTCAGGGGACCACACACCATATGCTCTGTGGGGACCCAGATGGATTGGTATACACTCAACCCAAACACACACACAACTTATACATTTTTTTAAAAAAATTAGAATGTTAAAAAGCACAAAGAGGCCGGGCGTGGTGGCGCATGCCTTTAATCTCAGCACTCAGGAGGCAGAGGCAGGCGGATCTTTGTGAGTTCGAGGCCAGCCTGGTCTACAAAGTGAGTCCAGGACAGCCAGAAATACACAGAGAAACCCTGTCTTGAAAAACAAACAAAAAAAAGCACAGAGTAGTTTGAGAGATATCTCAGCAGTTAAGAGCACTAAGCTGTTCTTCCTGAGGACCCAGATTCAGTTCCCAGCACCCACTTACCCACTTAGCACTTCACAGTTGCCTGTACATCCAGTTCCAGGGGCTCCAACACCTTCTTGTGACTTCCGTGGGCACAGGCATGCACACGGTACACAGGTATATATGCAGCCAAAACACCTATCTGCATAAAATAATGAAATAACAATTAAAAAATGAATACAAATGTGGAGAGAGCTGGGCAGAGTTGCTTTCATCTGTAGTTCTAGTGCTTGAAAGACTGAGTCAGTCCCTGCCTCAGCCTCCATTTCCACCCCTAAAGTGGGGAGGAAGGATGGATGGCACTCCTGGAGACCGCACTGCAGCTGTGTAGGTTCAGCAGTGCCTCAGGGAACTCTTCTCTTCTTCTCACAGGACATGGTCTGGGACCTCAAGTACAAGACTGTCCGCTGGAGTTTTGTGGAGTCTTTAGAGCCAGCCCAGGTGGTTCATGTCCGTTCTTCAGGTTTGGTGAACCAGAGCAACATGTACGGCCAGATCACCGTGCGCCTGCACACTCGGCAGGTACAGTTGCTCGTCTTCGCTGCAGCCTCTCTGGACTCCTTGTTAAGGACACGATACATAATCTCAGGGGCACCACAACGCGTCAGCGTGGCTTTAGGGAATGGAACCTCAGACTTCTCCTTGGAGTACTTTGACCAGGAGCAAGCCCAAGTTTCAGTTCTCCACTTCTCTGCCATCTGTGTGTTTTCTATGGTTCCTGGCCTACCCATAGTCTATCTCTTGAATGTGTCCATGCCTGTCCCTGACAGGGCTTTGCTCTGCATTTATCTATCTGTCTGTCTATCTATCTATCTATCTATCTATCTATCTATCTATCTATCTACTTTTGGTTTTTTGAGACAGGGTTTCTCTGTGTAGCCCTGGCTGTCCTGCACTCACTTTGTAGACCAGGCTGGCCTCGAACTCACAGAGATCCGCCTGCCTCTGCCTCCCGAGTGCTGGGATTAAAGGTGTGCACCACCACACCCGGCTGCTCTGCATTTATTAATGGAGTCTCCAGAGACATCTTTAACTGAGTTTTACAAGGGAACAAACTTTGCTGACCCCAACTGACCCTGAAGCACTCAGAAAAGTAATGCACGACAGCCATGTTATCAAGCTGCATCTACAGGTTCCTTCCAGCATTTGGTGGTCTTTGTTGTGTGAGGTTGCTTTCAGGTAATCATCACCAAAACATACACATATACATTATTCTGGGTCAGGGACATGGAAGAGTGCATAACTATGTATCAGCTAGTCTAGGTTGTAAAAGCAGTTTACCTGGGAAGTCCAAAACATTACATTGTTCTCTTAAAGGCTAGTTAAACAGGCTAAGTCTTAAGTGAATTCAAGGGTATTAACTGGGCAGGGGTCCATCAGAAACATTGAGTCTATTTGAATGCAAGAGAAATTTTCATTAAATCATATCACCACAACTCTCAGATTGGGCATCTATCTCTGGACTCTTCAGGGCTGTTTGGTTTGGGGGGTTAAACCCAGAGCCTCTTGCATCCTAGGGAAGTACTCCCACCACTGTGCTCCACCCCTTGTGCTCCCACCACTGTGTTCTACCCTTTGGCAAGGTCTGTAGGTTCTCAGGAAAAGTGTGCCAGTCTTCTTGCCAATGCTAAGTGTTATCTCCAGCTGGTGTTTGAGAGGGTTTTTTTTGTTGTTGTTGTTTTTGGTTTTGGTTTTTGGTTTTTCAAGACATGGTATCCCTGGCTGTCCTGGGCTCACTCTGTAGACTAGGCTGGCCTTGAACTCACAGAGATCTGCCTGCCTCTGCCTCCCGAGTGCTGGGACTAAAGGTGTTCGCCACCGCGCCGCGCCCGGCAGTGTGGGGGTTTTTACTTTTCCTGTTGTTGGTCCCCTACCTTTCTCTACCTGTCAAAGAACCTTGAAGAGTAATATGTCAGCAACTGATTAGTCCCTAATTATGAATTATGAATTATGAAATAAATTTAATTTCCTTTATTTTAAAATATTTTGTCAAGGTTGTTTCAAAAATGATTGTATGGCAAAAAGAATATAAGACAGGCCAGATTTTCTTTGATCACTGCAGACGTTGGCCATCTATGATCGGTTTGGTCGGTTGATGTACGGACAGGAAGATGTGCCCAAGGATGTCCTGGAGTATGTAGTGTTTGAAAGACACTTGATGAACCCATATGGGAGCTGGAGAATGCATGGCAAGATTGTGCCCCAGTGGGCACCCCCTAAGCAACCCATCCTCAAGGTAAGGCAGCCAGCCCGCTTGCTTTAAGAGACTGGAGTTGGTCTTGACCTCCTAACACTCGTCTCTTGGGCTCCACCTAGTGGAGAGGGGGAGTGATGCAACACTAGGGAAGGGGAACTTTCCCTGGTCCCTTGGTGAGGGAGTGATGCCATTCTGGGTAAACAACAGGCTTGATTGGTAGGTAACTTCAACCTCCTGTTCTTTTCAGACCTTTATGATCCCTGGTCCTCAGATGAAAGAAGAGATGCCAGGAGAGACCCATAAGGCTCAGCTAGCCTGATGGTATAAATGACTCCTGAGGAGCCGGGCGTGGTGGCACAAACCTTTAATCCCAGCACTCAGAAGGCAGAGGCAGGCGAATCTCTGAGTTCGAGGCCAGCCTGGTCTACAAAGTTGTAGGACAACCAAGGCTACACAGAGAAACCTTGTCTCAAAAAGCCAAAAAAAAAAAAAAAAAACTCCTGAGGGGTGCCCAGGCGATGGGGCTGCAAAACCCCCTAAATCCTGAGCTTCCCTCTCCCCTGCCTGCCTGGGGCTTTTCACAGCAGGAGCTATGAGAACAGATTGACAGGGCAGAGATCAGCATTTGAAATAAAATACTATCAAAGTATTGAATAAATTGTGTGTTCTGTACATTTTCCCTGGTTCTGTGATCTCAGAAGTGGGAAACCAGCGCAGTTATGAGTAACGCAGCTTCAGGGACTCTAGCCTGGGAGGAATGCGTGATGTTTATAAAGCAGGGTATCTGGCTGTACTCCCATCACTTGGGAAGTGGAGGCAAGAGGAGGAGCAGGGCCTTAATGCCATCCTTGGCTACACAACAGTTTAAAGTCAGCCTGGGCTACCTGAGATCATGTCTCGAGAGAACAGCAACAAAAACATAGGGTGTTACCTAATTTTATGAGCGTTCTGTCTGCATGTTTGTTTTTATACTACCTGCTTGTTGGTACCCTTGGAGGTCAAAAGAGGGTGTCAGATCTCCTGGAACTAGAGTTATGGATGGTCATGAACCACCATGTAGGTGCTAGGAACTGGATCTGAGTCTTCTGCAACAGCAACAAGTACTCTTAACTACTGAGCCATTTCTCCATCCCAGTGTATTACTTTACAAGGTCTCTTTAATGTACTTACTGAAGCAGATGTTTAAAAAATTTTTTCCAGACAGGGTTCTCTATGTAACAGCACTGGAACTTGCTCTGTAGATTAGGCTGGCCTCCCTCTGCCTCCTGAGTGCTGAGATTGAAGGAATGTGCCACCATACCTGGCTTAAAATTATATTTTATATATATATATATATATATATATATATCTCCAAAGAAAAAAATTGTCCTTCAGCTTTTATGTATTTTGTTTTGTTTGAGGTAAGTCTAGAGCTGCTTTGCCCGACACTTGATATATAGCCAGGCTCGCCTTCAGCTTGCAGTGGTCCTGCTGCCTCGTGAGTGCTGGTGCTAGAGATGTGAAATACCACACCCAGTCTACATTTTCTTCTTAATTATTAGAATTCTTCCCACCCCCACTGCCACCTTTTTGGCCCTGGAGATTAAACTCCTAGCCTTGCTCTTCCCAGCTAGACCAGAGAAAAAGATTCTTTCCTGTACCAAGAAAGTGTACCAGCACTCAGGCAGAGGCAGGTGGATCTCTGTGAGTTCAAGGCTAGTCTGGTCTACAAAGCGAGTCCAGGACAGCCAAGGTTTGGTACACAGAGAAACCCTGTCTCAAGAGAGAGAGAGAGAAGGAAGAGAAGAAAAGAAAAGAAAAACTGGAACTGGGTTGGAAGTACGGGACCTAACTCTACCCTCTCTAAACTTGCCCTTTTAGGAAAGGTGCAAACAAGAGAGGCCTTATTGGGGGATGCTATCATTTATTTATCAGTGTTATTACTTATTCACCATTTATTCATTTTGTGTGTGAGAGTGTTTGCATGTGAATCTATGCATGATATAGCTTTCAGATGGAGGTCAGAGGACAGATTTTGCATTCCAGTGTGGATTCCAGGAATTGAACTTGTCAAGTTTTTAGGACAAATGCTTCTACCCATTGAGCCACCTCAATGGCCCAAGCCTGGTGTTTTTAGAACAGCTTGTGTGTATGCTGAGGAAACAGAGATAGGTATACGCTTAGGGAAGAGACTGATGGTGGGCTACTCTAAAGCAGCCAGTCTCATGCTGCTTAGTTTCAACCCTCGAGGCTTAAAAATGCACATCAGTTTGCAGCGTTACTTCCAAGTGCGGCTTGGACACATCCTATTTGCCCTGAATTAAGGCAAAATAAGAAGTGCTTTGACCCGGATCCCTAGGCAGGGAGTATGAAGGAACGGAGTAATCCCAGCAGGAAAGAGAAGCAGAGAAACAAAAAAAGCACACTTAGCGGGCAAACATTATATTACATGGATTTCTCTTGAATTTATGAAAAACAGTGATTCAGATAAGCTGTTTCATCCCATTGCCATGGATCTGCCTCCGGGGCTTCTAGGCAATCCTAAATCTCAGCTAAGCAATAGCTCCCAGCAGGAAGCCAGGGGATAAGTGTAATTTTCATTTCCTCGGGGACCTAATCCAGCTGAGTGCATGGCCCCAGATGTGAAGGGCTGGCTGGGAGAACCAGGCAGAGAGCATCTGTTAGCTGTGAGTCTGGGCACTGGCAGAGGCACCCCAAGTCCTATCAGGTATAGGGTGGCTTGGGAGCAAGCACTGTCCTCTCATCTGCCTGCTGCCCCTCTGTTGACAAAGAAAAACACCATTATAAATAAGCTGGAGCCAAGACAGTAGCTGAGAACAAGGACTCTTTATTGTTTTCCAGGGTGGCTGGTGAACAGTGAGCGTGAGGATAACTTTGCTGTTCCCGCTAGACCAGACCCAGTGGGATTGCTCTGGGGTGAGCCAAGTCTACCTTAGCTCAGAAATTGTGGGCTTACACAGCCACAGCCCAGAATACCACCACCCTGTAGAAACCTAGTGCGGGCAGGGGATCTGGGTAGGTAGGAGGGTTCAGTGTGGGAATGAGGGCAGCTGGCCCACAAAGGAGCCAAGGCAACTCTATTCTGTTCCCTTTTGGGAATGGAAAACTCGGCTACTTTTCTGTGAGGCCCTATACCTGTTCAGTGTTTGCATATAGACTCCCGGTTTTCTCACCAGGCATTTGGTCTCATTTAGGGCTCCCCACCTCTTAAACAGCACCTGTATCAGCACTGTTAGAGAGTGGGCCTTACTGTTCTCTTTAATGGCCCTGCCAGCTCTGCTACTTGAGTCTGCCTGTCTTCACCCGGTCTCGCTCTCCCAGGCCAGAATGTCTTTGTGTGTTTTTCTCCTTTGTATGTTCTCTGGTAGTATCATCTAACACCAACCTTCTGTTATCTTACACTGTGTAAATAAGGTAGCCTGCACCGATTGTTGCGAAGAGAGCCAAGCTGAGAGTGGGCTGCTGAGAAAGAGGCTTTGTGCTCACGTGGTACCCTCCCCAGCTCTTGGGTTCCTCCCTCCCGTGGGAGCTCTTTGAGGATGGTGGTGGGATTCTAACTGAACAGGACCTCTGTTCTTTCTCAGGCCCCTCTGGGAATGAGTACAAGTGGGTCAGAGTGGTTCTTGCCTGAGAACCAGAGCTTTCCCCTTGGCTCCAGTTGCATTTACTGAAAAGGGGTCCTGTTTCTGACTACATAAGGACTAGGCAAAGGAGACAGCGAGGTGACCCTAGCGATGGCAAGAACTGGGGCAGGAAGATGGAAAGATGACTGAAAAAGCCAATAGGAGGCTTACTGGGGACGTCTGGACGGGAGAACACCTTGTCCAGTATGGGGAGGCCCCTCAGAGAGTATGTTTCCTTCTCTGTTCTCTGTTGTCACTTTGGAGCCAGCCATGATATAAATGTCAGCGTGATATAAATGTCAGTGTGTCTGGTTGTTGCTGCTTTAGCTGCCACTCAGGGCACATATGAAAACTAATAAAACAGAAATAGGAGATTCAAGTCTAAAGATAAGGGGCTGGAGCAATGGCTCAGGGGTTAAGAGCACTGGCTGCTCTTCCAAAGGACCCAGGTTCAAATCCCAGCACCCACATGGCAGTTCACAGCTGTCTGTAATTGCCAGGCGGGGTGATGTATGACAGAGAAACCCTGTCTCAAAAAACCTTCAAAAAAGTCAAAAGATGGGGCTGGAGAGATGGCTCAGCGGTTAAGAGTGCTGGCTGCTCTTCCAGAGGTCCTGAGTTCAATTCCCAGCAACCACATGGTGGCTCACAACCATCCACAATGTGATCTGATGCCCTTTTCTGGCTGCAGGATTACTTGCACTCATAAATAAAATAAATAAATAAATCTTTAAAAAAAAAAAAGTCAAGGGCTGGAGAGATGGCTCAGAGGTTAAGAGCACTGGCTGTTCTTCCAAAGGTCCTGAGTTCAATTCCCAGCAACCACATGGTGGCTCACAACCATCTACATTGAGATCTGGTGCCCGGGCATATATGTAGAGCAAATACTGTATACATAATAAATAAATAAATAAATGTTTAAAAAAAAAAAAAAAAAAGTCAAAAGATGAAGCCCTTGAGTTGGGGGTGTTGCTTAGTGGTAGGGTGCTTGCCTAGTATTCCTGGGGACCTGGGTTCGCTTCCCAGCACCACATGTACCCACAGAAAAACAACGGATAGATTGGGGATAAGGTCCAGGTGACAGAGTGCTTGCCTCACATGCAGGAAGCTCTGGGTTCAGTCGCCACCACTGAGTAAACTGGGCATGGATGCATACCTATAATCCTAGAACTCAGGAGGTGGGTGCAGGAAGATCAGAAGATCAAGGTCAGCTTCAACTCTGTAGTGAGTTTTAGACCAACCTGGTCTCCATGGGACCATGTGTTGGGTAAAGGGGTGGGGAGGACAAGGTCTAGGCCTGTGAGACTTTACAAGCACATGTTTTGTCTTTGTTTTCCTCTGATTTGTTTGTTTTTTGGTTTTTCGAGACAAGATTTCTCTGTGTAACAGTATTGGCTGTCCTGGAACTCACTTTGTAGACCAGGCTGGCCTCAAACTCACAGAGATCCACCTGCCTCTCTCCCCAGTGCTGGGATTAAAGACGTGCACCACCACCGCCCAGCTGTTTTCCTCTGATTTATCTTTCATCTTTTAAACATTTATTCATTTTAAATTTTGTGTGCGTGTGTGTGCATGGGCGTGCATCTGTCTGTCTGTGAGGGGGGTTGTGCACAGGAGTGTAGGTGGCCTCAGAGACCAGGAAAAGAAATTGGAGGATGCCCTGGAGCTGGAATTGCAAATGATTGTGAGCTGCTTGACTTGGGTGCTGAGACTCAAACCTGGGATCTGTGTAAGAGCAGTGAGTGCTCTCAACCACCGGACCGTCTCTCTAGCTGTGTCTCATCCTGAATACATGGCATTATAACCTTCTTGTCCACAGTCCCCCCAGTTGCCGCTGCCTGGTATGGTTTAGTTCTTTGCTGCCTTGGGTAAACGTTGTGTAAGTTCTGTCTTGAATGGCCATGTCAGGTATCCTGGACGGATAGCAGAATTCTGTAGAAGGGGAAGGTCCAGCTTTTCTTTCCTCAAGCAGAAAGAGAAGTGGGGAGGATGGAATATCTCTTGGGGTCCAAGCTGCACCCTTCTTGTACAGTTCCTTCTGAATGGGTTGCCATCTGGGGAAGTAGCCAAGGGTCTTTGAGTCAGCTCTTTGGGAACACTGGAATGTAGGAAGCATCCTGAAGGAGCTCTGACCCCACCATGCTGCGGTCATTCATAGTCCCAAGGATATGGAAGTGGAGGGCTGAGTTTTCCACCTTCAGCCTCAGAAGCCATCAGTCCTTGGTCTTCAATTAAGGACAAAGTCTTCGGAGCCTCTGCTTCTTCGAGACCTGGCTGTGGTGCTGATGCTGCTCTGGGCTCAACTCCCGATGGTTCACATCCTCTAACATCTTCCAGAGGGAAAGCACCAGGAGGCTTGCTCGCTTCTGGGCGGACGCTTTTGCTGTCTGGGAGAAGCCTCTCCAAAGGTCTATGTACTGAGAGGCAAAGTGAGTTCTCAGGGGCAGCAGGGACATCTGTCTGGGTTGTTGGTAAAGCCAGGAGGCCAGATTCATCAGATTGGGGTATAGCTTCCTCCCATGGGCAGATGTCTGCCATGGTGCCCTTGATTTTATTTCCTTCTGGGTCTGTGACTTCCCATTGACATAGTTCTGCTGGCCTTTTCCCTGGGCTGCCTGCTCCGTGGGGACTGACTTTGGAGTGGTCTGTGTCCAGAGTCTCTGCCTGGGGAAAGAGTCCCGCTGACACTGCGCCTTCTGAGGGGTGGTCTGTCTCTGGTGCTTTTAAGAAGTCTCTTTCAACCCCTCCAGCCCCCTGTGACTCTCCAACCTGCCTGTGGTCCAGTGTCCCCTCCCCCACTGCTCTTGGACTTGCTTCCCAAGGGCAAGCCTCCACTTTCTTGGCAGAGGGATCCTCTTCTGCTTCCCGAGGACACACTTTTGCCACCCTGACACTGCTCACTTTCTCAGAACCGCCTTTGCTTCCATCAGAAGCACATGTGGCTGCTTGCACCCCAAAGTCCTGACTGTCCCCCAGACACATAGCTTCTTGCTTCCCAGAGTTGCTGGTCTGTGGTGTTTTTTGAACTGCCACACCTTTGGGCTCTGATGTTTCAGGGGCCCTTTCTTTCTCCTCTTGAGATCTCTCTTCATCTTGTCGTGATGTCTCGGTCTCCATATTTCTCCCAGTCACCTTCCAGGGACAGATCTCAACCTTGCTGTCACTCTCAGGTTTATACAAGTCAGGGGCATCCCATGGGCACGCCTCAGCAACCCCACCCCCAGCGCTGACTAGTGTCTGGGAGCTGCTGGCTCTGGGTTGGTCAGGGCACTGGCCGTGTGTATGGGAGGAAGAGCCTTCTGGTACCGTGCTTTCCCACGGACAGACAGACTGGCACTCCTTGCTTGTTCCTCCCCTATCAACAGGGAATTGTGATTTCAAAGCTGGAGCTTTTCCTTGGGTTGCGTAATCTGGGAGAGAACCCGTCTTCAGGTATTGTCTCAGGTCTTCCTTCTCTGTTGCCCTGTCAGTTGCTTCCAAGGACTGTCCCTCTGCTATCTGACTACTGGTACTGCTGGGCTTGTCCTTCCAAGGACAGATAGCTTCCCCTTCCAGGCAGAGTTTTATGTCTCCTTTTGGTGTGCCTTCTTCTTGGAAGGGGTGTCTCCTTTGTTCTGCTGGCTCACTCCCCGGTTCTTTCTCCAGTCCTTTCCCCATGGTTCCTTCATTCACATCCCAGGGACAGATCTCAGCTCTTTCACTGGTAGGAACTTCCTCCACTTCCCAGGGACACAGCTTTATTGGCCTGGAGCTCACACGGTCCGGTTCCTGGAGCCCATCTCTTAGCTTCTTGGTGTTCAGAGTGTCTGGCTGCTGAGAGGAGTCCGCTGGACTCAAGTTGTCCCAGGGACAGACAACCTCCCTCTCCAGGCCTGGCATCTCTGGCGTCTTTGGAGCAGTAGCAGCTGTCTCCTTTGGTCCAGAACCTGGAGAACTCTGACCTGTATCATTTGGAGAGATCCCAGAGGTTTCAGTTCTCACAGCTCTTTCCTCTCCAGCCCCAGCATCCACTTCCCAGGGACAGATCTTGGCCCTCTCGGCTGTCACAGTCTCCTCCACATCCCACGGGCAGATCTCAGCAGCTTTGCTTCCCACACTGCCTTGCCTCTGGAGAGTGGCTTGGGGTTTCTTTGTGTCTTTTAGTGGGGCACTACCACAGTCCATGCTCTCCCAGGGGCAGATTGCTTGATGCTTTTGGATCTGCCCCTCAGCCTTTTCCCATGCTTGGATTCTGGCTTTTCCAGGTATTTTCTCCTCATCATTTAGAAATTTTTCTTTTGGTGTGTATTCTGATGCCCTCTCCTCTGTCCTTCCATCTACTTCCCAGGGACAGATTTCTGCTGACGGAGGTGTTGCCTGCTTTTCCTCTGGTTTGAGCACTTCCCAAGGGCACACTTGCAGTGCCTGGCTGCCCCTGTTGCTTACGAATTTCCTACCAGCCTTGGATGAGGAGTTGTCTGGCTGTGGGCTGGACTGCTCAGAGGCTGTGTCATCCCAGGGGCACACTGACTCCTGCCCTTGATGGACTGTGGGGACTGCCCTCACAGTCTGCTCCTCCATCTCTGCCAAACATCCCTTTCTGGAGGCGGTCTCCTTTCCTGGGAAAGATTCCCCATCTGTTCCCTGATTCAGTGTTTCCCTACCTGCTAGTTCATCACCCAGCTCCCAGGAACAGACCTCAACTTTCTTGTCATGAGATGTATCTCCTGCCTCCCATGGGCATACCTCTGCAATGCCACCGCCCAAACTCTCTGAGCTTCCTAGAGCTTGAACTGAGACTGCTGAGGGACCCCGAAAATCAGTCCTCTCCCATGGACAAAGAGACACCAGGTCTCTGCCCAGATTCTGTCCTCTCCAGAAGGTTGCCTCCTTGGGGGATATCTGCCTTCCTTCAAGGAGTTCCTGTCCTCTCTGAGCCAGTGTCCCCTCCTGAACATTGCTCTTCTCCCATGGGCACACTTCTGCCTTGGCAGCGTCGGGTGGAAGAACCTCTGGATGCTTTTCTCCCTTCTTCACTTCTGTATTGCCCACTACCACAGACCTGCCCTGGGTCCTGACAGAGTCCTGATGGGGCAACTGAGGAGACAGACCTCCAGGGTCAGCACTCTCCCAAGGACACAGCGCCTTCGGGCTCCTGATTATCCTCTCTGGCTTTTTCTGAGTAATGGCACCCAGACTTTCGGGCTCTGATTTCTCTGGGGCTTTCTCCCTCTCTTCCCAGGACCTACTTAGAACTTGTCTGGGTGGTTTCTTCTCAAGGCTTCCTTCGGTCCCCTCCAAGGAGCATATTTTGCCCTTGATGACACTCTCTGACTGGCACATTCCTGATCCAGTTACTTCCCAGGGGCATACCTCGGCCACCCTGTGGTCAGCACTGCCTAGGGGCTGGAGGGCAGTGTTGGTCACCTCTTGGCATTCCACAGAGAATCCCTTTGCTTGTTCAGCACTTTTGTCCCCCAAAACTTGCCTCAGTGTGGCAAATGCTATTTTACTAGTTCTCTCAACTTTCCGCTCCCCTAGACCCTGGGCTGTCCTCTTGTCTCTGTCTTCTTGTTCTTTGCTGCCCTCCTTTTGACAAACATGGAGGATTCTGCTGGTGTGAGCATTCTGTTGGTTCTGGAGGGACTCCTCATCCTCACAGGGAGTGAGGGCAGCCTGTTTGCTCACCGCTTTGGGCCTGCCTAGCCTGGGAGACCGGGGTGGACCCCCTGTGCTTACCTCTGCAGGTGTTCCCTTCTCAGGGTCAGGACTGCCCTCCCCACCCTCTTTCTCTCTGTAGGTGCTCCTAGAACGGGTCAGAGCTTTGATGGCTAGGCCCAGGCTGCGCACGGAGCCCTGCTGCAGAGGGGTCTTGAGGCTGTGGGATTTTGAAAAGACCTTGGGCTTGTCTTCATCCATATCATCAGCTTCCCCTTGGACATGACCACCCTCTGGGACCGTCTTACTCTCTCCAGTCCCCCTTTTCTCCACTGCCACAGAGAGGGCCCTCCAGATCTTGGTACGAGCTTGGGCAGGTAAATGGCTGCTTCGCCCTGGCCCTATGGGGCCTTCCTGGACCACATTTTCTTTCTTGCCTGGCAGTTCTGCATTCTCCCAGGGGCAGATGAAAGTGAGTAGGGTGGGGCTTTGTGGGGGCTTTGGGACTGGTGCCAGGACAGGGGTGGGAGTTGGGGCCAGAGTTGACAACAGAACAGGAGCCAATGTGGAGGTTGCGCTGGGGGACAGCATTCTTGGCTCTCCCAGGCAGGCCCCAGACAGGGCCAAGATGGGTGTGGAGACCTGGTGCCGGATGGGTGGGTGAGGCAGCCTTCTCTCAGCCTCCTCTTGAGACCTCCCAGGGGTATGAGAGCTGTCCTTGCTGCTGCTCTTGGCAGGAGAAGGTGGGGCTGACAGAGGGGCCCTTAGAGGCCACTCCAGCCTCCTGGCTGATGGCTTCCTCACTGGGCTCACCATGGCTTTCTCAGCCTTTTTTCTCTCCTCTCTCTCTTTTGCCTGCTGATAGGTTTCTTCCAGGTAGGCCTGACTGGCCACAAGCAGAGCCTTTTCCCTGGAGCTGGCCATCACGCTGAGTGACTTCTGCAGAGAGATGGGCCTGGCTCTGGGGAGCCTTTCTCCCACTGTCAGGCTGTGTGCACTGGCCGACCTGAAGCCCAGGGCTGGGGGCCCCTCTACTAAGTCTTGGCCCTTTGTCGGCGAGGCCTTCCTGGACAGGGTCCTTCTCAGCATGGAGTCAAGGGGAGGTGTGTTATGCTCCCTGTGGTGGTCATAGGTGCTTCGGGTCTTGCGCAGGGCTGGTGGCTTCTCAGTTTCTTGAAGACTGGAGCTGAGGAGCCTTCTTCGAGAAGAACCTGGCAGGCTGCTGCGGCCTGGAGAGCCTGAGTCCCGGGAGTGCTGCCTAGCGAGGGCCTCTGGGAACTCAGCCAGGTATCTCATGAAAGAGCGTCCCAGTCCCTGGCGTGAGCTGCCCCGCTTCTTGGGCAGATGTGGGTTGTTGGCAGCCATATCCTTGGTCTTTCGGACCTCTAGCTGCGCATAGAGCTTCTTCAGCTCATCCTGTAAGGAAGGGGGCAGGCAGCAGAGCCACCTCTGAGATGTCTGAGCCCACCCCCCACCAGCAGTGCTGCTCTCCTCCTTGGCCTTTGTTTAAACTATTTTCTCTGAGGAATAACTTCTCCATAAGGCTGTGTCCCTTTCCTGTTTCTAAAACTCAGAATTCACCACTCTGTTCCTGCAAGACCAGAGCTAAGCTGGTTCCATTCAGCCCTGAGGGTTCAGAGTGGCTTCACTTCTCTGGGATGCTGTGACCTCATGGGAAATGTCCAGCATGGAGGGCAGGGCTAGGTATGAGACCTGTGGCCCATGCGTATCTCAAAGCTATTTTATTGACTTCTCTGTGCCTCTGTATCCTTGGGGGGTTTTGTTTGTTTTTGTTTTTGAAGTTTTTGTTGTTGTTTGGGTGCTTATTTTTATTTTGTTTGTTTGTTTGCTTACTTGATTTTGACAGGGTTTCTCTGCATAGCCCTGGCTGTCCTGGAACTCACTCTGTACACCAGGCTGGCCTTGAACTCAGAGATCTGCCCGCCTCTGCCTCTCGAGTGCTGGGATTAAAGGCGTGCGCCTCCTCCTGCTGCCCCTGAATCTATGTGACCCGTGTTTACTTCCTTAGAGCATTCTGAGAGGTGAGGGGACAAATGTTACATGTTAACATCAACGAAGACTTTCGTGCTCTGAATTTCTCCCCAAAGCCAGCACAAGGGGAGCAGAATGGCTTGTGTTCTAACAAGTGAGGGCCTGAGTCGTATGATGTGACAAGGCATCTCTATGCTCTGGTTTCTCAGTTCGGAGGGGAGCTCAAGGGCAGACTAGGCAGAGCCCAGAGGATGAGGAGGCTGTGGGGAGGCCTGCAGAGGCTGCTGGGATGAGAAACTGGGAGATGTGGAGGGTAGATGAGTGGCTTCTTGGGATGGCTTCTTTGCCTTGGTTTTTTAGAAAGCCACATGGTCTCCTGATTTCTCCCAACCCCTGGCTCTATATAATGCCCTTGAGAAGAAAAACAAGATGGAGCCTCCTCCTGCAGAGTAGTCCTCTGGAAAGCTGCTGTTCACTAAGGCCCAGTGAAGAAAGGGGTTCTTCGTGGCCACTCTGCTGAAACTTCCTAGCCCCCACAGCTGACCCTAGGGGTCATCAGCCATCCACTCTGCTAGGGATTCAAGGCTTTTCTAGCCTGTTCCCTCCCCATGATGACATGGAGTTAAGAGTACAGTCTTGCCGGGCGGTGGTGGCGCACGCCTTTAATCCCAGCACTCGGGAGGCAGAGGCAGGCGGATCATTGTGAGTTCGAGGCCAACCTGGTCTACAAAGTGAGTCCAGGACAGTCAGAGCTGTTACACAGAGAAACCCTGTCTTGAAAACCCAAATCAAACCAACCGACCAACCAAACAAACAAAAAACTGATATTAAAGGAATTGGGGTGGGAGAGGGAGACCTACCCGAATATCCCCTGGGTCCAGGCTGCGCTCACTCCAGACTGAGGCGATGCTGCTGTTGAGGTAGGAACCTGAACGCTGCAGGTCCAGCTCATCTTCATACACTTCATCTAAGATCTCCTCCTGGGGAGGTGCCCCTGGCTTCCAGAACTGGCCAAGACAGGTGGAGGGGATGGGACACACAATGGTGTCCTGTCTGGTCCTACCCTCACCTACTACTCTGCCTTTACTTCATGAGTTGTCAACCCTACCCCTTCTCTGGTTTGGAAACCAAGGCTTCAGGGAATTTTATTTCCCTCATTCTTCCTGAGCAGCGACCAGCATAGTGTCCCTGGGCATGGCCTTCAGCTCTCCAACCTGCCTCTATGAACTGCTTCCCTAATCTTCAGAGTCTACCAGCTGGATTAAAAGGGTACCTACCAGACATGGTCATGCACGCCTTTACCCCCAGCACTTGGGAGGCAGAACCAGGTGAATCTCTGTGAGTTTGAGACCAGACTGGTCTACAAAGTAAGTCCAAGACAGCCAGGGCTACACACACAGAGAAACCAACCAGCCTGGGGACTGGAGAGATGGCTTGGTGGTTAAGAGCATTGGCTGCTCTTCCAGATGACCCGGTTTCAATACCCAGCACCCTCATGGATGCTTACAACTAACTGTCTGTAACTCCTGATCCAGGGATGCAGACAAAACACCAATGGACATAAAACAAAACAAAAAAAAAAAGCAATCAAGCAGCCGAGCAAACCAAACCTAACAACAGCAGCAACAGCAACAACAAAACCCAAATATATTCTTTCTCAATCTCTAGCTCTGTGTTGCTTGCATGGGAACTTGGAGCAGGGAATAGCTCCCTTTCCCAACTAAGTCCTTGCCTGGGTTGTTCCTCGTTCTTGACGTGGAGTGGGTGTGGAGGCGGAAGGCCCTCTTAACCAAGGGGCTGAGGGCCTACCTAATGCAGTAGGGGAAAACCTTACCTTAGGGATGAAGATCAGAGCTAGTGTGGCTGTGACTGTACTATGGGTATGGAGGAAGAAGAGGAGAAGGGTCCAGTCTGGGTGCAAGGATGGAACCAGCACAAACCTGAAGGCCAGATGGGACAGGGCAATCATCAGTGCGGTGGGAGCAGCCTACCAGCCTCACCTCACTAGCTTTGTCCCTAGGCCCAGCCTGGCACTTGCCAGCAGGGCACCCTTCATTCCCTCTCTGGACTGCAGGTATAATCTCAAGGTTCCCATTAATCCTCTCTTCTGAGGATTAATTCCACCCCACTGCCCCTGTCTGTCCTGGTTACAGAACTGTGCTCTGAATTCTGTTAGGATCCCTGTGGTTTTCTTCTTTGCCACAGGCCCAGGTTCCCACAAACACACAGCAGGTGAGGGTTTGAGGGAAAAACCACTTAGGACTGAGACATGGAATTAGGAATTCGACACGACACACTTCTTGTGGATTGGGTATCTCTCCTGAAGGAGATATGGGGTATGGGAAATGGAGTCCTGCTGGGCACAGCAGCACTGCAAGGATTACTGTTAGATGGAACCCCTCAGCTGGAGGTGGGGAGCACTGGCAGGGTGGGAGGAGTCTCAGGAATAAGGGCTAGTCCTCACCTAGCCGTGTGGAAGGCAGTAGAGAGCAGCAGCTCATTGTGCAGGGCAATGCTCATGTAGCGTGGTTCATGGAAGGCTGAGGGGACAGCCCGGGTGGCGTAGCAGAGGAAGCTACCCCAACACAGCAGCAGCATTTCCGCTGTGGAGATTGGGGGGACCAGAGAGAGAGAGAGAAAGAGAGATCCCTTACCACCCCAGCAGCCTGCTGACCCTCTCCAAAACCAAGTGTTCTGGGCAGCCCAGATCCAGGGGAACTATTGCAACAACACCCTGGAGGCGAACAGGCAGAGGAGGCTGGGCCCAGCCGAAGCAGCTCACCCACAACCATGATATAGTCCCAGTGGTCATGGTGACAGAGGTAGAAGTGGCGGCCAGTGGGGGTGTGACCTCTGGTCACCAGAGGTGTGTGCTGGATGCCTGGCTCCAAGGCGCCCACTGTCCATACAACCAGGAAACCCAGTACCAGCAGCAGGAGCTGCCCTAGTCGCCGCAGCAGCTGCCCGCTGCTCGGGTGCAAGCCCCGCTGGGCAGTTCGAGACAGAAACAGCTGGAGCACCCTAAGGGGAGTAAGGTACATGTGAGGACTGGGGAGGGCTGAAGAGGGGTCCAGAGCCCTGAATTCTGTCCATTGCTTCCCAGGCCTCCACGTGTTTACCTCTCTTGCTCTTTCCAAAAGCCACGTGGAGGGGAGAAGCTGAGTGATTGAAGCTGGTTGAGGGGTACAGTGGGGTTTTGAAAAACTCCGCTGTGTGAATGAGTTGGGTGGCACAGGGGTGAGCAGAGAGAGCAGTGGTGAAGGCTGTCACTATACCTGTAAAGCTTCAGTATAATGGTCCCATAGACGACGGCAAAACCCAGCAGCCGGACCCAGCGGAGAGCAATGCAGCGGAACACGCTGGGCTTGAAGTACAGGATGAACACCTGATGGCAAGGAGACAGAAACAGCTGCTGTCCGCCATACTGTCACCCCACTCTAGATCCCAGTCACATACATGACTGATCTTCCCAGCAGCCCCAGAGGCCTTGTACTTCCCTTTTGCAGACTTGTAGCTTAAGTATGGGGAAGGGTAGAAAACTTGTCCTAAATCTTGCAGCAGGTCAGAAAACTCTTTTGAGTCTCTCCCTGCAGAGCTCACTAGGCCAGCCTGCCATTTCTGGGAATAGGTAGGGGGAATTTTAAGTCACCAAATCTTCCTAAGAAGGCAGCAAAGGCTTCTGGAGGAGGGTGACAGTTTGGGAGTGAGGGATGCTAAGAAGGCCAGCTGCTGGTCACAGACTCACAGGGAAGTAGAGAAGCAAGGATCCAAAAAGGATGGTTTCCAGCAGGATGATTCCAGATGCCCGGATCCTCTAAGAGCCCAGGGGAGAGAGGCGTGAGCAGGGTAGTGAGAGCACCAAGGGCCTGGGCCTGTCTGGAGGGTCGCTCTGGCCCTGCACTGTACCCTAGAGCACTAGCTCCACCCTCTGTTCACAGCCATGCCTCCAGTCTCACCCCAGCATCTAGCTACACTTGCACCAAGGGCCATGCTGGGCTCACAGCGAAGGTTACTGGGGCTAGAAAGGGTCTTTGGCATGCCTCCAAGCTTTGGGTGAGACTATACCTTGGTCTAGAATAAGATCCCCCTTCTTTGCCTGGTAAAAACCAGTTAACCTTGGCTCCAGTATCATATTTCTAGAAATTCTCTACAGTACCACCCCTCCAGAATAACTGGGTCCCCCTCAAACATCCACCTCCATCTTTGCCCCATCCCATTGTTTTCTCCATGCCACGGGGGATCCAGATTATTTCCCTTGCAGAATGCCTATGTGGTCTTTGCCTCTAAGTGGGCATTCGATTAGTATTTGTTGGATCAGATACAGTGCCTTCATGTTGCAGAGGTAGAAACAGGTCTGAGGTAGAGAGATCCCTGCCTAATTTCACTCATTCTCCCAGGAGTTCGCTATCTGGTTGAGATGGGTTGGTTGTGTGCGCAGAAGGGAGATGTGGGCCCTCTTGCCTTGCTCCTGCGGCAACGGTAGGCGACAAACATACTCGGGAAGACGGTCAACATGCAGCAGGCCTGGCAGACCAACACTGCCATCCTCAGTGCCACAGCCTCCTCTGCCAGGCACGGTGTGGCATCCAGACAGCTGGTGCAACCCTCAGGACATGGCTGGCACCGCAGCAGCTTCCCTAAGCTGCCTTGCAGGGACCCGAATTGCCCAACGGTCCGAGTTATACTCTCCTCTAACCCTGCGAAGAACGGGATGGGTATGAGGAAGAGAAGAGCTTGGCTAGAGATGTCTGAGGTTCTAGCCTTGGGTCCTGAGGGCTACATGCCCTCCTGTAGTTTATGGTCCCAGGAATAAAAGTGAAGGGGATGGCCCATGAAGGACAAGGTCAGGAGGGGGTGATGCCAGGCTAAGGCTCACTTGCAAACTAACTTGCCTCAGACCTGTGTGTTTGGGTTTATTCTTAGAAAGCAGACACTACAAATGGCCCTGCTGCTCTCTCTCTCTCTCTAGCTCTCTCTCTCTCTCTCTCTCTCTCTCTCTTTTCCCCCTCCCCCCTTTTCTCTTAAGACAGGGTCTCAGTATGTAGCCCAAACTGGCCTTGAATTCATGGCAATCTTGCCTCAGCCTCCCAAGCACTGGGACTACAGGTATATACCACCATGCCCAGCCTCTCCTCTTGGCTTTCTGATATTGACCCCCAACTTCTTCCCAGGGTCACCTTCAGCCTACCTTTCTTCCATAGATGCTCCATCCCAACTTGCCTTGGCTTGCAAAGCCTCTGCTCAGCCCTCTCCACACTTACGTACCTCCAGAACCACTAGCCCCATAGAATCCTGGTCGGCAGCGACAGAGATAGCGGCCAAGGACAAAACCCTGACTCTCCAGAGGGATACACTGTAGGGGATGACAAATGACATTTGTTTGAATGATGTTTTTCTCTGACAGCTTTCCCTGCTGGGAAGAGCCCCCTCCACCCATGGCTTCTGGGTTTACATTAGGAGATTTCAGAGGCTTGCTTTCTCTGTTTCTTGCCCAGCCCTTTCCTTCTGGAAACTTCCCCGACTCCCTGCTGTTAGGTCTTTTCAAGGAGTGTCCAAGAAAAGACCACAGGATATATAACTCTTTTGTTCAGACTAGCTGTAATAGGAGCCTCGTGTCCCATTTCCTGGTGCCTAGCTGTTGCTAGGGGTAGGTACTGGGGGAGATGAAAACAGAGCTCAGAGCCCTTGTGTACCTACACCCTGCTTCAAAGGGTCCCATGAGCCGCCCCACTTGGCACACAAGTGATGTGCTGGCTAGTTTTATTTCATCTTGACACAAGCTAGAGTTATCGGGAGTGAAGGAAGCCCTACTTGAGAAAAATGCCTTCATAAGATCCAGCTGTAGGGCATTTTCTTAACTAGTGATTGATGGAGGTGGGCCCAGCCCATTGTGGGTGGTGTCATCCTTGGGCTAGTGGTCCTGGGTTCTATAAGAGAGAGCAGGCTGAGGCCTTGCATGGTGGTGCACGCCTTTAATCCCAGCACTCAGGAGGCAGAGGCAAGGGGATCTTTGTGAGTTCAAGGCCAGCCTGGTCTACAGCATGAGTTCCAGGCCAGCCAGAGATACACAGAGAAACCCTGTCTCGAAAAACCAAAAGAGAAAAAAAAAAAGAAAGCAGGCCGAGCAAGCCATGATGAGCAAGCCAGTAAGGAGCACTTGTCAACCTGATGGACTCCTGCATCCATCGGGTTCCTGCCCGGCTTGAGTTCCTGCCTTCATTGTTTTTGATGGTGAGCTGTGATACGGAACTGTGCGTGAACCTTTCCTCCCCAGGTTGCTTTGGTCATGGCTTTTCATTACAGCAACAGTAAACGTAACTAGGACAGGGAACTTCAAAAAGACCCCCACGGAAGGGCAATTTCCTCCGTCAGGACCTCTCTGGCTTTAACACAGGCAGGACTGCTTTCCTCAGCCTACTGCCAGGCTGTGGGATGGCAGCTCCTTATTCCACCTCCCCCTGTGGATGTTCGCTCAGCAGGGGGACAGCACATGGCCTCAGAGATGGGCAGGAAGGCCAAGCATGTGGCTGAGGTCGGTGGCCAAGAACAGATATTTGTGAGGCAAAGGGGCTTTGATCCTGCATGTGGCTGGGAGCTTGTCACAGATCCCAGACCTTTTTAAGGTTTGGCTAGGCTCCTCCTACACCCACCAGCATTTCTGTTCACTTCAGTGAATCCCAATGGAGCACCCTCTGTACCATGAGGATCTCAGAGCTGATGATGATGCATTGATGTGACCCAGGAAAAGGAAACCAGAAGGCTCTGATGTTGCCCTCCGGAGGAATTCTGGAGTGCTGAGTACCAGAAAACAGAAGGCAAATAGGGAGGCACACTGAGGTCTCACAAGCATGAGGAGTAGCTTTTTGGGAGGGTGGGGAGAGGTGGAAGGTATGAAGTAGGCCGTACATTGACCTCCCTTTACAAAAGCCTGCCATTTCACCCCTGCCAATCACTTGGGACCTCCTTGAATGACACCCCTGAGATGGAGATGTCATGGTGGCTTTGTCAGCTGCTCACAGGATATGGGGGGAGGGGAGGACAGTGATGGGAAGAGGGAATGAAGGCAGGACTCGGTGGACCCATCCTCCTTGCCTGAGTGCTGTTGAGATCACACAGGTGTGTGTTAGAGTACCAGCCAGGACCGCTTGCACACTGATTGATGTCCACACTTTGGAGGTTGATGTCCATCTGCACCTGACCCCTAGGGCAGCAAACTGGCAGTTAGGGGCACAGTGGGGATGCTGAGGCGATCACTGGATTATGAGGCAGAGCAATCTTTGCACACCTTAGCCCAGGGGCACACACAACACAGATCTCCAGTTAGCCCTGTCTCTGTGGCAGCAGCCCCCTCCCCTAAATTTCACTCTCCACTTCTCCACTATTCAGCATCTTATCATTGTCTGCTCTGCATCAATGGGTAGAGGGAAAAAGGCCTGTCAAGACAAGCAGGAGCCGGGGCTCCGGGGATCACTGTGAAGGGATTGTTCACACTTGCCCATTGTGTCCACACATGCAATGTGTGCAGCTCAGCTGTTTACCACCCCTTTACTCTCTGCCCAAGCCGGGTCTGAACTAATCACAGCAAAGGAGCCCAGGAATGGAGGAGCCCTGTTGCCACTGGAGTGGGAGAGCTCTGTCAAGGAGCCAAGATGCCTGCTCTACAGCGGGGAGCCCTGCTGGGAACAATGCATGGGGGTAGAGAACAGAAAAGCATGCCTGTGCTTTCAGTGGCCCTTTGCTGCTGGCTTCCCAGTAGGGCTCCTGGCCCTTTACTCTAGCTGAAGGCCTTGCCAGTTCCTTTTTCTTTTTCTTTTTCGAGACAGGGTTTCTCTGTGTAGCCCTGGCTGTCCTGGAACTTGCCCTGTAGACCAGGCTGGCCTTGAACTCACAGAGATACACCTGCCTCTGCTTCCCAAGTGCTGGGATTAAAGGCGTGCACCACTACCGCCCAGCGTAGAACCAATTCTTTGGGGAATATCACAAACCCCACAGATAGGATAATGCACCCTGCTCCACCAGGAGCCTGGTCATTGGCAATCACACTGGGGACTCAGCTGACTCCTGGACAGAAAGAAAGGGCATTGGTTCACAGCCCCTGTCCAGGAATTTTTCTTCTCCTGGGAAGCGTCCTGGAGTGTCCACATGGTTCCTCTGTGAAGCCAGGAATATGGATTATTACTGTCATCGAGTTCTCTCCAACTTCTTCAGTCTGTATCTCAGGCCTGAGAACCATGTCTTGTCCTTGTTTATACTCACCCATTTGTGAGTGAGTATAAACCATATATATACACCCATATAGATGTGGGTATATATATATGTACTTACATATATAGATGTATGTACCTGTATAAGCACATGCTCACAGACATTCACTCATTGTGCTTAACATATAGATGATATCAACAGATACCCAGGAACATGCCTATAATCCCAGCTCTTGGAGAGTGGAGGCAGGAGGATCAGGGTTACAGGTCAGCCTTGGTTATATGAGAAACTGTCTTATTAGAAAACAAAAGAAGGGGCTGCAGAGATGGATGGCTCAGCGGTTAAGAGCACTGGCTGCTCTTCCAAAGGATCGGGTTTCAAATCCCAGCACCCACATGGCAGTTCACAGTTGTCTGTAATTGCCGGGCATGGTGACACATGACTTTAATCCCAGCGCTCGGGAGGCAGAGGCAGGCGGATCTCTGTGAGTTCAAGGCCAGCCTGGTCTACAAAGTGAGTTCAGAACAGCCAGGGCTCTGTTACACAGAGAAAGAAAAAAAAGAAAGAATGAAAACAAAATAAAATGATGACACACACACACACACACACACACACACACACACACACAAATAAAACAAAACCAAACCAATAGATGTCTAGATAAATATGTGTAGCTGGCAGGTTCATACATAGCACACTCACACCCCAGAATGTTAATAGTTACAGGTTCCTACTGCCAGTAACTATACACAGCTGAGTGCACATCCACATCTGTGCCCCCAGACATACACATGTTCTTGCCAAAAGGCACTGTGCATAGTGGGGTAGACTTGTGTCCCCCTCATTCTCACAGATCCCTCAAGTTCCTTCCCAAACCCACTTACCTCACCTCTGGGGTGAGGTCCGGCTTGAGTCCATAGAATGTGGCCGAGACTGTGACTAGCCAGCCAGGATGGAGCCGGCCCTCATGACATTCCAGGAAGGGAGGGGACAGCTTCACCTGCTGTATATCCCCCACGTATCCATCTGCCCGTGGCCACTTGGGACTATCAAGACTCTTTAGGTCATTGGTCAGTACCCGCTTCTGCAGGACAGGGCTATCCACACCTACTTCTGGATTCTCTTCCAGTACTCTGTTTCCAGACAGGTCCTGAAGGATGGTCTCATCCCCCATCCGAGTGGCCTGCAGGGCTAGCTGAAGGTGGCTGGCCCCTGGTGGAGGGTTAAAGGTCAACAGAGCTCGGTAGGCCTTTGGGTCCCCCTCCACCACACTGCGGACAAGTGCCTGATACCACTCTACATCTTCTTCCACACTCGACTCCCGGATGTCATTGGCTTGTAGAAGCATGTTGAGAAAATTGGCGGCCTGGGCCAGAGTGCCTGCTGCTCTCTGTAGGACTGGAGGTATCCCCGCTTTGCCTTCTGCCCCATGGACTTCATATCTCTTACTGCAATTAGCTCCTGACAGCTGTTGAGCATCTCCGGAGTAGAGAAAAGCCAGGGCTGCTTCAGCCCCCTTTGGGGGCATCCACTTGGGCCCGGATCCTGGCTTAGCTTGGGAGGGTAGTGGAGGCAGAGAGCGCAATGGCCTTTGGCTCCCCAGAGCCCAACTGCAGAGGAGACAGTAACCCAGAAACCCCCAAACAAGAGAAGGCCTCACCACGGTCCTGGTGCCCATTCTTCAGCCACTCTCAGATTCCTGGAGTCTGGGTGCTTGGAGCTTGGGTGCTCAGAAGAATGCAGGCAGAGGCTGGAATATAGTCTGTCTCCACACCTTGAGTTCTCCCTCTCTCCCTCTCTCCTCTCATGCTAGTGCCTTCAGGCCTGCCTTTTGTTTTTGTCCCCTCTCTAATGTCATCAGTTAGGTTCTGGATGTAATTATGAGGGCCCTGCCCCTCCTCACTCAGGGTGTCCCTCACCTCAAAATCTCTTAATCCTGGCAAACTACTTTTTCTCTACCTCTGATCCAGTACGCAAGACACCCCTCCACACATACACCCCACATCTGCTCCAGAGAGAAAAGAGGGGAAGGGAGGGGACCCAGTTGTTCTCTCTCTACCTGCCCCCTCCCTCTACCCTTTGCTCCATTAGGAGGTTTGGGCAAATCCGGCCTGGGGCACCATGGCAACCACAGATGAGTCCAGGTCCCTGTCTCCACCCCCTGCCCCACTTGGCCTCCTGGCAGCAACTAGAACGAGCATAATAGAGGGCTAGCCACACGTCCTGGCAGTGTGCCCCATGCCTGCACCCCTGACACTGTGCTGCCTAATGGCGTTCAGCTAGGGGAATGGCAAAGGTAGGGCAGGGCGCCCAGGAGAGCCAGAACGCGCCTGTGAACAGGCTGTGGTAATTCACTCACGAATTGTTTTTCCTGCATGGAATCTCAGTGAATCCCGTTCCACAGTCATGAATGGTGACTCTTCTTATCCCCACTTCTCAGACAGAGGCACTAAAGGCACCCACTGCCTGAGAACGAAGTTGCCCGGAGTTATGACTCCCCCCTGCTGTATTGGTCAGTCAACCCCAGAGCCATAGCGACACCGCCTTCCAGGGATGAAGCCACATCCTTTGGACTATACTGCGGACTGTGACAGAGCTGACCCTAGTCTTTTTCTCCCTGCCCACAGAGTTAACAGACACCAGACACTCAGCGGGGTGTGTGTGTGGGGTGTGTGTGTGTGTGTGTGTGTGTGTGTGTGTGTAAGAGACAGAGGGAGGGAGGGAAGGAGATGATAGGGAACAGCTTTGCCTTCACCCCTCCATCTTCCATCACCACTCTAACTTCTTCCCTTCTTTGTGAAAATTGGTCCCTCTCATTCTCCTCCTCACCCTGTTTTTGTTTTGTTTTCTGATTTTTTTTCACGTTTACAGTATTCTGCCTGCACGTATGCCTGCACTCCAGAAGAGAGCGCCAGATCTTGTTGTAGATGGTTGTGAGCCACAATGTGGGTGCTGGGAATTGAACTCAGGACCTTTGGAAGAACAGCCAGTGCTTCTAACCTCTGAGTCATCTCTCCAGCCCCTTTGTGTTTTGTTTGTTTTGTAAATTAAGATTTTATTTATTTACTTTTCGGGGTGATTACGTGGAAGTCAGATGCCAACTTTGTGGGAATTGGTTCCCTCTTTCCTGGGACTTGAATTCAGGTTATCAGGTTTGGTAGCAAATGTCTTTACCAACTGAGCTATCTCTCCAGAAACCTCCCCTGTTATGTGTCTTGGGTTTGAACTCAGGTTGACAGGCTTGGTGACAAGTGCCTCTACCTGCTGAGCCATCTTGCTAATCCTGTGTGTGTGTGTGTGAGTGTGTGTGTGTGAGTGTGAGTGTGTGTGAGTGTGTGTGTGTGTGTATGTGAGTGTGTGTGAGTGTGTGTGTGTGAGTGTGTGTGTGTGTGTGTGGGTGTGAGTGTGGGTGTGAGTGTGTGTGTGAGAGAGTGTGTATGTGTGAGAGTGTGTGAGTGTGTGTGTGAGTGTGTGTGTGAGAGTGTGTGTGTGAGAGAGTGTGTATGTGTGAGAGTGTGAGTGAGTGTGTGTGTGTGTGAGTGTGTGTGTGTGAGTGTGTGTCTCTGTGTGTGTGAGTGTGTGTCTGTGTGTGTGTGTGAGTGTGTGTGTGA
>CAJQZJ010000103.1:405686-449438 GCA_907164525.1 Lophiomys imhausi | reverse complement strand
GTGTGTGTGTGTGTGTGTGTGTGTGTGTGTGTGTGTGTGTGTGTGTGTTCATGTGGCTTCTTTGATTCTGTGTGCTGACAGAGAAGCAGGGAGTGAGGGACTCGTCCCATTTCTTGGTATCGTTGGTTACAATTAGACTACAGGAAAGCGGGCCTAAGAATCAGTTGATACCCCTCCCCCCAGGAGCATTTTTTTTCTTTTTAAGCTTTTTATCAGACTACCTAATGTTTGTAGGCTTTAGAATTTGTCAAGTGTCTTTATTTTTTTCCACCTAATCCCCACATAAATCCTGCCAAAGTGGGATTATGACTGACCCACTTTTACAAATGGCACAGTGGTCCAGAGATGATGATCAAGACAGACTCTCACTGTGCAGCCCAGGCTGGCATTGGAACTCTTGATATTCTTGCCCTAAGTAAGGAGACTAGAGATATGTATTGTCATGTTTGCCCTTATTATTATTATTATTATTTTTTTTTTTTTGGTTCTTCAAGACAGGGTTTCTCTGTGTAAACAGCTCTGGCTCTCCTGGACTCACTTTGTAGACCAGGCTGGCCTCGAACTCACAGAGATCCGCCTGCCTCTGCCTCCCAAGTGCTGGGATTAAAGGCGTGCGCCACCACCGCCCGGCCAATTATTATTATTATTATTATTATTATTATTATTATTATTATTATTTTGAGACAAGGTCTCACTACTGTGTAGTCCTGGTTGTATGGAACTCATTGACTGGCTTTGAACTCAGAGATCTGCCTGCTTCTGCCTCCCAGCTACTGGGATTAAAGGAATGCGCCATTACCCCCAGCCTTTGTTATTTTTGAAGTGAGGTCTTATGTTGCCCAGGCTGGTTTTGAACCCTTGGACTCAAATGATCTTACTGTCTCAGCAGGAATACGTAGGATTAGCAATGGTATAATTAGAAGTAGATGAGCTGGGCTGGAGAGGTGGCTCAGAGGTTAAGAGCACTGGCTGTTCTTCCCAAGGTCCTGAGTTCAATTCCCAGCAACCACATGGTGGCTCACAGCCATCTACATTGAGATCTGCCCGGGCATATATGTAGAGCAAATACTGTATACATAATAAATAAATTAAAAATGTAAAAAAAAAAAAAAAAAAAAAGAAGTAGATGAGCTACAATGTTTAGAGGGACAGGGACAATGTCTGTCACATCACAAACCTTAGGAGGACTAGGTAAAGCTCAGAATTCCTAAATCAGCCCTTAGAATGGTTTAGATTTAGAATCTCTACGTCATTCTTCTTAAGACTTTT
Organism: Lophiomys imhausi; assembly: GCA_907164525.1. Taxonomy (NCBI): domain Eukaryota; kingdom Metazoa; phylum Chordata; class Mammalia; order Rodentia; family Muridae; genus Lophiomys; species Lophiomys imhausi. The sequence continues at coordinate 448,169 of CAJQZJ010000103.1, read as the reverse complement.
TTTTTTTTTGAGACAGGGTTTCTCTAACAGCCCTAGCTGTCCTGGACTCTCTTTGTAGACCAGGCTGCCCTTGAACTCACAGAGATCTGCCTGCCTCTGCCTCCCGAGTGCTGGGATTAAAGACATGCGCCACCACCCCCGGCTTTCTTAGGACTTTTTAACTAAACTGCTAAGACTTGACTACTGTATTACACACACCCTAATCTCAATTTATAGTTTAGGCTGGCATAGAACTCACAATCCTCCTGTCTCAGCCTCCACAGGTTCTGGAGTTACAGGCATGTACCACCACATCTAACTTATAAGAAGCCCTTTTTTTCTTTCTTCCTTTTTTTTTGTTTTTTTGAGACAGGGTTTCTCTGTGTATCAAGCCCTGGCTGTCTTGGACTTGCTTTGTAGACTAGATTGGTTTCGAACTCACAGAGATCCTACTGCCTCTCCCTCCTGAGTGCTGAGATTAAAGGCATGCACCACTACACCCGGTTATATATTTATTTATTTTAAAAATAATCTGTTTATTTTTATGTTATGTACATTGGTGTTTTGACTGCATGTCTGTATGAAGGTGTCAAATCCCCTTGAACAGGAGTTACAGACAGCTGTGAGCTGCCGTGTGCGTGCTGGGAATTGAACCTGGGTCTTCCGGAAGAGCAGCCAGTACCCTTAACCGCTGAGCTATCTCTCCAACCCTATATATTTATTTTTGATACAGGGTCTCACTATGTAGCCCTGGCTGTCCTGAAACTATGTAGACTAGACTGTCTTCAAACTCATAGAAATTAACCTGTCTCTGCTTCCCAAGTGCTAGGAATAAATTAATGTTCCTTCTTAATGTTTTTCCAAGACATAGGGTTTAAGCCTGGACTATTAAGGAAATAGAGAGAGGTGATATTTCCTTTATCTTTTCTTCCTTTGTTCTTGTCTTTCATCTGTCCAAGAGCTGTGCCCTATGCATCTGTGGACTCTGTAAAACTGCAACTACCCCGTGATTTACATAGGTAGCCTCTTCTTGGGGTAAAAAGAAAGTAGCTGGACAGCAGAGGGTGCTGAAGAGCTGCAGTCCTTGCCTTTATGGAATTAACTCCATGGCCAGAGCATTTCTCGGAAAGTTGGGGTACTTTGGAAACTGGTTTTATTTTAGGCAGCAAGTGTTCTGGAGGTTCTATAGCACCAAAATTTCTTTCCTTTTCTTTCTTTCTCTCTTTTCCTTCTAGAAATCTTTTTTTTAATGTTGTGAATTTCACATCATGCACCCTGTTCCCACTTATCTCCCACCTCCCCTCAGATCTTCCCTCTACCCTTGCAACAACCTCTCCCAACAGAAAAGAAAAAAAAAAAATCTCATTGTGGAAGTAGTGTGTCATGTGTCCACAATATTCTCTTTTATCCACACTTTTTGCTTGCATGTGCTCATTATAATGACTCCTTGGTCTAGTATGAGGCCTCTGATTTCTGCTACTTTGTCAATACTGGAACCTCACTGGAACTCCTCTCGTGTATCCGGTTGTCCTGTGTCATGGAGATCCTGTAGTTTTGGGTCTGTGGCACTGGCCTCTTCATGCCCTCCAACAGTTCATACATGGAGTAGATATTGCAGTGGGCCAACTCAAAGTCCTGGTTCTGGGCCTGCAACCCTCAGATCCAGGGCCAGCTCTACTGTGCTACCAAGGTAAGGTGCAGGGCCTGCTTTCCCAGATGCTGCAGCAGGTAAGGGGCTGGGCCAGCTCTCTTGTTCTCATGACCCCATCAGGGCCACTTCTTCCGCCTGCCACCTGTGTTGAGGGCATCAGAGAGTGGAGGGGATCTCTCTCTCACCAACACAACCACAAAGTAGACAAATGGCAGGGCTGGCTCACACACATCCCCCACATCCAGGGCCAGCTGTACTGTGCTGTCCAAGCTCACAGAAATTGACCTGCCTTTGCCTCCTGAATGCTGGGGTTAAGGTGTGCACCATCATATGCTGCTATTAAGAAAAGAGTAGTTTTTTTTTACTTACATGTGCGTCTATTTACAATGTGTGAGTCTGGTGCCTGAGGAGGCCAGAAGAGGGCATCCGATCCCATGGAGCTGCAAATAGATATTTGTGAGCCACGATGTAGGTGGTGGGAATTGGCCTGGGATCCACTAGAAGAGTAATCAGTGCTTTTTTTTTTTTCTTTTTTGGTTTTTTGAGACAGGGTTTCTCTGTGTAATAGCCTTGGCTGTCCTAGACTTGCTTTGTAGACCAGGCTGGCTTTGAACTCGAACATAAAGAGATCTGCCTGCCTCTCCCTCCCAAGTGCTGGGGTTAAAGGCGTGCACCACCACGCCCAGCCTGGACAGATTTTTAATCAAATCACACATGTGCAATTAAGTGCAGCAAAGACGTGGTCTTCATGCTCAGGGAGAAGGCACAGATCATGGTGTAGTGAGGAGAGAGTTCCATCTGAAGGCTGGCCAGTCCACTAAGCACAAAAAGAGGGAAAATTTATCCCAAAAAAAAAAAAGAGATTCGTGGGCTGGAGAGGTGGCTCAGAGGTTAAGAGCACTGGCTATTCTTCCAAAGGTCCTGAGTTCAATTCCCAGCAACCACATGGTGGCTCACAGCCATCTACATTGAGATCTGCTGCCCGGACATATATGTAGAGCAAATACTGTATACATAATAAATAAACAAACAAACAAACAAATAAATAAATGTTTAAAAAAAAAAGAGAGATTCGTTACATGGGTGATGTTGCTCTCTGGTCGAGCCACAGCTTTGCTTTGAGGTATAAATCTGAATTTGCTCCCCAACACCGAAGAAAGAAGGAAGTGGAAAAATAACAGATGAGATGTCCATATATGTTGAAAATGGCAGTGTTAGTGGAACTGAACTACCTGGGATAGATAAGATACAGCTTGGTGGGCAGTGTGTGAGAGATACGTTTTGACAAGACCAGCAGGGCCCTCTATGTCTGATAAAGGAGCTTTCTATCCTAATTACAATTACAGGCTGTGGGGCTGGAGAGATGGCTCAGTGGTTAAGAGCACTGGCTGCTCTTTCAGAGGACCTGAATTCAATTCCCAGCACCTGCATGGCAGCTCACAACCATCTATAATGGGATCTGATGCCCTCTTCTGGTGTGCAAAGTCCCAAAATATGTAAGTAAATAAATCTTTATAATCACAGGCTGTGAGCAAACTTCTGTTCTGAAATGGCCCCACTGGGCTGGAAAGAAGGCTCAGTAGGTAAAGTGCCTGCTCCTGGCTCAACTATACCTCATCGATTTGGCTAGGTTGGCTGGTCAGTGAGCTCCAGGGACCCACCCCACCTCGAGCGCCGGGATCATAGACACATGCTGCTCTGCCTGGCTTTTGTACTGTGCTGGGGATCCAAACTCAAGTCCTGATACTTGTGAGAGACCCTGTCTAAAAAAAAACAGAAAGGGCTGCATGAATTGGGTGGCGGTGACTGAAGTGTCCCCTCCCAGCACAGACACGTCTCTGAGTTCGAGGCCAGCCTGGTCTACAGAGCACGTTCCAGGACTCCCAGGGCTACACAGAGAACTCTTGTCCAAAAAAGAAAAAAAAAAGTGGAGCATGATTGACAACATCCATACACACCTACGCACAAACATACAGAAGAGCCTGAATGCCCAGGTGCATATACCGAGCATGAAACACAGTGGTTCCTTAATCTCCCCTCAAAGCTCCTTCAGATGCAAAAAGTGCTACGTTCTGCTACCTGGTCCTCCTTTCTTAGTCCCTGGGAGCTTCAACATCTCCCACAGGGACAATTGCAGTGGGTCCCTGTCTGGTCTCTCTACCTCCAGTCTTACCTCCACACAAGCTCTCATTTGATCCTCACAACATCCTTGCCAAGTAGAGCTGCAATGCTTGCCTTCCTTTTCCAGATGCAGAAGTGAGATCTAGGGTACTAGGGGACAGACTTATGCCAGATTCTGAAATTCAGTTTGTTAACATTTCTGGAATCTTGTAAGCCAGTTGTTAGTCATAATAGCTTCTTGGCCTTCTGACTAAGATCAAGTGCTGTTGCTGGGCAGTGGTGCATGCCTTTGAATCCAGCACTCAGGAGGCAGAGGCAGGTGGATCTCTGTGAGTTGGAGGCCAGCTTGGTCTACGGAGTGAGTTCCAGAACAGCCAGGGCTACACAGAGAAACCCTGTCTTGAAAACAAACAAACAAACCCAAAAAAGATCAAGTGGCTGTCAAACATAGTCACTGGGCTGGAGAGTTGGCTTGGTGGTCAGGAGTGCTGGCTGCTCTCCCAGAGGACCTGTGTTCTATTCCAAGTACCCACATGGTAGCTCACAACTATTGTAACTCTAGTCTCAGAAGATCTCACACTCTTTTATGGATTCTGAAGACATCAGGCAAGCATGTGGTGTGTAGACAATGCATGCATGCAAGAAAAACACCCATATTCATTTTAAAAACAAAACCAAAAACATAGTTACTATTCAAAGTTAAATTATACAAACTTATAGGACTGGAAGTATAGCTTAATGGTAGAATGCTTTCCTGGCATGCACAAGGCCCTGGGTTCAATTCCCAGCAATACACGTGTGTATGTTATAAGTACGTTATATATATATAACAACAAAAACCCCAAAACACAAAGGTACTACATTCTGAAAACCTGTGATTTTGATTACATTTATTTATTTTGTGTGGTGTGTGTCTATATGTGCCATGGTACATAAATGGAGGTTAGAGGATGACTTTCAGGAGGTGGTTCCCTCTTTCTACCACATGAGTCCCAGGGATAGAACTCAGGCTTGCCAACAAATGCCTTAACCCATTGAGCCATCTTGGTGGCCCCAAACTCATAATTTTATGTATGTTCTTGGGGTTATTTAAGACCACTGTATGTAATGAAACTACCATATAAAGGGTGGTACATTAGAGCTCAGGTATCCATGAGTTTAGTAAGGTCAGTGGATATTAGCCACTGAGCAAGTGTTACAGACCGGTGCTTGATTTGCTGTTTGCTCCCCATCTTGACTTAAAAAATGATGGAGGAGGCTGGAGAGAGAGCTCAGCACCTAACACCAAGTTCTGCTCTTGCAGAGGACCAGAATTTAGTTCCCAGCACCCATGTGCAGTGACTCACAACAGCTAATAATTCCAGTTCTAGGGGATCTGATGCTCTTTCTGGGCACCAGCACACATATGTGCATACACAGACTTTTTTTTTCTCCCTGAGACAGGGTTTCTCTGTGTAATAGCCCTGACTTTCCTGGAACTCATTCTGTAGACTAGGCTAGCCTTGAACTCACAGAGATTCACCTGCCTCTGCCTCCTGAGTGCTGGGATTAAAGGCGTGCGCCACCATGCCTGGCCATTACAGACAGCTGTGAATTGTCATGTGGGTGCTGGGATTTGAACCCGGGTCCTTTGGAAGAGCACCAGTGATCTTAACTGCTGAGCCATCTCTCCAGCCCCCTACACAGACATTTTTTTAAGTGATGGAGATTATGAGAGTGATTCTGATATACACTTCCTATAGATCTGTAGGTGTTATGTTAGGAATAACACAAAAAACTGAAGAAAGTCTTGCAGTCATTGAAACAGTTCTGATTCAGCAAAGTTGTCCCCATTACTGACAATCTGGTCAAGTTTCTCTTTGCTTTATTACCGTCTTCTTGAATCAACAGAGGAAAATATCTGTAAAAATTATTGGGTTTTTTTTTTTTTTTTTTGAGACAGGGTTTCTCTGTGTAGCCCTGGCTCTCCTAGACTCACTTTGTAGACCAGGCTGGCCTCGAACTCGCAAAGATCCGCCTGCCTCTGCCTCCCAAGTTCTGAGATTAAAGGCTTGCGCCACCACCGCCCAATGTTAAAATTATGTGACAATTACACTCCTTGGTAACTTGTCACCAGTCTAGGAAGGGCTGGGAATGAGGTCTGGTGGTTGAAGTGATGCTTAGCATGTGCCACATCTTGGATTCTATCCTGAGCATGACACGCACACTATGACAATAATCAGTGGAAGTATGCATTTAGCAACGAGCCGTACAGATTTGGCTATTGCATATAGCTATTTCTTGGAAGGTGTGTACCACACACCCTTTATTTCAGTCAAATTCATGAAAAAAATTACGTAACTATATACACATCTTTCTTCCCCCAAAGAACCAGTTGCTTTAACACGGAACAGCACACCGCCGGCTCTAGAACACATTCTCATATTGTCATTCCTTAATTCACTGGATGCCAGAAAAGAGGAAGAGGACTCAGATTTAGTGAAGTGTCTTGGCCAAGGTCACACATCCCAAGCAGCATACATAGATGGGACAAGAGCCAGAGACGGTGCCAAGGGCCGCGACCCTCTCCCAAGTCCAGACCCGGCACCCAAGGCCTGCGCCGCTCCACAGAGAAGAGCCGACAGGGCCGGGGGCCCAGGAAGTGGAAACGCAGGGGTCGCTGCCCAGACCATGGCGGCCACAGACCAATAGCGACCCAGGCGGAGAGCGACGTCAGGCGTAGTGGAGCCCGACGTTGCGCACCCCTGGGAAGGGGGCGGGGCCAGGTCAGGAAGTGACGTGTCGGGGGCGGTCCTCGGCGGCGGCGCGCGGCCTGGGCTCGCGCTGGGCTCCGCGCGCCCCCCGCCCCCTGTAGGAGGCAGAGGCCGCGGCGGCCGTTAGCGCTGTCGCTCCGGGGGCCGCGGCGGGCGGGGCTCCGGCGGGGCCCGGCTTAGTCCCCACCCAGCCCGGCTCCCAGCCGCCCGCCCGCCCTCCCTCCCTCAACCCGATGCAGGGGGCCGAGCTCCGGGACGGCGAGGCGGCGGCGGCGGCCGCTTCGTACCGGGTCCTGAGCCGCCTCCTCGGCTATGGAGAGGCGGCCCCCGAGCCAGGCCCGCCGCCGCCTCCGCCGCCGCCCCCGGACCATGGCCCGCCGCCGCCACCCTTCCTCGCGCGGCCCGGCCCGCGGGGCGCCCGGCCGCCGCAGCTGATGGTGTTCCGTAACGTGGGGCGGCCGCCGGAGGAGGAGGACGTGGAGGCGGCCCCGGAGCCGGGACCCTCGGAACTGCTGTGTCCCCGGCACCGCTGTGCGCTGGATCCCAAGGCCCTCCCGCCGGGTTTGGCGCTCGAGCGGACCTGGGGTCCGGTGGCTGGACTCGAGGCGCAGCTGGCGGCTCTGGGGCTCGGGCAGCCGGCGGGACCGGGGATCAAGGCTGCCGGCGGAGGCTGCTGCCCGTGCCCGTGCCCCCCGCAGCCGCCGCCGCCTCAGCCCCCGCCGCCTGCTGCCGCCCTGCAGGCCGGGGAGGACCCCACGGAGACGAGCGACGCGCTGCTGGTCCTGGAAGGCTTGGAATCGGAGGCCGAGAGCCTGGAGACTAACAGCTGCTCAGAAGAGGAGCTCAGCAGCCCCGGCCGTGGAGGAGGAGGGGGTGGCCGGCTTCTGCTGCAGCCCCCGGGCCCCGAACTACCGCCGGTGCCCTTCCCGCTGCAGGACTTGGTCCCTCCAGGGCGTCTGAGCCGAGGGGATCAGCAGCAGCAGCAACAACCTCCCCCACCGCCGCCGCCTCCCGGGCCCCTCCGGCCCCTCGCGGGTCCTTCTCGGAAGGGCTCCTTCAAAATCCGCCTCAGTCGACTGTTTCGCACGAAGAGCTGCAACAGTGGCTCGGGCAGTGGGGATGGGACCGGCAAAAGGCCTTCTGGAGATCTGGCAGCTTCAGCTTCGAGCCTGACGGACATGGGAGGCTCTGCTGGCCGGGAGCTGGATGCGGGGAGGTGAGATTGGCTTGGGGGCAGGCGACAAACTTCCATTTCTTGTTTCGTTTCCCCTCTTTTCCCCTATTACTAACACAATACTGTCAGTTCTCAAGTTGTGGTCTTCTGGAGGCGTCAGGCACTTGGGACTAAAGGTGGTGACATCTCGCATTAGATCAGAGCTAATTGTGGAAACAGCTTTCAGTCTTGGAGAGTTCACACTCGGTGACACTTCTCAGTGGGTTAGCGTCTCTTGCTGGGAATGATTTGAAACCCAGCCTCACCCTCCATCTCTGTACTGGCCCCACTTTCTAAGCTCTCCCCCTCCACGTCTGTCATTACTAACACTGCTGGGAGGTTGCTGGAAATGCGTGACCTTGGGTGTCAAAAAGCTGGTGTCACCTGCCTATTATTTTGGCCATCTTGCTTGTTCTCTCTGTGCACCTGCCCCAACTCTGTTCACATGCACATGCACGCAAATGGCCTGAGGAATTTGGTCAGCAATCAGCTGGGCATCTCCATCCTTAATATTCTCCTGGTTGTTTTTAGATTTTTGCCGTCTAGAGCCTATGTGCTGACCAGACTCTGAGAATAGCTTTATATTTGCTTTCTCTTTCACACAGACATTGGGAATTGTCAGTGAGGTATACACACCAACTTCCAGGCCAATTAATGACAATTGCAAACTTAAATGTTGAGTTTTAATCCCCTGAATTTCTAAAAAGTGGCTGGACTTTTGACATCAGGGCATAGTTTCTCGAGTGTCAGAACTAGAAAGCTGTCAGCTTGTGTATCCACGAATGAGACTGACGTGTGGTAGTGTGGTATAACTTATTGTGAATTGTAGTTCTGAATGTGTCTTAGACTTGACTTTTGGTGGCTTTTGTTTTGTTCTTTAGACAAGGTTTTATTATGTTGGTCTGGCTTGCTTTGAACTCTCTGTGTGGCCTAGACTGGTCTAGGTCTCTTGATCTTCCTGTCTCATCCTCCTGAGTCCTGAGTCAGCCTCCCAAGTGCCAGGACTATAGACCTGCCACCATCGTGCCTAGCTGGAATTGGTATTGAAACATGCTAACAGTGACAAACCAAGGCCAAAAGCAGATAAATTGATAACTTTGTTGAGCACTAGAGTCTAGGGGGAGGGGTGTTGAAAGGTGAGTATGTCTGGGACCCAGTTTGCATTTAAGTTCTCCAATTGATCCTGGGTCACAAACTACTCATTCTTGGATATGGAATTCTCAAGGGAACTTGAATACTCCAAGATAAAAGGTGTGGGCTCAATCTAGCTTTGTTGCCATTTCTGAACAGGTGTGCTGTGGACCAAACCCAGATCCCTGGTTGTTTGCCCTAGTGTGTTGTCCCTTTAGGTAGGACATGTTTTGTTTTTATTGTATTTTTGTGAACTGCTGAGAGCTCAAGTCTTGAAAAGTGTGTGGCTGCTGAAACAGTTGGTTTTTCCCTTCCCAGTGGTAGGTTCTGTGTCTGATGCTCCACTTACCAATATGGATGAAATTTGCATCCGCTGAGGGTGGAGAGCAGAATTGAAGCTGTGGGTAATGACATAGGATGGATGGCTAATTTTCTTGTGGTTTTTCTTGCCTTTGTTCCACATTGACCGGGACTTGGTCTAAGATTCCCGAGACACCAAGTATGAGGTGTGGCGTGAAATTAGCTGCCACGTCTAATAGATTAAGAAGTGGAAAAGGCATATAACATTGCACGGTGTTTTGCCTTTGGAAGCAGAATTCAATGGTCATTGGCTGCTCTGTCACCAACCCTCACCCTGAGCACAATATCGGTCTCTGCTGCAGAGCAGATTAGGCTGTACCTCTGCAAAGAAGCTTAGTTCAGGGCCCTGGAGAAATACATTTTTTAGTCCAAGAGCTTTTTCTGGTGAGTTGGAGAAGAGCTAGGTATTTGTGTGTAAACATTTGGTTGACTGCTACTTGGAGGCAGCATGTTGTACAGAGAATTCGGAAAGTCTGGGTTCCATTTGGAAATTCAGCATTAGCTATGAGATGGAGGATGGATTTGGCCTCTTCACCCTCCCCTTTCCGTCTGTGAATGGGGCAGCTTGAATTGTCCTTACAGGAGTAGAAGGAAGGTGTGAGAGAACTGGATGGGATAGTTTGTGCTCTTTGAAGAGAAGCACTAAGATTGAATCAGGACTTTTTTTTTTCTGTGCTAAGCTTTGGTGCTGCTTGCCGTCTTTTCCACACTTATTATGTGCCAGTCTTGCTGGCAACCTGGAGGCTGTGAGAACCTTGGTAAGTCTGGCCATGGTAGTTGAGATTTCTGTGGATCTTTATCTCCTAGACAAGTCCTCCCATGTGGAGAAGAACAGTAGCTTGGAGTTTTCACTTGTTTTGTTTTAAATGATAGTACCTGAAGCACTGAGAAATTTCAGTCCTTTGCCAGTTATGAGGCTTCCACGTCCATGTGTTTAAGTTAATTATGGCCCTCTGCTGTCTTTGCTATGTAATTTGGGACATTTATGGTAACCTCTAGGCATAATTCTCTTTGCTCGTCTCAACACCTACCTTTCCCATCTACATGTTTCCCACAGCTATTGCTTTTGATGAGAATGTTTTTCCTAACAGCCATTTTTATAAGGCTTAACAATCTGCATTTCTATTGGTGAACAGCTCAACTTTCTTTCACATGCCTTGGATTTGCTTAAGCCCAGATATTCAAGTCCTAAGAGTATAAGTATAAGGGGACTGGAGAGATAGAAGTTGAGAGCACTTGCTGATCTTGCAGAAGCTCGGAGTCTTGTTCCCATGCACTCAGGTTGGTGGCTCCTGACCACTTGTAATTCCAGCTTCAGGGGATCCAGTGTCCTCTTCTGATCTCAGTAGGTACATGTACACATGTCTGCACATACACACACACACACACACACCCATACACATGTAAAAACTATAAATCTTTAAAACCAAAGGAGTAGTATGAGATTCAGCAAAATAACTCCACAGATAAAGGTGTTTGCTGGCAAGCCTGATAATGTGTCTGGGCCCCACATGGTGGAAGGAGAGAACTGATTCTCACCAGTTGTCCTCTGACCTCCATATGCCTGCACCTACCCCTAGCCCCTTAAAAATAAATAAATGTAGCTGGGGATGGTGGCACACACCTTTAATCCCAGTACCCATGAGGCAGAGGTGAGCAGATTTCTGAGTTGGAGGCCAGCTTTGTCTGCATAATGAGTTCCAGGCCAGCCAGAGCTACATAGAAAGACCCTGTCTTCCCCCCGCCCCCCGCCCCCAAATATGAGCTAGCTTTGAGAACTCTTTAAAGTGAAATAAGACTGAGCCTGTCAACTAATCAGATTTTTGTTCTTGGGAGCTAGGCGAGGCTTATACCACACATATGTCAGAATTCAGAGAGCTGGGCTTCATGCCTGTGGGCCTTGCTATATAATGTGGAACTTTGCTATTTCAGGAAAAGCAGTGGAGTTCCTTATCTGTTTCACATATGTTGAGCTGATTGTCTTCCTTCAGATTTGGTGAAAAATGGCATTTATCGCCCTGTTAGAATCATTACATGGTACACACTCAGTTGGGAATAGATGCCTTGCTCTCAGGGTTTGTGTACTGACTCTAACAGTTGAGGCGCTCCTCGAGGTGATCCTCACAGCTGTGGGGTGGGGAGATGGAGAGCAGTTCTGTAGTGGTTTTTAATTTGTTGGGGAAAAGGTGCAATTCCAGATGGCAGAGGCTGCTTTGGTGTGAGCTTGGGGGCCTGCTGTCATGGGTAGACTTGGCCCATAGCAGAAACTTACTGTTTCTTTGGGTCTTGAGAGCCAAGGGAAGGGCTGTATTTTGCTGCTGTTGTTTGGCTTCTTTATTCTTACTTTTGGTTTCGTTAAATAAAATAAAAAGAAATATTTATGTTCATGTGTATGTGTACATATATGTAGGTGCCTGATGAGGTCAGAAGAGGACATTGGATCCCATAGATCTAGTTGCAGGCAGTTGTGAGCTGCCCAACTTGGGTGCTGAGAACCAAACTCACATCCTCTGGAAGAGCAGCACATAACAGCTGATCCATCTCTCCAGCCCCTTTTCTTTTCTCTTACCCTCCGCCTTTTTTGTCCCTTTTAAGATACAGTCTCACAATGCAATCTGGACTGGCCAGTTTACCTTCCTTCCTCAGCTTCCTGGAGCTCTGGGATTATGATGTGTACCATTATGCCTGGTCTTGTATAGTCCAGGATGGCTTCAGACTTACTGTATATGTGGTCAAGGCTGGTCTTGAGTTGATTCTCCTGCTTCCACCTCCCGAGCGCTGGAATCACAGGCATGTAGGTACCGTATCAGCCAGGCTCAAAGGGGCCTTTTGGAGTCATAGCATGACATGCTGAAAGCAAGGTGACACTGTGGTTTACTGACCTGTATTTGGGTTTTTGTTTCATATTGTTTGCCTTTTAAACTATCTTTTTACAAATTTGCTTGTGGTTGTCAGCTCTCTCAGAACAAGTTCCCTGGCTTTAAATTTGTTATTTATCCAGTTGAGTTTTGTGCATGTGATATTCTCTTTACCAATATCATTCCTGAAGTTTTCTGCATTAGACTACTATGCTCCTTGTTTTTCCCTAGAAGTTCCCTCCGTCGGTTTTTTTAGTTCGTTTACGACAGTTTTGGATCTGACCTTGCTGCACAGATGTCTGTGTATTGGAAGTAAAAATGAGCACATGGTTTTTGTGCCTGTAGCACATGAGCAGACACTGGCTTATGACGTGTTGGAAATGGCACAGGCTGCCTGACTTGGCACTGAGTGCCTTAGCAGGGGCAGAGGTGTATTAGAGCCACACGGTCTAGTATGTGGGCATCCTTGTTTGGAAGGTGCTTTGGGAAAGGATACATGTAAGTTTTAGGGATAAAGGGATTTATGGACAGGACTGGTAGACATTACGATTCAGTGTTTATATTTCAGGTTCCAAGGAATTTGAAAACTGGCCAATGATTACATTTATGTGCTATTGTCCTGTTTAGTCTAGCGCTTCTAATTCCTTTTATCTCACTAGTCTGTTGCAATGTGGATGATTTGCAGAATGGAAATGGACAGGGTGTTCCCTTACCTACAGCTCAGGCAATGACATTATTGACTCAAAGGACCTTTGCAGAAAGCCTTCTGTCAGGTTGCTTGAGTCATGGCCTGCCAAATCCTTCTTAGCCTACCTCTTCAGTGGGTCTGTTGTGAGATGCAAGTGACCCACTGGAAAAGCTAAAGTACCTTAGTTTTGTACCCCAGGGTTTTTCCAGGTGATGTGGGAAGGTATTAATAGCATGAATAGAGTAGGGAGGGCTAAGTTAAAATGTTTATTTGGGCTGGGGAGGCAGCTTAATTGGTGGAGTGCTTGTGTGGTGTGCTCAGAAGCTCTGGGTTGAATTCTCAGCATTGCAAACTATGTCTGTTTGGAGGCCTGGGCCATACGTAGCTTAGGTGGTAGAGTGGCTGACGTTAGTGAGCAGAGCCTTGAGTTTAATCCTCAGCACTGCACAAACTGGGCATGCTGCACCTCATAAACGGTTTATGGCAGTGCATGCTTGTAATCCGAGTACTGAGGAGATAGAAGCAGGAGGGACAAAAGTTCAGGGTCATCCTCAACTACATATCAGAGTCAGGACCAACATGAGAACCCTGTCTCAAAAAGGAAATTCATCTGGTAGATTCATGTTGCTTTCAGAAAACCATCCTATCAGCTTAGACATGGGCTTTTATCACCCTAGGTATTTACTGCATATAAAAGGGGATATAGGAAATATATGTACTAAAGTAATGAATACATACCCTGGCACCCATCCTTAAGCTCAGTAAATAGGTACAGCATTATCTGTCCTTTATCTAGACCCCACTGTCGCTTTTCTCATGCTTTGTCCTCCTCCAGGTAACTGCCATCCTCTATTTTCTGTTAAATCATTTCCTTGCTTTGTTTTCTTTAGTCGTCTTGATGGACTGACGTTAGAATGTTCACAGAGTCCTTGAGTTTTTTAGTTTGGGTTTTTAGTTGGCAGCATCTCCTCAAAGAGAGAAGGAAGCACATATTTATTTATCTATTTATTTATTTATTTATTTATCTATTTATTTATCTATCTATCTATCTATCTATCTATTTATTTATTTATTTTTTGGTTTTTTCGAGACAGGGTTTCTCTGTGTAGCCCTGCTGTCCTGGACTCACTTTGTAGACCAGGCTGGCCTCGAACTCACAAAGATCCACCTGCCTCTGCCTCCCAAGTGCTGGGATTAAAGGCGTGCGCCACCACCGCCCGGCTAAGAAGCACATATTTATTATCTCAGCCTCTTAGACCTTCAACCTTTTAGCTTCAAACCATGAAGTATCTGTCTTTGCTAGGAAAAACCATCTAGCACTCTCAGATGGCTCTGCCTGAGTTTAAATTCAGATGTTTTTCTTTTTCTAGATCCTAGAAACCATGATTTTTCTTCTTCAAAATGTCGGGGGTGGGGGAGAGGATGGGCTGAAGTGAGAGGGCCTCCACAAGACATGTGCGTTTGGTGCTGCCGCTCTCCAGAGCCTGGCGCTGACGAGGCTCGCCCGCCCCAGCACGGGCAGATGGCAGCGTGATGCAGTTTCCTTTGAAAAGAGGCAAACTGCCAAATGACTGAGGTGTGAACCTTTTGAAAGGCCAGTGCTTTGGGTTTCTGCTTGCTGAGTTTAATGTTGTACCTACAAGCTATCAAATAAAAGTCAGCTTGGAAGCTCCTCAGCTGCTTTAAGTTCATGTCCAGTGGGATTAACTTTCTGTTCTAGTCCTTTGAGTTGTTGGCACTAAGCTGTAGCCGTGAGCAGCTTTTGAAAATGGAGACCATGTGTGGCTGCATCTTGTGGCCGTGTATGTGGCCATGTCCCCTGTGTGGGTTGTGGATGTATTCACGTGTTGGTCATCTCTTTCTTTGAGACAGGGTCTATGTAGTCCTTGCTGACCTGGGACTCAGTGTATAGACCGGGCTAGCTTGCACTAACCTCTGCCTCCCGAGTGCCGGGACAAAGGTGTATGCCTTGAACTTGTGATGGTCCCCCTGCTTCTGCCCCCCGAGTGCTGGGACCAAGTGCGCAGCGCCACACCAGTCTCAGCCTTCTGACTAAAGCCTTCATGGTCTGGTTTGGAAATTGTGTTTGAGTTTTGAGAAGCTCAGGTATTTACATTAAAACATAAAAGCAGTAGTGGGAGAGATGGCTCAGCAGTTAAGAGCACGTGCTGCTCTTGCAGAGGACCTGAGTTCATTTCCCAGCAGCCATGTCAGGCAGCTCACAACCACCTGTAACTCCACTCCAGCTCTAGGGGATCTGACACCTCTGGCCTTTGATGGCACCTGTACTTACATGTACAAACACACATACAGACACATAATTAAAACTAATAAACACTAATCTAAAAAGTTAAAACAAAAATGCAGAATTGGTAAGCCGGGCGGTGGTGGCGCACGCCTTTAATCCCAGCACTTGGAAGGCAGAGGCAGGCGGATCTTTGTGAGTTCGAGGCCAGCCTGGTCTACAAAGCGAGTCCAGGACAGCCAGAGATATTCAGAGAAACCCTGTCTCGAAAAACCAAAAAAAAAAAAAAAATGCAGAATTGGGCACACTGGCATGCACCTGTGGTCCCAGCATGTGCGAGAGAGAGGCAGAGGGAGTTCAAACTCATCCTCACCTACTTAGTGAGTTAGAGGCCACCTGGACTACATGAAATTCTGTTTCAGATAAAAAAAAAACCAAAGCATAAACATGTTTTTCATATTTGTTTTTGTTTTGGAGCTGGAGAGATGGCTCAAGGGTTCAGAGCACCTGCTGCTTTCCCAAAGCACCTGGGTTGTTTCCAGCATCCAGGTTAGCTCAGCCTTTGACTATGGTTCTAGGGGTCCCATCTCCTTTTCTGACCTCAGTGCACACCCACATGTATGTGACAGCAAGCACATTCATGCATATAAATAAAAACAAATAATACACATTTAAAATAAAAAAAACTTATTTGCGTTGGTGTTTTCCTGCATGTATGTCTATGTGAGGATGTCAGATCCCCTGGAAAAAGAGTTACAGACAGTTATGAGCTGCCATGGGTGGTAAGAATTGAACCCAAGTCCTCTGGAAGAGCAGCCAGTGCTCTTAACTGCTGAGCCATCTTTCTAGCCCCCCAATACACATTTGTTTAAAAAACATGTTTTTTTGGGGCTGGAGAGATGGCTCAGCGGTTAAGAGCACTGCCTAGTGCTCTTCCAAAGGTCCTGAGTTCAATTCCCAGCAACCACATGGTGGCTCACAACCATCCACAATGTGATCTGGTGCCCTCTTCTGGAATGCAGGTGTACATGCAGATAGAGCACACATATGCATAAAATAAATAAAATAAATCTTAAAAAAAGCCGGGTGGTGGTGGCGCACGCCTTTAATCCCAGCACTTGGGAGGCAGAGGCAGGCGGATATCTGTGAGTTCGAGGCCAGCCTGGTCTACAAAGTGAGTCCAGGACAGCCAGAGACACACAGAGAAACCCTGTCTCAAAAAACCAAAAAAAAAATCTTAAAAAAAAACAAAACATGTTTTTGTTTTGTTTGAGGGATGGTGCTGAGGGTTGTCTTTAGGCACTGTGCGTGAAAAACAGCCACTTTACTAACTAGAGTATACTGTGGGCCCTGAACACAAATACAGTTCTTAGTTTTTCAAGACAAGGTTTCTCTGTATAGCCATCCCTGGCTGTCCTGGGCCAGGCTGGCCTTGAGCTCAGAGACCCAACTGTTTCTGCCTTCCAAGTGCTGGGATCAAAGGTGTGCGGCACCACGCCCAGCTTCCTGTGTACTCTCTTTTGGTGCAATTGAGAGTTAAAATGCCTTAGCCAGGCGTGGTGGTACACACCCTTAATCCCAGCACTTGACAGGCAGAGGCAGGAGGGTCTCTGTGAGTTCAAGGCCAGCCTGGTCTACAAAGCAAGTCCAGGACAGCCAGAACTCTATTAAACAGAGAAACCCTGTCTCAAACAAACAAACAAAAAAAAAACAAAACAAAAAGTTTACTTTTTATTTAATCCTTTGGATAGCAGTACTTTTAGAAGGTAAGCCAGCTGTGACACCTGGAATCAGGCATTGTGAAGCTATAATTCTATGTCTAGAGTCAGTCAAATGTGGGATGAGATTTTAAACTTTTTAAAAAATTATGAGTATGTTTGTGTGAGTATGGGCACATTGGTGCAGTAGCCACTGAGGCCAGAGGTGTTAGATCCCCCTAGAGCTGGGATTTCAGGCAGTTGTTCACTGTCTAATATAGGTGCTAAGAATACAACTTGGGTCCTTTCCATCTCTCCAGCTTCGGGATAAGACTTCTTCTTTTTTTTTTTTTAATTTATTTTACATATATGAGAGCTCTATCTGCATGTACCCCTGCAGGCCAGAAGAGAGCATCAGATTCCAGTATAGATGGTTGTGGGCCACCATGTGGTTGCTGGGAATTGAACTCAGGACCTCTGGAAGAGCAGACAGTGAGTGCTCTTAACCGCTGAGCCATCTCTCCAGCCCAGGATAAGACTTCTTAAAAAGTCTGATTTATTGTAATATACGGTTTTTGTTTTTGTTTGCTTTTTGGTTTGGTTTTTCAAGACAGGGTTTCTCTGTGTAACAAAGCCTCTATCTAGGCTTTGTAGACCAGGCTGACCTCAAACTCACAGAGATCATCCACCTGCCTCTGCATCCCGAGTGCTGGCATTAAAGATGTGTGCCACCACGCCAAACTGAATATAAACTTTATGCCACAAAATTCACCTGTTTTAGGTGTCCAGTTGTATTGATTTTTTTTGACACATTTTGTTTCACACAGCATCTTACTATGTAGCTTTAACTAGCCTGGAAATCACTATACCAGGCTGGCCTCCACAGTGTTGGGGTGTGTCTTCATGCCCAACTGAATTTTTTTGCTATCCTGGAACTCACTATATAGACCAGACTGGCCGGTCTCTGCCTCCTGAGCACTGAGGCTAAAGGTGTGTGCCACCATGCCTCGTCTGGCTGATTATTTATTTGGTTTATCAACACAGGGTTTCTCTTTGTAACAGCCCTGGCTGTCCTGAACTCACTCTGTAGACTAGGCTGGCCTTGAACTCAGAGAGATTCCCCTGCCTCTGCCTCCCAAGTGCTGGGATTTAAAGGCGTGTACCACCACACCTGGCAATTACAGACAGCTGTGAACTGCCATGTGGGTGCTGGGATTTGAACCAGGATCCTTTGGAAGAGCAGTCAGTGCTCTTAACCACTGAGCCATCTCTAGCCCAGCCTGACTTTCGACAAATTTATATAGTCATCAGAATTTACCCCTCAGCCTTCATGAGCAGGTAGAGTGTTTCTACCTCCTCAGTAAAATCTTAGTCATCTAGAAGTGAGTGAAAAAATGTTTTAAGTTTACCATATTTTGGCTGGAAAGACTGTTGGCATCTTTTGTTCTTCGGTGTTTGCTGGAAAGCTACTTGAAGCAGGCATAGTTGTCACCTTGGTGTGTAAATGGGAAGTGGTTTCTGGAGAACATCAGAGCAGAGCTGTGTGACTCAGGGAGGGGAGGCTATACTTGGCTGCCAGGCAGAACTACCCTAAAGAAGGCTGTGTTAGCCATGGCCTTGGCTCCCATCTCAGGGCCATGGGCAGAGAGTAAGTAGTTCATGGTTGAAGATGGTAGTGTATCAGTTAGCGCTCTTTTCGGTCTGGGTGTGCTCCCTGGCTCCCTGACTCCCTTTGAACTTTCTTGTCTTAGAGTTGGGCCCAGAGGGAAGGCTGTTGCTCCAAGCTGCCAGCTGCTCAGGCCTAAAGCCTTTTGCTTGGCTTTCAGATGAAAATCAAGTCTACATCCAGCTTTCTTCTTTGTGCAATAGACTTAGTAATTACCACTCAAGGTGTTTTATTCTGAATGTGCTGGGCATGTTAGGATCCAAGGGCATTGCTATTGCTTTGTAGGCTGGTGAATTCCGTAGCCAAATCTATTTAAGGAATTGCCTTAATTATTTCATTCTCCTTTAAATTTTAGGTTTTATTATGGAAGTGTTGCCAACATGTCTGTAATAAAGGGGTTGCTTTGTGTTTCAGGACATCTGGGATCCAGTGTTGTAGTGATTTAAGTGCATATGTGTTCATTCCCCCTTATTCTCTGTGTGCTTCTTGCTCCCTAGGAAGCCCAGGTTGACAAGAACTCAAAGTGCCTTTTCTCCGGTCTCCTTCAGCCCCTTGTTCACAGGTAAGGATCATGTCTTTATTTTTATCCTCACAACTGAAATTGGGAGTGTGCTGAGCCCTCCCTCTCAGGAAACACCCTTGCAGATGCATTGCTGGGGGAGCTCCAGGCACCTTTTCCTGCTGTCTGTAATAATTTCTTTCATCCTATGCCCCCTGAGTTTGGGGATGTTTCTATGGCATGCAGAGTGTGTTCTTGATTTCAGATGCTTTACTCTTGAAGGTAAAGGCTACTTGATGGTAATTGGGTAGCCCTAGAAGTTTCACAGTTCAGGGTCATTACATGTAAATTAAAGACAGGAATTACAAAGATATAAGCTTGCAATGTGTAAAAGACTTTCTTGAAGTCATAATTTCTGTCCCAGCTTCCAAGGAAGTTCATAGATTATCTAATAGAAATGACCCATTAGCGTCTGGTCTAGTTCAAAGACTTGGGGCAGAGGGGATTGGGTGAGCTGTTGTCTTGCCATTTTAGGGACTAGCAGTTCTTGCAGCTGTTGGTGTTCTTCCTTGTGTCTAATTTAAGTCTGTCCTCTTACAGCAGGGAACACAGTTGCTAAAGGAAGGCTGTGGAGTGTCCTCTGGTAATGGGTCACTGCCATGCCATCTCTCTTATTATGGGAAACTTTTCAGAGAGAGACCTTGTGTTCTGTCCATCATGTGTAAAGCTTCTGGTTGGATAGAAGCTGTAAAAAGGTCTTTTTCACATTGTCTCAAGTCTAAGAAGCCAGCTGTGCTACTTGGTTATGACTAAGAAGCCCTTTAAAAATAGTCTTTTTGACTGGTTGGATGTGGTAACCTACTCCTGTAATTCTACCACTTGGGAGATAGGGGAAGGAGGATTGCAACATTGAAGGCCAAGTGTGGTCTATGTAGTAAGTTTTATAGTGAGAGACCCTGTCTCAAAAAACTCAATCAGCCGGGTATGGTGGTGCACGCCTTTAATCCCAGCACTCAGGGAGCAGAGGCAGGTGGATCTCTGTGAGTTCACAGCCAGCCTGGTCTACAAAGTGAGTCCAGGACAGCCAGGCTGTTAAACAGAGAAACCCTGTCTCGAAAAACCAAAACAAACGAATGAACAAACAAACAAACAAAAACCCCTCAATTAATTCACTAACTGCAAAATGCCAATCTTTAGTTCCTTTGGAAGTTATAAAGGTGATTGGAA
This sequence comes from Lophiomys imhausi, assembly GCA_907164525.1. NCBI lineage: Eukaryota > Metazoa > Chordata > Mammalia > Rodentia > Muridae > Lophiomys > Lophiomys imhausi. Next base: position 428,081 of record CAJQZJ010000103.1, on the reverse strand, counting down.
GAATTATGATTTGGAATGGACATTTCCAGACCAGTGGGTCCCCAACTGCATAGGTTCAAGTGAGTTGTTTAACAAGTGAAATCTTGGAGATATCCACTGTAGTAGGTTCCATACACAGAATGCTTATCTTACTGGCCACATACTTTTCTAGTTAATAATTGTTTCCTCTTAGGAACATGCACATTTGTAGTTTCGAGTGAAGACAGAGTCTTAGTGCTTTTAAGTGACATCCTAGACTTTTCTGACAGAGATGTCTGTGCCTATCGCACTGCTCAGGGAAGTTGAGACTGACAACAGTTACCAGTCTATGGTCAGCTTCCTAGAGCTTTCTCAGGTGACTTTAGCTTTGTTTAAGGGCCAAGCAGGCAGGCCTCAACACTGATGTGGAGCAGTGGCTGACCTGCCTCTACCCCCTGAATTGGGATTAAAGGAATGTCCCACAGTGCCCTGCTACCCTCCACTTCTTTCTTTTTTAAATGTTAACCTTTGTGCATGCACATAAGTGTACCACAGCACACGTGGGGAGTCAGAGGACACTTCTTCGTAGGAGTTGACGTCAGGTTTCAGGTTTGGAAGCAAGCATTTTGTACGCTGAGCCGTCTCAGGGGCCCTTTTCCTCAGTGGTTGATAGTTTCTGGCTCTTGCTTTCGTATAAGTTTCTGGCTCTTGCTTTCGTCGTGTCCATATGGCGAACCACTTGCCTCGCTCCACATTGGCGTGCAAGTCTGCAAAGACAATTGGTGTGGTTTTCTTTGATAAAGCAGGTTCCTTTTTAGAGTTAGAACCCTTATTCAAGTGGCAGAAACAGCATTAGATGGCTTTCTCACTGTGAAACTAAGCTAATGCTTTTCTCCTAAGGAAACTTGCCCCTTCATGTGGTAAAGGGATGATAGGATTTATTTTATGTGTATGGGTTTTTTTCTTTACGTGTATGTTTGTGTGCCACTTATGTGCCTGATGTCTGTGGAGGCTACAAAAGGACATCATATTCCCTGGAACTGGAGTTATAGACAAGTGTGAGCTGCCATGTGTGTGCTGAGAATCAAATTTTGGTTCTCTGGAAGAGCAGCCAGTGCTCTTAACCCTGAGCCATCTCTCCAGCCCTGGAATGATAGGCTTAAATTAAAAAATATGTTATTTTATTTTTATTTATTATTTATTTGTTTGTTTTTGAGACAGGGTTTCTCTTTGTAACAGTACTGGCTGTCCTGGAACTCACTCTGTAGACCAGGCTGACCTTGAATTCACAGAGATCCACCTGCCTCTGCCTCTTAAGTGCTGGGATTAAAGGTGTCCAACACCACAACCCAGCAACAACTGAATTTTTTTATTTATTTTTTGGTTTTTTGAGACAGGGTTTTTCTGTGTTAGCCCTAGCTGTCCTGGACTCACTTTGTAGACCTTGATCTCACAGAGATCAAGGACAGCCTGGTCTACAAAGTGAGTCCAGGACAGTCAAGGATACACAGAGCCTGTCTTGAAAAAACCTAAAAAAACAAAAAAACCCAAAAAACAACTGGTACTCAGGGTAATTCCAGCCTGGACAGTATCAGGTTCTCTAACCTTTGGGGCCCTGGGCCCTCTGGCCTCCCTTACTTGCCCTTTGTTCCCTTTGCATTTTGCCTTAGCTTTGGGCAGGTTGCTTCTGTAACATGCTTGCTATGTGAATCCCTAGGTGAGACAGTGTCGCTTGTGGACGTGGACATTTCTCAGCGGGGCCTGACCTCTCCACACCCTCCCACTCCCCCTCCTCCTCCAAGAAGAAGCCTCAGCCTCCTAGGTATAGTCTCTAACCCACCCTGTTGTCATCTTACCCTAGAGGGAGGGTGAGCTCTAGAGACTTGATCTTTTTTCAGGATCCAGTTAAGTTTCTGGGTTTCTATTGATGACCCAGTTATCTCCCACCCCTTTCTCCACACCCTGTCATCTCTGTAGGCATTTAGATGGACAGGTGGGCGTCTTATTGCATGCAGCAATATTTCCCACCCATGTGTTGACTAGCTTCACATTTACCTTGCCCTCGGTCTGTTGCTACTGAGCTGTTTTAGCAGTGCCCTCACTCTCCTGCTTTCCAAGCCTAGCAGAGCTGGTGAGGATGATTGCCTGCCGTGCATAAAGATGGCATGAAGGTCCCACTGCCTTGCCCCAGAGGGCAGCCTGAACCCTTCTGCTCTGCCTGCACCTCGCTCTTGTATGCTCATTTTGCTGAACTCTTGCCTTTGTTCTCTTTTCTAGATGATATCAGTGGGACGCTGCCTACATCTGTCCTTGTGGCTCCGATGGGGTCTTCCTTGCAGTCTTTCCCCCTACCTCCGCCTCCTCCACCCCACGCCCCAGGTTAGCTTAGCTTAGAGGCAAGACTTGTAAGAGTGGAAGGACGGGAGGACTCTGTTTATGGAGAAAGCCTCAGTCTTCATCCGCTTGGCTGGACTAGAACTTGATAATGAGTCTGAGAACTGTTTTTTTCTAACCTGTTTCTTTTATGGAAGTAAATCTTATTTTTCTTAGAAATAAAATTGGGATTTTTGGTCCCTGCTTCTGGGGCTGTTTTGCAGGCTCTCAGTAGATAGCACTGCCTTGCCGAGTGGGGTGGCTGCACGCCTTTAATCCCAGCACTCAGGAGGAAGAGGCAGGCAGATCTCTGTGAGTTTGAGGCCAGCCTGGTCTACAAAGTTTGTCCAGGACAGCCAGAGCTGTTACACAGAGAAACCCTGTCTCAAAAAAAAACCCAAAAAACCAAATTGCCTTAATGTCAGTTCAGGGAAGAAGTTTATTGTGTTGCTGGTTATAAAAGTTCTGTGGTTTTTTTCAAAGTTTTTGGTATTTACCGCAGCCTTGTAAATAAGTACCAAGCATTTAGTACCCATACCTACTTTGCCAGCCTCCGGTACCCAAGGAATAAAATGAACGAAATCAGCATTCTTTTCTACTTGCCTGGCAAAATCGTTACTCTCCCTGGGCAAGTAAGCGAGTCACTATTTCCAAGGCTGCCTTACCGGCACTTCACTTCGAGGTGGGAGAAGTTGGAATCGCTCTAGGCTGGTGAAGCCCCTGAAGTAGTCACCTTAGTCAGGTTAGTGAGCGGCTCCCCACTGCTCTCCTGGGGTTGAATGCCCCACCCATCTTTCACAGCTTACCGAGCCCACACAGCTTTTTGTTCCAGCCCATCCAGCTATTCCCCCTGCTTTGGCTTCCACCCTCTCCAGCTTAGCTTCTAATGCCTTGCCCCTCTTCAGTTAGCATCTCTTTTTTTGGGGGTAGGGGAAGTCTGCCTGTAGGTGGAGCAGCGTAGGTAAGTAAGTGGTCTCTGTTCTCTTGCCCTACAGATGCATTTCTCCGAATCGCTCCCATCAGAGCATCAGAATCCCTACACAGCCAGCCCCCACAGCACCTCCAATGTCCCCTCTACCGGCCTGACTCAAGCAGCTTTGCAGCCAGCCTCCGAGAGCTGGAGAAGGTAGGCATGCCTGAGGGCTGCCTGCTCACCTTTCCTTCCACACCTGAGGTCTATGCCTGCACTGTCCTTATGTTTTTAGTGCACGAGGAGCTTCTGTGCCTCCGTAGTCACAGTGCTAGACAGTGGGCTCTTGTGGATGCTACAGGAAATGTAAGAGGGCTGGGTGGGAGAAGTTAGACACAATGGAGGAGGACTGGAGAGAAATATTTGGAATAGTCTAGGATGGTTGTCTAGGTAGCTGACCCAGTTCCTTCTGCTCCTTACAGGACCATTGGTAATGAAATGTAGAATTGTCTGCTGGTGGTGTTCACTGCTATGGTTGGCACGAGTATTAATGGCTTTTACTTTCTTAGATATTTTGGAGAATGGGGGACTCTCCCCTAGTAAGACAGATTGTGCCCAAAACGTTGGCATTTCTCTGTTAGCTATGTTACTATTTCCTGTCTTTTGTAGTGTGGTTGGTATTGGGGGCCTATGAATTGGGAAGATGCAGAGATGAAGCTGAAAGGGAAGCCAGATGGCTCTTTCCTAGTACGAGACAGCTCTGACCCTCGTTATATCCTGAGCCTCAGCTTCCGATCCCAGGGTGTCACCCATCACACTAGAATGGAGCACTACAGAGGTAAGTGGCCCTGCCCTGGGGAAAGCCTTCCTCTTCCTCCAGCTTCGCCTTTTCCTGCCTTTGCTCAGTTAGTTCCCTGCCCTCCTCTTAAGTTTTTATTTTATTATTTTTGTTGTATGTGTGTGGGCCTGGGTGTATGTATATGCACTACCTGAAGAGGGTTTTAGGTACCCTGGAGCTGGAATTATCAGCAGTTTTGAGCTGCCTGCTATGAGTGTCGCCACCAAACCTGCAGTAGTGAGTGCTCCAGCCTGTCTGTCTGTCTCTGTTTGTGTATGTGTGTGTGAGAAAGAGACGGGTGGGGGAGGTTCTTCTTTTTCCCACCCTTTGTTCGCCCAGTTTCACAAACTATCACTAGACAGGAGACAAGAAGGATGAAGGGAGAGAGATAGAGATCCCTGAATCAAATTTCTTTCCTTCTATTTCTTCTTTGAGCATGACTGCTAATAAACCACAACCAACCCCACCCCCAGTGACCACCAACCATGCCTGTCAGGGCTCTAGCATTTCTGTTCCCTCTGAAAAGTTCCCATAATTCCAAATGTCACATAGTCGCAAAAATTATCTACAGCTGGCAAAACCATGTTTCTGCTTGAGCACGAGGCAGATCATGGTCAGCTGCTGTGGACAGTTGGAAGCAGTCCCACATCCACACACCTGGGATTAAAACGAAAGTATGTTCTTATAAAATTTCTGTGTTTTAGGCCGGGCAGTGGTGGTGCACGCTTTTAATCCCAGCACTCGGGAGGCAGAGGCAGGTGGATCTCTGTGAGTTCGAGGCCAGCCTGGTCTACAAAAGTGAGTCCAGGACAGCCAGGGCTACACAGAGAAACCCTGTCTCGAAAAAACCAAAAAAAAAAAAATTTCTGTGTTTTGAGGCAGGGTATCTCTGTGTATCCTTGGCTGTCCTGGACTCACTCTGTAGACCAGGCTGGCCTCGAACTCACAGAGATCCGCCTGCCTTTGCCTCCCAAGTGCTGGGACTAAAGGCATGCGCCACCACGCCTGGATATTTATTTCTGATTTTTGTTTTTGTTTTTTTTTTTTTTAAGAAACTAAGTTCTAGAATTGTCACTGAGAGAGAAAAGAGAAAGAGAGAGAGAGAGAGAGAGAGAGAAGGAGGGAGCGAAAGTACAGGGATGTACATGCTACAGGGTGCCTATAAAGTTAGAGGACACCTTGAATGTCTTGAATGTCAGCCTGTACATTTTACCTTGAGACAGGCTCTCTCGTTCACTAGTGTAGCACACACCACACACATCACATACATCAGCATGGTTAGCCTGAGCTTCTAGGGACTTACTTTTTTTTTTAAAGAATTTATTTATTTTTTATGTATACAGTGTTCTGTCTGCATGTGCGCCTGCAGAAGAGGGCACCAGATCCCATTATAGATGGTTGTGAACTGCCATGTGGGTACTGGGAATTGAACTCAGAAGAGCAGTCAATGCTCTTAACTTCTGAGCCATCTCTCCAGCCCCATCTAGGGACTTTCTTATTCCTACCTCCCATCTTGCTGTAGAAGTGCTGGCACTGTGTGTATGATCCCATATCCAGCTTTACATGGGCTCTGGGGATCAGAACTCAGATCCTCATGATACATGGCACGTGCTTTGGCCACTGAGCCATCTCCCTAGTCCTTGGTTTTCTTTGTTTGTTTGTTTGAGACAGGATCTCATTGAGACCAGGCTTGCCGTTCTTGAACTGACATTGTATAAGCAAAACTGGATTCAAACTCCTGATTCTTTTTTTTTTTAGTTTTTCAACACAGGGTTTCTCTGTGTAGCCCTGGCTGTTCTGTAACTTCTTATGCAGACCAAGCTGGCCTTGAACTCAAGAGTTCTGCCTGCCTCTGCCTACCAAGAGCTAGGACTAAAGGTGTACACCACCACGACCAGCCAAAGATTTAATTCTTTTTGTTTGTTTTTTCAAGACAGGGTTTCTCTGTGTAGCCCTGTCTGTCCTGGACTCGCTGTGTAGATGAGGCTGACCTTGATCTCACAGAGATCCGCCTGCCTTCTGAGCATTGGGATTAAAGGCATGTGCCACCATACCTGGCTGAAGATGTAATTCCTAATGTAAAAATAGACATATTCATCTTAGCATGCAAATTTGTTTTTTTGTTTTTTTAAAGATTTGTTTATTATGTATACTGTATTCTGTCTGCATGTACACCTGCAGGCCTGAAGAGGGCATCAGATCATATTATATATGGTTGTGACCCACCATGTGGTTGCTGGGAATTGAACTCAGGACCTCTGGAAGAGCAGCCAGTGCTCTTAACCTCTGAGCCATCTCTCCAGCCCCAAATAAAATAATCTTTAAAAATCAAATTTAAAGCCGGCATGGTAGCGCATGCCTTTAATACAAGCACTCAGGAGGCAGAGGCAGGCAGATCTCTGAGTTCAAGGCCAGCCTGGTGTACAAAGAGAAACTCTGTCTCAAAAAAAAAAAAATCATTAATTAATTAATTAAATTCTTTGTGATTTATTTTCAGAAAATGTTTTATCTTTTTATTTTATAAACCTCGATACTTGGGTTGCATGTAAGATTTTATAGGCATAAAAGGATCATATGTGGAAAAGTTTAAGAAGCCATTAATTGCCAGGCAGTGGTAGCACATGCCTTTTATCCCAGCACTCAGGAAGCAGGTGGGTCTCTGTGAGTTCCAGGCCAGCCTGGTCTATAGAGTGAGTTTCAAACAGCCAAGACTACCTAGAGAAACCCTGTCTTGAAAAAAAAAAATAAACAAGCCGGGCGGTGGTGGCTCACGCCTTTAATCCCAGCACTTGGGAGGCAGAGGCAGGCGGATCTTTGCAAGTTCGAGGCCAGCCTGGTCTACAAAGCGAGTCCAGGACAGCCAGAGCTGTTAAACAGAGAAACCCTGTCTCGAAAAACCAAAAAAAAAAAAAACAAAAACAAAATCAACCAAAGAAACAAACACAACCCCCCAAAAAACAAACAAAGAAGAGGAAGCCATGAATTAGGTTAGGAGCCCTTGCTGCTCTCCCAGAGAAGCAGGGTTAGTTCCTAGCATCCATGCCAGGTGGCTCACAACTGTCTGTAACTGCTCTAGGGAATCTGATGCCTTCCGTTGGCCTCCATGGGTACCCACCCATACATACATGGAACATGTATACACATATACACATAAATTAAAAAGTCAGTTTTTTTTTAAAAGCCATGGACTAGGTCACTGTTGGAAGTGAGATGGTGCTAAGAAACCATCACTGCCTATTTTTCTGTTGTTCCAAAAAAGCAGAATCAAAGATAAAGCAAATACAAAATAAAGCATTTCAGAATGAGGTATTTTGTTAAAACAATTACACTGGGGCTGGAGAGGTGGCTCAGCGGTTAAGAGCACTGTCTGCTCTTCCAAAGGTCCTGAGTTCAATTCCCAGCAACCACATGGTGGCTCACAACCATCTATAATCGGATCTGGTGCCCTCTTCTGGACTGTAGGCATGCATGCAGACAGAACACTGTATATATAATAAATAAATAAATAAAATATTTAAAAAAAAACAATTACACTGCTAATTGACTAGACTCTGGGATTGGTAGATGAATATTTTTTGGTCTTTACATTCATGATAGGTGAGGAAGTAAGTGCTCTCCTAAGTACTACTCCAGGGACGTTTTTGGTTAAAGATCCTTTCTCTTTAATAAATGGGGTTTTAGTAGAAAGAGACTCTGTTGCCTGTTGGCAGTGGGATGTACATGCACTCATCTTGTCAGTGAGACTCTGTAAGGTACCTGCAGAGACTTCAGTCTGCAGTTCCTGGAGTGATTAGTTAGCCAAACTGGGTTCTTTGTTTGGGACTCTGGGGACTTTGGGACACAGAGACTTCACGGTGTTCTGGTTCCGGACGTGGGGTTTTAGAAGCTCCAGAAAGAAAGGTTTGGTTCCTCTTGAGTGAACACTTGTGCAAGCATGAGTACTTGGAGAGTGAACAGCGTGCACACTTAAAGGCTTAGATCTGAGATGACTCACGCTTTTGCTGTGGTCTTCATTTGACATATCCTCTATAGTATGTGTGTGTCTTCATTATATGATAAATGTGTTTAGCATTTATAAATATAAAAATGGGAAGTAAGTCACTTAAGGAGTTTATACATATGGAAAAGAACATCTTTATATTTTTTCTAAATTTAATGGTTTTTTAAAATTGTTTTTAATGTATGCATTTTGTGAATGCATATGTGCAAATGTGGGTGTGCCACCACATGTGTGTGGTGGACAGGGCAACTTGACGGAATTAGTTCTTTCCTCCTCCTTTGTTGATTCTAGGGCGAGGACTCAGGTTGTCGTCTTTGGTGGCCAGAGCACCTTTACACACTGAGCCATCTTGCTGGCCCTCTATTTTATTATTTTTTTAAAGATTTTTGAGGGTTTTGTTGTTTTTTTTTTACTGTTGGTTTATTTTTGGTTTTTGAAGACAGGATTTCTCTGTTATAGCCATGGCTGTCGTAGAACTCCATTCTGTAGACCAGGCTGGCCCCGAACTCACAGAACTCTCTCTGCCTCTGCCTCCAAAGTGCTAGGATTTTTTTTTTTTTTGGTTTTTCGAGACAGGGTTTCTCTGTGTAACAACCCTGGCTGTCCTGGACTCACTTTGTAGACCAGGCTGGCCTCGAACTCACAAAGATCCACCTGCCTCTGCCTCCCGAGTGCTGGGATTAAAGGCGTGCGCCACCACCGCCCGGCCGAGTTTAAGATTTTTAATACTTATTATTTTTTTTTTTTTGGTTTTTCGAGACAGGGTTTCTCTGAATATCTCTGGCTGTCCTGGACTCGCTTTGTAGACCAGGCTGGCCTCGAACTCACAAAGATCCGCCTGCCTCTGCCTCCCAAGTGCTGGGATTAAAGGCGTGGGCCACCATGACCAACCGAAGATTCAATTTTTTCTTTCTTTTTGTTTTTATTTTTGGTTTTGTTTTGTTTTTTTTTTTGAGACAGGGTTTCTCTGTATAATAGAGCCCTGGTTGTCCTGGACTCACTTTGTAGATGAGGCTGTCCTCAAACTCACAGAGATCCACCTGCCTCTGCCTCCCAAGTGCTGGGATTTAACCCCTGTGCTACCATGCCCTACCACTTGATGTTTTTTGCTTGTTTGTTTGTTTTTAATTTTTTAGAGTTTTGGTACATAGACCGGTATATCCTCTACTTCAAATCTTCCTACCTTACACTCATGAGTGCTAGGATGATAAGAACGTGTTACTACACCCTACAAAAAAATTTGTAAATTTACTCTTAATTTTCCATTTCAGGAACCTTCAGCTTATGGTGCCATCCCAAGTTTGAGGACCGCTGCCAGTCTGTGGTCGAGTTCATTAAGAGAGCTATCATGCACTCCAAGAATGGGAAATTTCTCTATTTCTTGAGATCCAGGGTCCCAGGTAAAGCTGGAGTTACAGTCATTATTGTTGCTTTTTTGAGATAGGGCCTTACTGTGTATTTGAGGTGGTCTTGAACTTTCTATGTAGCCAAAGCTGGTCTCAAACATGGTCCTTTTGTCTCAGCCTCCTGCTAGTTATAGTAATTATTAAACCTAACTTGGATATTATTTAGTATCCTACCAGAATTTTCCAGTTCCAAAACAAAGGCCACACCTGAAACTTTTTGTCCTGGCTGTTGTTGCAACCATTTTTCCCTGCAGAGTTCAGTGACCAATCCTAGCCCTTTCCATTAATCCTACAATGTTCTGAAGAGTGTTTTCTGCTTCTCTGAGCACATAAGAGAACTCCCATCTGTGAAGTCCAAGCACCTTGTAGCACTTGACATTGAGATCGCTCCTTGCTGCTGTTACAGGCTTCTTAACTCTTCCTTGTAAAACAGAGCCATGGGAACTTTCATGTCATTTCCCCAGGGACAGGGATGTGAGAGTGAACTAACCAGAAAGGCAGTGGTGAGTGGTCCTCGAGACTGGGTTCAATTGTAGTTTATTAAGAGATCCCTGCTGTGGATTTGTTCACATTGGACCAAGTGACAGAGGAGCAGGTTTGCTGTAGTGTTGGTTTTGTTGGGTGTATTCACATCCCTACTGTTGTTGAAAACAAAGACTTCTCTCCATTTGGGAGCACTGTCCTTGTCTTGAGTAGTGTGGTTAGATAGTCAACCAGCCCATTCAAGAAGGTATCTGCTTGGTCTCTATCAGAGGAGTTGAAGGGATGGTATAGAGGAACTTGGGTAAAAAAAAAACTGACAAGCACATTAATGTGAGGAATTTGTAGGATACAAACAGAACTTAAAGTGAGAGCTTCATGCTTTTTGAATCAAATTAGCTTCCTAAGAAGGGCGCCAAGAAATTGCTCAAAAAAATGTAGGAGTTGTTGGGGAGCCTTGGGCAGAACATCAGGAACAGGATTGGACCAGGTGACAGTGATATTTGTATAATGTTGGTGATTTAAATAAGGCACGACAGGGTGTGAACTGTATTAATTCTCACTTCATTTGATATTTGCTACAGTGCTGCCAACACCGTCAGGGCTCAGGCATTTGTCTTAGTTGAAGGAAAATGTTAGAAATCTTCATAGGATTGGCTCTGCTTAACAATTTTTAACATTTGTGGATATGATGGATATTTATTTAACAAACATTTATTTGTAACAGTATAAAAAGGAAGCCAGTTGGTGCCCTCAGGGAGCTCATAGCCGTAAGGAAGGGATGGTAGAAAGACAAAGAAGTGCTTTGCAGGGACAGTTGTTAGGGCTGCTTGTTGGTGGAAGAGGCAGGCAGCTCTAGCAAGGCACCTGATCACCCTGAGCACCTCCGCTTGCAGACTAGAGACACGGGTGGACTCAGGCTCCTCCCGTGCAGCTCTTCATCCAAAATGTACTTTATCTTTAGCAATTGCCCCTAAGATTTCTAATACTGTACACAAGTTAGTTTGTAGTATTTGCTACTGTTTGGTGAGTACCTGTTACTAAGTAGTAGGTCAAGTTTCTGATTTAAATATCTCTTAATTCTTTTTTTTTTGGTTTTTCGAGACAGGGTTTCTCTCTGTATTCATGGCTGTGCTGGACTCACTCTGTAGACCAGGCTGGCCTCGAACTCACAGAGATCTACCTGCCTCTGCCTCCCAAGTATTGGCCACCACCGGGCCGTCTGGCCTGTCTTAATTCTTTTTTTTTTTTTAATGTTTATTTATTACTATAAGTTATATCTCCATCACAGTGCCTTCTTTCCACCCCTTCCAGTCCCCCCCTCCCACCCTCTACCCCCTCTCCTTTCTGTCGTACTCCTCTGGAGTGGGATGTCCCTACATATCATTCCCCTGCCCCAGTTCAGCAGTCATATGAGGGCCAAGAGCTTCCTCGTGTACTGGGGGCTTATATGGCAGCACCACTAGGGCAGAGTGTCTCATTAACAGGTAACAAAGTGTATGTTCCTTTTCCTTTTGCTGCACTGATTATAGTATAGTTATCCTGTACTATATGGCTAAAATCCAATTATAAGTGAATAGATGCCATGTGCATCTTTCTGAGTCTGGGTTAGTCTTTTAATTCTTATAGCCACCTCCAAGTTAGCTTATCGATTAGTCTATTTAGATACTGGAACTGGGCATTTAACTCAGTTGGTATAGTGTTTGTCTGTCGTCCATGAAGCCCCAAATTCAGTCTTCACACAGCATAACCTGGGTGTAGTGGGCATTCTTGTAATCCCTGTACTCAGGGTGTGAACTGAACTGAGGGTCCTGGGCAAGCTCTGTGGTAGAATTACAGTTTCCGTTCTCCGTCTCTTTCTCTGTGCATATTTATTTGCTTTGGGAGGTGGTGTCTCATGCATCCCAGGCTGGCTTCCAACACACAATGTAGCTGAAGATGAACTTAAGATCTCAGCACTCAATATGTAGCCCAGACTAGTCCTCAACTTGTGGTAATTCCCCTGCCTTAGCTTCCTAAGTACTGGAATTATAGGTGAAAGCTGATATATCTTGCTGGGACAAGACTTTAAATATATCAAGTTCAATCCTATAGAATGAGACCTTGTCTCAAAAATGTTTTTAAATAAAATATCGTTCTGTCTGGAATTTACCTATTGTAACCCTATGGTTACAGTATGGTTCTCTGAATTTCCTGTAAAATCATTATTGGCTCCAAAGACTTGAGTGATCCAGTTTGGACGTTAGGTGGAGAAGAGGTAACCATACCATTTCCATTTTTTTTTTTTTTTTTGTTTTTTTTTGTTTTTCGAGACAGGGTTTCTCTGTGTATCCTTGGCTGTCCTGGACTCACTTTGTAGACCAGGTTGGCCTTGAACTCACAGAGATCCACCTGCCTCTGCCTCCCAAGTGCTGGGATTAAAGGCGTGTGCCACCACACCCGGCAATTACAGACAGCTGTGAACTGCCATGTGGGTGCTGGGATTTGAACCCAGGTCCTTTGGAAGAACAGCCAGTGCGCTTAACCGCTGAGCCATCTCTCCAGCCCCCATACCATTTCCTAATTGTAAGGGGAGAACCATGCAGATAGAACTTGAGCACTGCTAGCCACTGCAACTCTCTGGGTTTCTGATGATGATTTTTCTTTGTTTTTCTAGGCAGTGTTATGCAGCCCTTGCTGGCCTCAGACTGACTAAACAGCTGAAGGAGACCTTGAACTCCTGATTCTACTGCCTCCACCTCCCCAGCGCTGGCATAAGTGTGTGTTTTTTACTTTTCTATTACCAACACTTGGATCATTGAAATGCCTATCCCTATACACTAAAATTTAGTCTTACCCTATTTTACCAGTTTGATGGCTTTTAAGTCTTTCTTTTTGAGTCAAGACCTCTCTACAGCTCTGGCTGTCTTAGAACTCATTAGACCAGGCTGGCCTCTCAAACTCACAGAGATTCACCAGCCTCTGCGTCACCCCACCCCCAATGCTGGGATTAAAGGCATGCATCTCCACGTCTAACTTTGAAATATATCTTTAATTTTTAAATGCTTTTGGCTTGTTTGATTGATTTTTTTTCTTTAGATTTATTTATTTTATTTGTTAAGTGTTTACCTGAATGGGTCTTCCTATCTCAGTTAAAATGATCAAGATTATCCTACACAGACATGCTCAGGGCCCATCTCCTAGGTGATTATAGATCTGTTAACATAACAGTGATAACCATCACAATTCCACCTCTTGTCCCTATAGACTCACGGCCATGTTATATATAGTATATAGTATATGCCTTCCAACTGACTTTAAGTCCCCATTGTCTTTAACAATTTCATCTTTTTTGGTTTTTCAAGGCAAGAGTTTCTCTGTGTAGCCTTGGCTGTTCTGGAACTCTCTCTGTAGACCAGGCTGGCCTGGAACTCAGAGATCCACCTGCCTCTGCCTCATGAGTGATGGGACTAAAGGAATGCACTACCACAGCTGACCATTTTTAAATTAAAAAGTATTTATTTCTTTGTGCATGTGTGCATACATTCATGTGCCATAGTATTCATGTAAAGCTCAGAGGACAACTTGCTGGAGTTGGTTTTCTCCTTCCACCATATGGGCTCTGGGGTTTGAATTCAGGCTGTCAGACTTGGGTTCAAGTCCCTTAACCCACTGAGCCACCTTGCTGACCCATTAACATTTAAAAAATAAGTCCAAAGTCTTAACTGTGAGCTCCTATAGAATCAAACAAGCTACACACTTCCAACTTTCAAGGGTCCTGGGTGGCTTGCAAACTTAGACTTTTCCTTTAAAATGAATCCAGGTCTTCACAAGATGGGCCTCTAAGGGGCAAGGTTTTCTTTCAGGATACCTTTCCTATTGTGCTAGTGCAGATAAGAGGTATCTCTTCAATTTCTTTAACAGTTACAGCCGTTTTCTCAGCACTAGCCTGAATGCTCTCTTGTTTTGAAATTTCCTTGTGCCAAACAAATTAATTAGTCCATTAGCTTTCCACTTTCCTCAGGTTCTCAGGTCATAAACAGAATGAAGGCACATTCTTGGCTGAATAGTGCATTAATGGCCGCTAGCCCAGTTCCTGATAGAATCCTTGTTCTCCTCTGAAACCTCATAAGTGGGCCCCCACTGTCAAAGTTTCCTCAGTATTCTTGCCTTCTTAGTTCCCACGAGAATGGCCAGCTAAGCTCTGCTTCTAGCACTCAAGAGCTTTTTTTTTTTTGGTTTTTCAAGACAAGGTTTCTCTGTGTAACAGCCCTGACTGTCCTGGACTCACTTTGTAGATCAGGCTGACCTTGAACTCACAGAGATCTGCCTGCCTCTGCCTCCCAAGCGCTGGGATTAAAGGTGTGCGCCACACACACACACACACACCCCACCCCACCACGCTCAAGAGCTTTTCTAATGCACCGTTCCACATTCCAGCCACAGAACAGTTTCAGTGGCCTAAGAACCATATAATACGGTTTATCAATGACCCACTCCTGGTACCAATTTCTGACTTAGTTTCTTTCTTTCTTTCTTCCTTTTTTTTCTTTTCCAGGCAGGGTTTCTCTGTGTAACAGCTCTGGCTGTCCTGGACCTCTCTTTGTAGACCAGGCTGGCTTCAAAGTCACAGAGATCCCTGTGTCTCTGCCTCCCAAGTGCTGGGATTAAAGGCCACCATGCCCAGTCTTAGTTTCTTTTCTTGCTGTGATAAAATACTCTGAAGCAACCTAAAGGAAGCCAGAGATAAGAGTTTAGTGTTTAAAAGTACTTGTTGCTTTAGCAGAAAACCTGGGTTCCATTCCCAGCACCCACATGGCACTTAACAGCTATCTGTAATTCCAGTACCGAGGGATCCACTTCCCTCTTCTAGCCTCCTCAGGCCAGATATTCATTCAGTGCACTTACATACATGTAGGCAAAGCACTCATACACATAAAATAAAAATGAATAAATCTTTTAAAAGAGTACATACTGCTCTTGCAGAGGATTTACACTTGGTTCCCAACACCCATATCAGGTGGCTCACAACCCATATCAGGTGGCTGCTTGTGACTCCAGCTCAGGGAATCCAGTGTCCTTTTATGGGTTCCATGGGTACATGCACACATATATGGTACTCATAAACTCAGGTATGCACACATACATGTACATAAGTGAGTTCTAGGCCAGCCAGAGTGAGACCTTGCCTCAATAAATAAATAAATACCCTAAAAGCATAATAAAAATAAAATTAAAAGGCAACTAAGGGAGATAGGGTTTATTTTATCTTTGAAAGATTTATTTTTATGTGTTTCTTAGGTTATTATTGCTGTGATGAAACACCATGATCAAAGCAAACTACGCAGCCTTTGGGAGACAGTGGCAGCAGATCTCTGAGTTCAAGGCCAGCCTGGTCTACAGAACGAGTTCCAGGACAGCCAGGGCTATCCAGAGAAACTCTGTCTTGAAACCCCTGTCCCCCAAAAAAACGCAACTTGGGGATCAAAGTCTAATTGGCTTACCTATCCTGAGTCACAGTCCATTGAGGAAAACCAAGGCAGGAACTCAAATCAGCTGAGAACCTGGAGGCAGGAGCTGATGCAGAGGCTGTGGAGGAGTGCTGCTTACTGGCTTGTTCCTCCTCATGGCTTGCTCAGCCTACTTTCTTTCTCTCTCTTTTTTTTTAAGATAGGGTTTCTTTGTGTATCCATGGCTGTCCTGTCCTGAACTTACTTTGTAGACCAGGCTGTCCTTGAACTCACAGAGATTTGCCTACCTCTGCCTCCCCAGTGCTGGGATTAAAGACGTGTGCCACTATGCCTGGCCTGCTTTCTTAAACCCAGGACCATCAGCCCAACAGTGGCACCACCAAGGATGGGCCTGTGCCCTACACTCTCAACAATCACTAATTGAGAAAATGCACTTCAGCCAAAATGGCCTGCCTACAGTCCAATCTTATAGAGTCATTTTCTCAATTGAGCTTCCTTTCTCTCATATTACTCTAGTTGTATCAAGTTAACATAAAAATGTCCACATTGTGTATGGCTGTTTTGCCTACATATATGTCTGTGTACCACATGTGTGCCTGGTGCCCGAGGAGGCCACAAGAGGACATCAGACTCCTGAAACTGGCCTTCCAAAAGGTTGTGAGCTGCCATACGGGTGCTGGGATTTGGTCCTGGGGAAGAGCAGCCATTACCTGTAATTGCTGAGCCATCTCTGCAGGCAGAGAAAAGTTTTATCTTAGGTCACAATTCAGAGTCCAGTGATACAGTCCTTCATGGGGGGAGTCAGGAGAGCAGCGGCTTGAAGCAGCTGGTCACATCGTGTGCATAACCAGGAGCAGCAGAGTAAGTGCATGTGCTGCTCAGCTCCCTCTGTGTTTACAGACTAGTGGGCCCCTCTTCCCTCCTCAGTTAATGGAAACAAAATAATCTTCCATGGGCATGTTATCAGGTTTATAGCTAACACTAACCAACAGCTATATACTCAGTACTTTTGCTCCCCCCACCCTTTGGGTTTTTCTTGTTGTTGTTGTTGTTGTTTTTGTTTTTGTTTGGTTTTTTGAGGCAGGATTTCTCTGTATAAGACAGCACTGGCTGTCCTGGAACTCACTCTGTAGACCAGGTTGGCCTTGAATTTACAGAGATCCACCTGCCTCTGCCTCCCAAGTACTGGGATTAAAGGCGTGTGCTACCATGCCCAGCTGCTTATTTATTTTATTAAACTTCATTTAATGTATTTTGGGGGTGCTGATCATCAAACCTAAGGCTTTGCAGGTGCTAAGCAGATGCTCTGAGTGCCCCAACTTTGTTCATTTTTCAAGTGGATTATATTATTTTTATTATTGAGTTGTCTTTTTAAGTTTTTTATTTGCTTGTTTTTTTTTTTTTTTGGTTTTTCGAGACAGGGTTTCTCTGAATATCTCTGGCTGTCCTGGACTCGCTTTGTAGACCAGGCTGGCCTCGAACTCACAAAGATCCGCCTGCCTCTGCCTCCCAAGTGCTGGGATTAAAGGCGTGCGCCACCACCGCCCGGCTTTATTTGTTTGTTTTGATCTGAGTCAGGGTCTCCCTGTGTAGACCATCCTGGCCTCTAACTCGAGGTAAGAGACATCACCATGCCTGGGTCCTAGCCATGCTTCCTTGATGATACCCTTTGAAGTACAGAAGGTTTCTGCGGTGTGTTCCTCTGCTAACTCTGTATTGTCTCACTAAGGTATAAAAGCAATGGGACAGGCAAACATGAACTGGAGCTGCCAAAGCCAGAAGCCGAAGACTTTCCTCTTTAAAACATTGGTTTTTCTGTGTTAGTGATCTCCCATTTATCCTGTCCCTCCCTCCTTCCTCCCTTTTTCTTTCTCTCCCTCCCATCTTCCTTTCCCTTTACCTCCCTCCCTTCTTCCTCCCCCCCCCGCCAATTGATTGCTTGCTTCCCAGCACATGGAAGGTAGAGGCAGAAGGAGCCCAGCCTGGAGTATATAAGACCTCATCTTAAAAACAAAAACAAAAAAGACCTAAAGAAAGGTGATGGAAAGGTGATGGAGTGATGGCTGAGTGGCTAAGAATGTCTGTTGCTCTTTAGAGGACCAGGGTTTCTTTTCCCAGCAGCTCACAAATGCCTGTAACTCCAACTCCAGGGGTTCTGACACTACTACCTCTGGCCTCCTAAGAGTGCAGGCCATATAGAGACACGCAGCACACACTAAAAAATTAAATAAAAAAAAATCAGATCCCATGACCAACAGACCGAAGGAACAGGAGCATGGACTTCATTACTTGTTAGTGGAGCACTTTGCCCTCGTGGAGCTGCCACATACGTTCCCAATGCAAGAGGAAGCTCTTAACCCTCATATGACTGATGAAGTGAGGGGGCTGAGATGCAGGGGCACCCCACACTGGAGGAGTAGGACAGGGGGGAGGGAGTGACAGCGTGGGATCAAGAAAGGTGGAGGGAGGGGGCTATGATGGAGATGTAACTTGAAGTAATAAATAAAGGTAATGAAAAAAATAATCAGCCTGGCACACACCTTTAATCCCAGCCCTCAGGAAGCAGGAGCAGGTGGATCTCTGTGAGTTTGAGGCCAGCCTGGTCTACAGAGTGAGTACAGGACAGCCAGGGATTACCCAGAGAAACCCCTGTCTCGAAACCCTCACCTCCACCCCCCCCAAAAAAAAAATCAGCCATCTGGATGGGGAAGGAATGTAAAGGCTTTCAGAATAGGAGCCTTAGTCTGTCAGGATGAGGTGTCTAGCAGAGGTCGCTCATTCTCAACAGTCAGTGCTGGCGGCTGTGGATAGCCTTCACCAGCAAGCAGGTGCTCGCTCAGCAGTGCCTAAGAAGGACATTTCTCAAAGCGCAGTGTGCTGTGTTCCTGAGGCGCTGAGGGCAGGCAGCCTTCACTAGCACTGAGGTTTGAGCAGCTTCTCTAAGTGCAAAGGTACTTAGTGTCTTCATGTATGGAATGCAGGTAGGGGTGTCTTTTTAAGGTTGGTTTTGAGTTAACAGAAAAGCTTTCTTGTTTACAGACAGTACAGTATGGTTGTTTTGTGATTGACTAGTTTTGACGAATGTCAGTTGTCAACAACCATGAAATGGCTTTTGGAGATAATCTACAAGCTTCACTTTCTTGTTTTCCTCAGGCTTTCGGTAAAAAAGGAAAAAAAAGAATTAAAACTGTTTGAAATTAAACCCCAGGAATGGTAGAATCTTATTTCCTTTCTTAAACTTTTTTTTTTTTTTTCCGAGACAGGGTTTCTCTGTGCAGCCCTTGCTGTCCTGGACTCACTTTGTAGACCAGGTTGGCCTCGAACTCGCAAAGATCCACCTGCCTCTGCCTCCCAAGTGCTGGGATTAAAGGCGTGCGCCGCCCAGAATCTTATTTCCTAACCAGTTGTGTTTGCAGTTTATCTTGGATATGACTGTGGCTAAGAAAAGAATTCCTAGATGGGCATAGTGGCATACACCTTTAATCCCAGCACTCAGGAGGTAGGGACAGGAAGATCTCTGAGTTTGAAGCCAGCCTGGTCTACAGAACAAGCTCCAAGACAGCCAGACCTACTCGTCTACAGAACAAACTCCAAGACAGCCAGACCTACACAGAGATACCCTGTATTGACAAATGGGGGCGGAAAAAAAAAAGAGAAAGAAAAGAATTCCTTCAGTAACTTTTCAGTCTTTTTCCATTTGCATCTCGTACTGTCCACAGTCCCTTCACTTGTGGGAACCAGGACATTGTCAGTTCATTTGAACGTGTGTTGGTGTCCCTGTCATTGTTGGTGGGTGTCTGTTCTGTGGGGGTCGGGCCTCCCCAGCCCGGAGCTGCTGATCCCTGTGGAGGTGTTTGCGTGGAGCCTGGCAGCACTAAGCCCAGCCTGCTCAAGCTGCTGTAGCTGCTCTTTCAAAAGCATCATTTTTGTTCCTACAATCCAGCCTGATGCTCCAGTAGTAGAAAGTGTAATAAGGGAAAGAAAGTACCAAGCTGGACTATGCTGGCCTAAAGACAGTTGCAGGAGTGGCAGCTTTGACACCCGCTCGCCTCTTACCAGGCCTCCTTTCTGCTTACCAATTGGAGTGTTGTGTACCAACACTGCCACAGAGAGGGCTAACCTTTCAACACATGAGCCTTTCTGGTAACAAAGGCTAGTCAAGCCATTGTACCTCTGAGCATCCTGAGCCCTGGTCTTCAGGGTACTGCTAGATAATGTTGAACAAGCATCTCCCATTCCCAACAGGGAGGCTTTGGGTTCTTATCCTTCCCTGAGAACCTCAGGCTTGGGCTTGGCCCCAAGCAGTCTCAGACTTGGCCTTGTTCATTGGGCTATTCTGCACAATTAAGAGTGATTCTGGGGACTGGAGAGATGGCTCAGTGCTTAAGAGCATTGGCTGCTCTCCCAAAGGACCCAGGTTCAAATCTCAGCACCACATGGCTTTTCACAGCTGCCAGTAATTGTCAGGCGTGGTGGCGCACGCCTTTAATCCCAGCACTCAGGAGTCAGAGGCAGGCAGATCTCTGTGAGTTTGAGGCTAGCTTGGTCTACAAAGGAAGTCCAGCACACCAGGTCTATTATTATACAGAGAAACCTTGTCTCAAAAAGCAAAAAAACAAGAAAGAGTGATTCTGGAAACCACATGTTTTCAGATGTGTGGAAGTTCACACCTATGGTCCCAGTACTCAGGAGGCTGAGGTAGGAGGATTGCTTTAGGTTAAGGCTAGCCTGTCTACATAGTTTCATGCCCTATGCTATGTAGCAAGACCCTGTGTGGAAACAAAGCAAAATGTTGCTGGTGAGGTTACCAGAGGACACTGAATTCCCTCCAGTGAAATATGTAGTGGTGCCCCCACAGGGGGCTGTCAACAGCCCTTTGTGAAGCTGTTAGCACGGGGTGCCATGCATGAAGTCAGCTCCATGACACTCCCCACGCTTACCTTCCTTGGGAGCTGTGGTTAGCTGCATTCTTCTCTGAGGATTTTCCTTGTTTTCATTCTCGAAGGACTACCACCAACCCCAGTGCAGCTGCTCTACCCAGTGTCCAGATTCAGCAATGTCAAGTCCCTGCAGCATCTCTGCAGGTTCCGGATCCGGCAGCTCGTCCGAATAGATCATATCCCGGATCTCCCGCTGCCTAAGTACAGTGGGGTCATCAGGGTTAGGGTGGGTGGGTGAGGAGAGATGCCTTTGAAGCTTGTGGGTTACTCCCAGAGGCCAAGCCTGACAGGCATACCTGCAGGCTTTGCTTCCTTCGTGTCTCAGCACCAGCTCTAGAGCTGTGACATTACAGCAGAAAGTGATCTGCATGCTGGCCTCACTCTGCAGGCTGAGGGCAGAGAGAGTGCTGTAGAGCAAGGGAGACTGAAGTGCGCAGGGAGTGAGAAGCTGAGAATTCTGTCAGGGTGGAAAGGAATGGAGAAGGGGGGCAGTTCAGCAAGAGATGTTTCTTTTCTTTTTTTTGTCTTTTGGTTTTTTGAGACAGTGTTTCCCTTGTGTAGCCCTGGCTGACCTGGAACTTGCCCATGCTGTCTTCGAACTCAGAGATCCACCTGCCTCCGCCTCCCGAGAGCTGGGATTAAAGGTGTGCATCAACACCACCTGGCAAGAGATGTTTCTTAAAGGAAACAGCAGCCAGGCATGGTGTACACCTTTAGTCCCAGCACTCAGGAGGCAGAGGCAAGTGGTAGGCAGAGGCAGGCGAATCTCTGAGTTCCAGGGCAGCCAGGACTACACAGAGAAACCCTGTCTCAAAAAACCTATTTAAAAAAAAAAATCCCTGAGCAGTGTTCCCATAACAGGACTCTCCATCTCCTTGCTTTTCACAGACCTCTGATCTCTTACATTCGAAAGTTCTACTACTATGATCCTCAGGAAGAGGTGTACCTTTCCCTAAAGGAAGCGCAGCTCATTTCCAAACAGAAGCAAGAGGTGGAGCCTTCCACGTAGCAGCAAGGGTCCCTGCTATTCAACATGAAGGTAGGAGCAAGCTGCCTCTTTGTCAAACCTAGACACTAGGTCACTTCCTGACCCACAAATTTGTCTGATAACTGGTTCTCTAATAGGTACGTACTTCATTTGAAGAGAAACACAACGGGCATGAAGGCCTTAGGCCAATGGTTCAGCCTTCCTGTTGCTGTGTGACCGTTTAATAGTTCTCATGTTGTACTAACTGCCAACCATAAAATTTTTTTAATACTTTATATTTTTTATGTACTTTGATGTTTTGCCTGCATGTGGGTCTATCTGAGGGTGTTGGACCTTCTGGAATAAGAATTACAGACAGTTGTGAGCTGCCATGTAGGTTCTGGGAATTGAACTCATGTCCTCTGGAAGAGCTCTGAGCTATCTCTTCAGCCCCCATAAAATTATTTTGGTGCTACTTCATATGTGTAATTTTGCTACTGTTATGAATCGTATTGTAAATATTTTTAGAATAAACGTTTGCCAAGCCGGGCATGGTGGTGCACACCTTTAATTGCAGCACTTGGGAGGCAGAGACAGGTGGATCTCTGTGAGCTCAAGGGCAGCCTGGTCTACAGAGTGAGTCCAGGACAGTCAAGGATACACAGAGAAACTCAAGGCCCAGTGTAGGGGAAGAGGTGACATCTATAAACAGTGTGCAAGCTAATCAGTAAGGCAGACACAGTGTAACTGCATATGTGTGCGAAGCTGATCTCCAGAATACTGCATGCATGATACAGAAAGCTAGAGCCCAATAGGGAGATAAACTTAAAGGAGTTCAGCCTGCTTTTTCTCAGCCACCACAAAGTAAATGTTCAAAAGAATAAATTAGAGTGGGCATGGTGGTACATACTCGTAATCTCTGCATTGAAGAGATAGAGGCCACAGAATCAGAGTTCAAGGTTGACCTCAGTGCCACAGCAAGTTTGAGATGCTGTTTCAGACTATACCTACCTACCTACCTACCTACACACACACACACACACACACACACACACACACACACACACACACAC
>CAJQZJ010000103.1:377247-393616 GCA_907164525.1 Lophiomys imhausi | reverse complement strand
TGCATGTGTGTGCCAGTTGGACTCAGCATCCTCATGGCTATTGTGCAAGTGTGTGCCAATTGGACTCAGCATCCACTAGTTTTCTCTGTTGTTCAGCCAGAGCTCAAAGAGTTCGTTCAAGCTCACAAGTGAGTTGCCATTGCAACTCCTTCCCAAAGGATTCAGAAGTGTTGTTTTTCAAGACAGAGTTTCTCTGTGTATCCATGGCTGTCCTGGAACTCGGTCTGTAGACCAGGCTGGCCTTGAACTCAGAGAGTCACCTGCCTCTGCCTCCCTAGTGCTAGGATTAAAGATGTGTGCCATCACCAACTGGTCAGGTCCCCCCCCCTTAAAGATTTCTTTACTTTATGTGTATGAGTGCTCTATCTGCATGTATGCCTGCAGCCAGAAGAGGGCATCAGAGCCCAGAATAGATGGTTGGGAGCCACCATTGTGGTTGCTGAGAATTGAACTCAGGACCTCTGGAAGAACAGCCAGTGCTCTTCACCCCTGAGCCACCTCTCTAGACCCCAGGTATTTATTTCCCTTTTTATCCAGACAATCTCAGCCATTTCTCAAGAGGTTTTGCCTCCTGTTTCTTTCCTCATCCTTAAAAAAAAAAAAAAAAAAAAAAAGTCTCGATGGCCAGAAAGATGGCTCAGTGGCTAAGAGCACTTGCTCTTGTAGAGGACCTAGGCTTGGATTTTCAGCACCTACATGGCTCACTCCTATCTGTAACTCCAGTTCCAGAGGGATCTGATACCCTCTAATGGTCTCCATGGCCATCAGACACACTTGGTGCAGTTACATGCATGCAGTCAAAACATTCATACACATAAATCTTTAAATCTTTTTTTTTTGGGGGGGGGGGGGGGGACAGGGTTTCTCTGTGTAACAGTACAAGCTGTCCTGGAACTTGATTGGTAGACCAGACTGGCCTTGAACTCACAGGCTTCCACTTGCCTCTGCCTCCTGAGTGCTGGGATTAAAGGAAATCCTGGAATTAATGAAATTTATGTGGCCACGACTGCCCACATAAATCTTAAAAAAAAAAAAAAAATCCTTTTAGCCAGGCATGGCACACGTCTTTAATCCCAGCACTCACCATGTGGAGGCAGGTGGATCCCTGTGAATTCGAGGCCAGCCTAGTCTACCTAGTTCCAGGACAGCCTTAGCTACATAGTGAGACCCTGTTTAAAAACAAAACAAACAAAAACTCCTAAAGCCATATGTAAGGGCCTGTGAGAGGCTTAGCAGGGTAAAGCGCTAGATGCAAGGCTGACCACCGGAGTTCAATCCTTGGAATATATATAATGGACCCGGAGCCCGCTTGATGAAAGGAGAAAACTGACTTCTGAAAATTGCCCTCTGAACGCCCCCCCGCCCCCGGCCCTACACGGTACAAGGTAGACCACGAGGGGAGTAGCAGCGGGGATAGATAGGCTTGAATAGGGGTCTGGGATGGAAAGCACGCTGGACTGGAAGCAAGCTCCGCAAGGGTTCTGGGCTCCTCTGGCCAGGGGAGAACCCAGCATGTGTGAGGAGGCTGGAAGAAGGGCAGCGGAGTGTGGCAAGGTGGGTCTCAGGCTGGACAGGAGTTCTGGGTTGCAATCACACTGCCAACCCCTGAAGGCGCCTGACACTGGGGCTGACTCTCCCAGGGGACTGGGGAGAGGCGTGATCAAGATAGGGCACGCCCTTCTTTGCTGCACTCCGTAGGTCCCAGCACCTACCCGGAACACTCAAGGCTGGGGTTGGCCAAACTGAACTGGACAGTGCACCTTCAGCAGGTAATTCTAAGGCGGCTGCTGGACGCCTGACAGGAACTTCGCGTCACCTGGTTCTAGGGTTCAAGGGCGGAGCCGGGGGAGCCCGAGGTGGGGGGAGTGGGCGGAGCCGGGGCAGCCCTCGAGCTTCTCCTGCCACCTAGTGGCTTTGCTGAGCCACGCCACCCAGCTGCGCCCTCTGGCTGATAGTGATGGATGAGGCTGGGATAAATACTCACAGACAGCATCTCCAATCCTCTTCTGCGGGCAGAATTTCGTGTGAGCCTTTCGGGGACCCTGGTTTGTCCCGAACCCTCTGCCTGATGCGAATGACAAAAACCCTTTCTAAGGTGCAGGGAGAGCTGTGTTTTCTAGACTCACTGATGGTGTGTGGTTCTGAGACTGACAATCCCACAGTGTGGTGGGTGCCACCCTCACAGCCTGCCCGCCGCTGGCTTGACAATGGCCCAGATGCTGGGACCCCTACCTGGCTTGGTATCTATCATCTTAGGATTCTGTGTAATTCTCTAAATATGTGCTGTTTTGTGCAGTCCCTTGGGTCTCACACAGCCTCTCTACACCCCTCTTCTGGCGGATTTGGCCTCTTGTTTCTAAGATGACAAGAGACAGCAGGCACCCTGAGGCCTGCTGGGGAAGGACAGCCTGGCCTGTGCTCCTCCTGGGTCTCCTAGCTAGCCCTCCCCTAGGGAAGAAGGCAGCTTGTACCGAGGTCTTGCATCATGTCAGGCTCCTGCCTAGGAAGCAGCTGCAAGGATTTGGGGAGGGGCCAGATTCTGGGTGAGGAGCTTTAGGAAGTATCCAGGAGTCATATGAAGCGGGGGAGAGGCTCGTAAAGAGCTATGAATCCTGAGTCAGGTGTCCGGGGACACCTGTGTACACTCTGGTGCCTGCCACCTTCCCCAACTGACTGACACCCACTTTCCTTCTTTAGGCCTGGCAGCCTCAGCTACACCCGGCCAGATTGCATCATGTCTGGCTTTGTTCTCAAAGAAGCAGGAGCAGGGGTGCAGCCACTTCCCTCTGTCCTTTCCACTCGCTCCTGGGACACCCTCCTTTCTCTCTTCAGGGCTCTCAGCTCCCCATTAGAGGGAAGAAAGCAGAGTGGGATATATCACTGCTGTCCCCCCAAAAGGAGCACCAGGTGGCATAACAGGATACAGACTATCAGAACTGAGTGACAAGGTCAGAAACGTTCTCCTACTTCCAAAGCTAAAAATAACATAAGCTGAATTAATTCAGCCCTTGTAGGAAGCGTGTGTGGCTCATTTGTGTAGACCCAGTGCTTCCTGCCCATATTCTTGTATAGTCTATTTTGCAATCCTTTTGAGGTAGGGCCACTGTCACCTGTTTTCTTTTAGAATGCAGAGAGGTGACAATACTTGTCCAAGACCACAGGGCCACTCAGGCAGACCTTGGGCTTCAATCTTGGTCTGTTTTTCTTTTGACAGACTTGAAGCATCACCAAGAGATAGTTGGAAAAGTCCATACTGACCGGACCTGGACATTTTCTTTAAAAGGGGGCTTGAAGCTAAGAATAGTGACTCATGCCTGCATTCTGAGCACTCAGGAGAGCTGCAGGAGGGGGTGCCATGAGTTCAAGACCAGCCTGAGCTTCATAGTGAGTTTGAGGCCAGCCTGGATTACAGAGTGAGACCTTTTCTAAAAACCCAAGAAAGCCAAAGGGCGGTGGAATGCCCAGCACACTCATTAGGAGACAAGAGTGCCTTCTTTCAATTTGAGAAAAGAACTAGGGTAAGCTACCTACCAAGTAACCTGACTGTGCTAGCCCCGTCAGCACTGCTCTATCTTTGGATGGTGCTGTTGCTGCAGGCTCTGGATTAGGCAGGGCATGAAAGGGTGTGAGCATGTCCACAGGTATTCCCATCCCCCCACAGAGAATTTAGTTGGCTAGTGGGCTGCATATAATCACCCCAAGGGATGGTAGATGGTAACATCCCTTCTCTTTATATTCTACGTGTAAATCATTCTGTACTGTTTGGAGTGTGTGTGTGCGTAGGGCAGGTGTGAGGGTGTTTGCTTGTTTGTTTTCTCCATTACAGGGTTTCTCTGTGTAGCCCTGGCTGTCCTGGAGCTTGCTCTGTAGACCAGGCTGGCCTCAAACTCAGAGATCTGCTGCCTCTGCCTCCCGAGTGAGTGGGTGCTGGGATTAAAGGTTTGTGCCACCATACCCAGTTTTGGAGAGTGTTGACAATTTGACGTTGGGGGTTCACAATCAAGCTGCCATGAATTTGGCTAATAGGAATCTAGTTCTCAGAGCCAGATCTGCATCTTTAAGGACAGACCTTGCAAAGCCCTGGCCAAGCAGCAGCTATTTCAGCAGCTTGGAAATGGGTGGCTACAGCTACTCCGCTTTCATTTCCTGGTCATTGAAAGAGAACAAGAGGGAAGCCAATGGGAAAGAATACAGACTGGCTTCTGCAACCAGAGTCTAGCTCCTCCAAGGTCTGGGAGAGGCCAGTTGGGGGGTGGGGTCATGCTTGCTCACTGGCATTCCTATCTTTTTAGTCCAGGACACACTTCATATAAAGGGACAAAGGGTCTATTGACCCCATAGCCTTGTGACACCACCCTAGACTGCCCTCCCTCCCCAGGCAGCCAGCAGAGCCCTTGGGTAGCAGACAGGGGCCATGAGGCCACCTAGAGGGCATGGCAGTGAAGCTCAGAGAGGCCACAGTCAGCTGGGTGGGGAAAGTGGGGAGCACATGGGTGGTGCCAGGGCTAGCCAAGGATGGGGTGCTTCCGGGACTCTCCTATTGGAGCAAAGCTCCTAATATCCTGCAATATGGAAGCATGGGAGGGGCTGGAGAATCCAACTGCAATACCAAATAAACTGGCTGAGTGCTTGCCTAGGTCTCCCTGCCCCCATAGCCACCCCCCCCCCCCCCAGCCTATAAAGCCCCCTTTGTCTGGAAGGCTCATATCTTAACTCTCCATTTCAACTTCCCACTCCCTTCTCCCTCACCCTCTGGTGCTGGACAGAGAGACAAGGACTGGGTGAGAAATGTGACGCCAATTTCTTGCCAGTCTGGACACTGGCTTTGGCATCAGCAGCCAGCTCTTGCATATGAATGTTGGGAATCCTACTACCCATTCAGGGCAGGTGAATGACCTCCCCTGTCCTCCCTGGACTCTACTCTTGCCTTGGGGGCAGAACACCCAACCTCATCTATGTGTATTCATAGGATGTCTTTCTCAGCTTGGTCCTGCTGTATCCTTGACAGGGGACACCCTGGTTTTGCTTACCAAAAAAAGGAGTTGTTTGGCATTCCTTGGTCTTTACTAGGGTTGGTGGGCCCTGTACTTTAATCATCTGGGGCTCAAAAAGTCCTTCTTGGTAGTGTGTAAACATGCTATCATCCAATTTGGCACATGACTGGGGCATGGCATGCTGGGTGGGAGATAGACATCTCCATCCATCCCTACTCCCACCCCCATGTCCCAGTCAAAGTCCTTAGGCACATTTACAGAAAGGCTGGACCTTGACAACAAGGAGCCACCCCTGCCAGCTACCTGTTCTCACCACCATCACTCCATGGAGTGGCACGTGCCTCCCTGTGTTCAGCACTCTGTGGGAATGTCTGCAGGCTCTCAGTCTCTGAAGTGGCCCATTGCCATTTGGGCCATCGGGTCAGCTCTGCCACCAAGCTTCTTGGTCCCTTTGCCAAAGCTCTTTTCCAGAGCCTGTGAAAGAAGTGTGGCGCTCTCGACTGGGCTAGTCTCAGGAAAGTGACAAAGATCTTTTCTTGGACCAGAGTTTTCTCCACCGACAAGACCCTAGGACAGGCAGATGTGGGGGTAGAGGCAGGAGGATACCCTGGGTGTATGGGAGGCCCTGGGATGCACTGTGTGACAGCGTGTGTGACTCCGCGCAGCTGGTAGCCGGTGCCTGCGTGTGCGAAGTGTGAGCTCGTGGGGCCGGGGGAAGACAGCGGAGCCCGAGGAGGGGCGGAGTCTGCAGCGGGGCGGAGCCCGCGGCCGGGAGGGCTCGGGCGGAGGAGTCCAGGCGCTCCTGGCGTGGCTCGCGGTCGCCGGGTGCAGCTGCCTGGCCAGGGTGCATGGAGGAACCGCCGCCCCCTGCGCCCCCTGGGGCCCGCACGCGAAGGAGGGCATAGCGGTCGCAGCATGGAGCAGGTCAGCGGATGCCGGGTATGGGCGCGTGTCTGAGAACTAGGGCTGCGGGCGCGGTGACCCGGCGAGGGTGGGCGAGGCGGGAGCGAGGGCCGGACCGCGAGGGAGGGGTGCGGGCGCAAGAGCTCTGGGCGGGACTGATCTTGAGGAGAGTGATGGGGCCGAGCGACATCAAGCTGGTGCACACATGCACACTCGCGCTCTCGGGGCACTCCCCCCATCGCTGATACCCAGGGAAGCAGGCACAGAGGGGTGCACTCTGTACCCACTCCCCACATTTAGAACCCACCCCCCATCTCCAATCGTGAAGAGAAGCCTCTAGTCCTTGGTCGCTACACCTAGGCCTGAGGGGACACGGGCTGTGCAGAATGGAGGGGTGACCATACGACTCCCTTGTCCCCCTAGGTCCCCACCCTCCAGTGGGACTTAAAGATACAGCAGCCCTTCCCCCTACGTGTCAAGGGACTTCTCCCAGCCTGTCTGCCTCTTCTCCCAGTTACAGCAGCTGCAGCAACTGCTGCCACCATTTCGTGGCAGTGAGAAGATGGGGTGGGCCAGGAGGCTCGCCACATGCGCCCCAAATGCAGCACTGCAGCTCTAGCCAGGTGGGCGGCTGCTTGCCTCTTACCCAGTTCCTGGCAGGACACTGAGGGTGTGGGCTAGGCATAGTAGCCAGGGAAAGACCCCCTGCTAGAGCTCTCACTCTGCAAACATTCTACAACACCCCCCACATCCCACCCCTCCCACCTCCCAGAGCCTGGCCAGTCAGGTCAGTGAGCAGGAGGTCCAGATTTCGGTTCGCAGCCCTGACTCTAGGAGTGACGGCAAAGGATGGAGGTGGAGTGCCCACGATGCTCCCAGGGATGCCATTTCTAGGAGGTCCTTGGGTGGGGTTTGGAGTGGTAGAGTTGGCTTTTCTATACTAGCACTATATAGTTCAGCTTTTCTATACTAGCACTGTATAGTTCAGCACTATACTATGTGCTGAACTGCCCATATAACCATTTCTTCCCTGCTCGGGGCTCCTTTTAGCTGCTTAGCCTCCGCTAGCTGGTGTGGAGTCCTAGCCCTCTTAAGGTCTCTTAAGGTCTCCCCCTCCCACACACTGTTGCAGGGATCGCCAGTGATGGTGAAGAGTCAGCTGATGCTCCTAAACTCGGGAAGGTTGGGAGGCACCCAGTGCTCTGGGTTTCTTTCCTGGGCCTTGCTGTGAAGTGTGGGGCGGGGTCATGGGCTGCTCCGGGCTCCAGGCCTGTTTGGCATCTTGGCCATTAATTTAAATGGCCAGTGGCAGCTCCCAGAGCACCAGGCCTGGTAGGGGGAAGGGGACACAGCTCTCCATTTTTTGCTGCTGAGTACTGATGGAAACACTAAAAGGGGGGGAGTCACCAAATGCCACTGGAGTCTTTAATATAAAATCAGTTTTGTGTTATGTGAATTTCACCTCCCTGTTTTTTTTCTTTTGGTTTTTTGAGACAGGGTTTCTCTGTATAACAGCTCTGGCTGTCCTGGACTCGCTTTGTAGACCAGGCTGGCCTGGAACTCACAGAGATCCGCCTGCCTCTGCCTCCCAAGTGCTGGTATTAAAGGCATGCACCACCACAGCCTGGCAACCTCCATGTTTTTTTAAGGGGGGAAGGCTAGGGGCACTACTACTCCCTGTCCCCTGAAGCCCCACCCAAGTACTCCTCCAGGTGACCTATTTGCTCCAGTATCTAGAGGCTCTACCTTTTCTACTGTCAGCCTCTCCCCCTTTCCCAAAGGACAGGCCTCACCAGACCTGCTGCCACCCCTCCCTGGCAGTAGAACAGGACATTGGCCTTTCTTTTCTTCTCAATCTTCTTTTTTGGTGTGACTCTGTAGCCAGGGCTGGGTTCCCTAGTGCTGGTTGTTTCTGGAGTGTACGTGTGAACCTGGCTTCAGGCCATGGTACTCCTGGCCTGGCTTCACTGAGCGCTGTTGGTAGGCATGGGTTGTCTGTCTCCAGGGTGCTATGAGAGCTGTCAGCTATAAAGAGGGATGCTCTCTGTGGAAGAGCAAGGCTACTCAGCCTGGGGCCTTCCAAATGTGAGCTCACTCTTATGATGGGTGTGGTGTGGTGTTCAGAGTGGAAGTGCCATCCTGACATGTCTAAGACCTTGGGGGTACTCTGTGCCCAGTGCCCACTCTCTGCCAATGGTTGGTGTTTGAAGCTGCCGGAAGCATGGTTTGTAAGT
Source organism: Lophiomys imhausi (assembly GCA_907164525.1). Classification (NCBI taxonomy): domain Eukaryota; kingdom Metazoa; phylum Chordata; class Mammalia; order Rodentia; family Muridae; genus Lophiomys; species Lophiomys imhausi. Next base: position 385,485 of record CAJQZJ010000103.1, on the reverse strand, counting down.
GGTGTTTCTGAAGCCAGAGCTGCGGCAACTCCTATTTTAAGTTTCCCATGTGCTGAGGCCTCTTGTAAAGCAGGGAATCCTTTTATAGTGCACGAGCCTCCCTGGTGTGTCTGCTTGGTATGTGTGGATTCTGGCATGTAGGGTTTCCTAAAGGGGAGCCTGTCTGGAATCTCTTCCAGGGGCTGGATCTGCCAGGTTCCCCAATCTTGTGGCCAGTTCCACCCTTTTTCCTCCCCATTGGACTCCCCTTTCTCTACCAGGAGCTGGCTCAGGGACAGACAAAGGAGAGAGGGGCAGCTGCTGAGGATTTCCAAAGCTTCCAGGGGAAGTTGAGAGCTACCCACCCCTTTCCTCCTCTCCCCTTCCCTCTCTCTTTCTTCTTTCGTGTCCCCTCTACTCTCTTTGCTACCCTTCCAGGAGGGCAGTATGAGCATGGAACAGGCCCCTTCTATGTGGAGGCTGGGCAGAGTCTAGGTCCTCATATAGAACTACAGAGTCCCTGGAACTCTGTAGTAGGGTCTGGCTGGCCAGATGCCCCTTGGCCCCCACCATGCCCTACAACAGAGAGCAAGGACTTGCCATCAGACTTTGCCTGAGTCCTGAATCCAAGCTGAGAGAACCTGAGTATGTTACTTAACCTCTCTGAACCTGTTTCCTCATTCACACAGTGGTCCTAATTATAGTGTTCTCCTGGGGTTCAATGAAATTAGATTGGAAAGACAGGGAGATATCATCTGCACTCAACACAGTTAATCCCTTTTCCCTCCATCTTGGTGTTTCAGAGCCCTGCTAGCAGGTACCTTTGTGAGCCGTTGTTTAGCGTTGTATTCATGCTCGGCCACTCAGTCCATGGCCCAGGGGTTACACTGGCTGATGACATACAGTTAGGACCCTGCTGTAGGGCAGAGTCCCCCCACCCAAGGCCTCATGGTTTTCCTAGCAGTCAGCCAGTTCTAATGGAGCAGGGTAACCGCTTCCTTCTGTGACACTTGCCCAGGCTTCTTGTGGCTGCCGCCAGCCCAGGGAAGCTGCAACCTCCTTCTTCTACTCCAAACCTGCTATCCAGAAGTTGCTGGGCTAGCCACGCCACCCCCCCCCCCCAGCTGTTTGGCAAGTCCCTAATGCCTTTTGCCCCAACCTGTCTTTTTAGCCTCCCTTCCCAAGGTATGTTCAGATAGGATTTCTGCCACAGCACCTGGCAGCAGGGATCAAGTGGGGACTGACTTCTTTTTTTTTTAATGAATAATATCCCCACTGACACCATTAAAAATTCTTTGTGATGCCTCTTGTCTTTAATCCAGGTGCTCAGGAGACAGAAGCAGACAGTCAGTTCAAGGCCAGCTCTGGCCTATATAGAAAGTTCCATGCCAGCCGAGGCTACGTAGTGAGACCATCTCAAGAAACAAAGCAAACAAACAAACAGAAGGTTGTGAATCTGTTGAATGGGTTTGCCAGAGTCTGCATCCCACGTCCTTCCTCTGCCCTTTGCTAGTCAAGGGCCTTCAAGGGTCTGAGCCAGCCTTCCAAGGCCACTGCCTTCTCTTCTCAGTACCCAGCCTCTCTCTTGTTTTGCTCGGGACTGTGCTTGCTCCACCATTGCAGATTCCAAAAGCACCCTTTGTGGGTCCATTACTCTCCCTAGAATAAGGGTTCCCAGTAGGAACACATCTTCTGTGTCATCAACTGTCCCACCATTCCATCGAACACCATCCCACGAGCTTTGGAGATGGAAACTGGGGATGGGGCAGTGTTTCCTTTGGGAGACTTCAGAAGATCTAGGAGCTGAAAGCCAGGGGTGCTAAGACCAGCTTTTCCGTCTAGCCCTGCCGTCCTCTCTTTTTCCACCAGGGGGCACTCGTTTTCCTTTTTTGGAAGGGCCGCTGCTGTGGCCAAGTTCATGACCCTTTGATCCACTGTTCCCATTTTACACGCACTTCCCAACATATAGTCGCTTAAATGACAGCTTGACAGTTTTTCTTTCTTTCTTTTTTTTTTTGATTTTTCGAGACAAGGTTTCTCTGTGTAGGTCTGGCTATTCCACACCCCCACCCCGTAGACCAGGCTAGCCTTGTACTCACAGAGATCCGCCTACCTCTGCCTCCTGAGTGCTGGGATTAAAGGCGTGCGCCACCACACCCGGTGTCTGAAAGTTTCTTAATTTTTTTCCCCCTTTTCTTTTGGCTTGTCAAGACAGGATTTCTCTGTGTAGTCCTGGCTGTCCTGGACTCATTCTGTAGATAAGACTGGCCTCAAACTCAGAGATCCATCCACCACTGCCTCCCCAGTGCTGGGATTAAAGGCATGTGCCACCATGCCCAGCTCAGTTTACAAGGCTTTGACTTTACCATAGTGTAAAAATAATTCAAATTCAGCAGAAACCACATTCCATTTTTTTTAAAACTAAGGTCTCCTGTAGCCCAAGCTGGCCTAGAACTCTGTATGTAGCTGGAGATGGCCTTGAACTTCTGACCCTCTTACCTCCACTTCCTCGGAGCTGGGTTATAGATATGCACTCCCTATCATACCCGACTTGTGCAGATGAGATCCAGGACTTCGTGTGTGCTAGGTGAGCACTCTAGCAACTGAGTTACATACTCCGAACTTGGACTTCAGCTTTGCATTCTGACCCTTTCCCAGGGTGTTGTTAGATGGTCCTGTCCTCTGTGGTGGTGGACCTCAATTTGCAGCCCTCCACTTTGGAGAAACAATCTGGAGTCTCCAGTTTTGGCTAAATCAGGGTGCTCTGCAGGGTGGGCCTAGAACGAGCTATGTAGACCAGGCTAGCCTGGAACAAGCAATGTAGACCAGAAGGGCTCAGAACTCTCAGAGACCCACCAGCTTCTGCCTCCCCAGCTCCCCAGTGCTGGGATGTAAGGCATGCCCCACCATGACAAGGGATTTAGGATGTTTTCAATGGACTTGAAACTGCACCTCTAGTGGAGGATTTTCCTTACAGCCCTGGTGTGCTTCAGTCTGTTATTAAATGTGAGTCTCTCTCCCTCTGTCACTCACAGCCAGATGAGAGATAAGGCCTTACTGATTTGTGTTAAAGGGCAAGGTGGAAGTTCAGAGAATGTATTAGTCCTCAAAGTCAGAGAGCTGCCTGGTGAGCTTACTATAAACTCCTTGCCAACTCCAGGATTCCTTAGCCAGTCCTGTGCTGTCCTTCTACTCTCTATCCAGTTGGGCTGCTTTTCTTCCATCCGCTCAGTATCCTCTTGTGTGCCCTCAGTCTCTTTCCCAGACACGTGTTTTCAAATGCCTGGTTTATTTACTTAATTTTTATTACTATTACTATTATTATTGTTGTTTTTTTCAGACAGGGTTTCTCTGTGTAACAACCCTGGCTGTCTTGGAATCACTCTGTAGACCAGGCTGGCCTCGAGCTCACAGAGATCCACCTGCTTCTGCCTCCCGAGTGCTGGGATCAAAGTCGTGTGCCACCACTGCCCGGCACAAGAAACATGTTCTAAATATTTACTTATTGGAACAGGGTCTCACTATGTAGCCCTGGCTGTTCTGGAACTCACATGTAGACCAGGCTGGCCTCGAACTCAGAGATCCACCTGCCTCTGCCTCTGAAGTGTTGGGATTACAGGCATGCGCCAGCACACCCAGCCTATTTATTTGGGGTGGATGAGTGTTTTACTGGATATATATATGTGCACCACATTCATGTCTTACCCATAGAGGCCAAAACAAGGGGGCTGGACCCCTGGAACTAGAGTTACAAGGGCTTATGAGCTGCTGTGTGGGTGCTGGGAACCAAACCTGGGTCTATTGCTAAAGCAGCAGGTATTTTTAACTGCCAAGCCATCAGCCACTCCCCCTCGGCTTCATTTTTTGAGGCAGGGTCTCCTTATGTAGCCCAGGCTATCTTCAAACTCACTGGCTAGACCACGATGACCTCCGACGTGTGATCCTCCTGTCTCAGCCTCCCAAGTGCTGAGATGACAGGCGGCCAGGGCCACCACGCCTGGCTTAGGCTGCCCATCCTCAGGCCCTTCTCAGGTACCTGTTCTCATCTCTTCTGTCTCATTTTCCCACTCAAACAGCAGCCTGCCTTGCCCAAGGCTCTCTTGGAGAAGCCCTGCTCTCCACCCCCACCCCACCCCGTTCCGCTTCACTCTGTCCCTGTAGCTCCTGTCTGCACATTTTTACCTCCATTGGCTCCCAGCAACCTGCTAGGAGTTCTCTTTGCCCCCACACCATGCCACTTTCCTGTATTTCTCTTTTGCCTGTCCCTAAAGGCTGCTGTTCCTCCAGGCACTGTCCTCCATATGGTCGCCTCACCCCTTGTTCTCTCTAAAGACCCTTGAGCTGCTCACTAGATTTCTACAATCAAAACTCTAACTCAAACCTGTCTTCCATAGAGGGACCGGACCCGGGGTTTAAGCAGCCAGTGAACATTCCACCAAGCATGGGCTAATGATGTGGACTGAGGAGCCCAAATGCCTGGGTTCAAATCCTGTATGGGTTTGCATACTAAGTAACCATCCCACACAGGATACATAGTGCATGCCTATAATCTTTTTTTTTTTTTTTTTTTTTTGCGACAGGGTTTCTCTGTATAACAGCTCTGGCTGTCCTAGACTCACTTTGTAGACCAGGCTGGCCTCGAACTCACAGAGATCCACCTACCTCTGCCTCCCAAGTGCTGGGATTAAAGGTGTGCGCCACCAACGCCCGGCTCTATAATCTTGATATTATACTTGAGAAGCTGAAGCAAATGGATTGTGAGTTCAAGGGTAGCCTCAGCTACTTAGTGAGCTCCAGGCTAGACTAAGCCTATAGGTTGAGGACCTGTCTAAAAACTAAAAAGCAAAGGCCGAGCTAACGGATTCTGGGGAGATGGCTCAGTTAAGGGCTTGCCACCCAAGTGTGGGGACCTGAACTCAGATCCCTAATGCCCATGGAGCGAGGTGCAGCTGGGCTCAGCAGCTCATGTCTGTGATCTAGGTGCTGGGGAAACAGAGACGGGGGATCCCTAGAGTTCTGGGTGCAGTGAGAGACCCTGTCTCAGAAAACAAAGTGGTATATGCACACACACACACACACACACACACACACACACACACACATGCGCGATCAGGCATGAACACAGTATACACATGCACCACCCAGGAACCAAACCAAAACCAAAACCAAAACAAACAAAAACAAAAACCCCCAAAAGTATTTAACTTGGTTGAACCCTCTCTGTGTCCCTTATCCATTAAAGGAAACAGTAAATTCTAAACATGGCGAGGCTTTCACAAGTGTTAACTAAAGCATTAACTTGCGATTGGGTGTCTGGCCTGTTTACTCTCCTGGGAACACTCTATGTACATAGTCTAGTTGTCTAAGCCTTGGAATTATTCTAGATCCTCCCATCCCCTCCCCTCTTCACCTAGTAGGTTAGCCACGCTCCAAAGCCTCTGACATTTCTCACTCTCTGTCCCTCATTCTGGTAGATCCCAACCCCCATCCCTAACCTCCTTTCTTGCTGTCCAGTTCCTGTCTTCATTGTATGCCAGAGGGACCATTGCACCCCACCACTTAAAGTTTCAGCAAGGCCAGGCCAAAACCTAAGTGCCTGAGCCCAGTCTCTCACATCCTCCTGTTTCCTTCCTCATCCCTCCACACTTCCTGTCCACAAACCACCAGGGCCCTCCCTCCTTGCCTTTGTCCATGAGGAACCTTCTCCCCAGGTTGCCTGTGTCTTCATACCCCTCATCCCGGTCTGCTCAGCCTCGAAGCCCCGCAAAGCTAGAGGCAGTTTCTGCAGACAGCCCTCCTGTTTCTGTAGCCTTCCATGGCTGCTCTGGGGTCTCATCATCATGGTTTAGCATGACCAAGCCACTGAAGGGAAGGAGCAGGACACCTGCCACACCCTTGCAGGTCCCATGCTTCCTGGGGTCTTGACTCTGAGTCAACAGCCATGACTGGACTGGTGGAGGGGTTCAGGAAAATGAGTATAAAGGGGATCCTTATGAGAATCATAATCACTCAGTGGAAACACTCTTGTCCCAAACCCCAAAGTAAGAACACACAAGGAAAAAAGTGGATCTTTGGGCAGAAGGCAGGATGTGTAGACAGGAGATGAGGAGCTGGGATTGATAGTGGGGATCAGGGAAGAAGGCCAGAGCGGATGGATAGGAATGACTGGCAGGAGGCAGGGGTGCCGGTCAAGGTGCAGGAAGAGGTGGGAAGGGCAGCAGGGTGGGGGAGAGTGCACTTTCTGGGAAGTGGGAGAGGGTGGAGGAGGTTCGTGCTGTGCATTGTGGAGGGAGGAATTGGCCTGCCGGTCAGCGTGAGCTCACTTCCTCTCACTGCCTCCTGTAGGGTCTGAGGGCATCAGGCTCTGGAAAAAGTGAGCCAGGGGCACCCAAGGGGCCACCACCCTCCTCCCTGCCCCCACAGCCTGAGCTCAAATCTGCTCTCCTTATAGAGACAACCCTTTGTTCTGGGAGGAAAGGACCCTATGCCAGGGGGGCAACATGCCTTGGAACACTGGAGCTACAGGCAGAAGGGGCAGGAACTGGTCCTCTGTTGAAATCAAGAAGTCCGGCATTGTGACAGATTACAATTAAGGGACATTTTAGGAGTAGGGGTAATTTTAGATTCTGACCTTGATGGAGTGAAAGGAATTAAGAGAAGTCTTTTTTTCTTTTCTTTTTTTTTTTTTTTTTAGGTTTTTCGAGACAGGGTTTCTCCGTGTATCCTTGGCTGTCCTGGACTCACTTTGTAGACCAGGCTAGCCTCCAACTCACAGAGATCACCTGCCTCTGCCTCCTTGAGTGCTGAGATTAAAGGTGTGTGCCACCACGCCTGGCAATTACAGACAGCTGTGAACTGCCATGTGGGTGCTGGGGTGCTGGGATTTGAACCCGGGTCCTTTGGAAGAGCAGTCAGTGCTCTTAACCACTGAACCATCTCTCCATCCCCCAAGAGACGGCTTTCTAAGAATCCTTTTAAGTGCCTGAGACTTAAAACATACAATGTGAGCCTGTCAAGTGAGCCTTCAGGCTCTCAGGAATAAGGGTGGCCTGATTGGTGTCCCCCTTCCCTCAACCTGCGTTTCTGAGCCTGAACAAATAGCAAGGAGTGGACTGGGGACTCTGGGTCTGTCCTGATGGTGGTGGTGAAGCAAGTGTTCTTACGAACTTTCCCAGTTCTTGGGGTGATTTCTCCTGTAGACAAATTTTCTGCTTTGCTAGCCTCCCCTGAAGTCAGTTACTATTTTTGAGGGGGATATCTGCTTCTTCCCCATATCATAATCTGGGCAAGGAAAACAGAAGCCTTAAAAATGCAAGAGGGAGCCAGGTGGGGTGGTTCATGTCTATTATCCCAGTAGTCAGGAAACTGAGGCAGGGGGATAAGGTTCAAGGCCACTCTGAAGTACCTTGTCTCAGAAACATCAATCCAAGTCATACCAAAACCCCAAAACATCAAGTGTAGTGTTGTACCCTTTTAATCCCAGTGCTAGGGAGGCAGAAACAGGTGGATTTCTGCAAATTGGAGGTCAGCCTGGCTTATATAGTGCCAGCCACGTCTACATATTCTCTAAGAGAAGACAAGGAGAGAACCCCAAACAAAAAATCCTGTAAAAAAGGCTTAGGAAGAAGTCAGCATAGGCTGGAGGGAGAGAAAGAATGAGAGCTACACAGGAAAAAACAACTTCCCAGCTCAATGAAGGACCGAGGTCCTGGTTCTCACTGTATTGCGTGGGGGCGTGTGAGCTTGGGGATCAGGGTGGGGTTCTGTTGGAGGACAGGTTCAGGTGAGGAATGTCTCTTCAGGCCTAGCTCTCAGTGAGGCAGGAAGGGTGGCTGGGGTGTGTGGGTGGTGGTGTGGGGGAGTGTTTCTTCATAGAGCTGCCTTAGCAGAGCAGATCATCACAGAAGCAGAGATCTGAGCCATAGTACTCACCGCGGTGGGCACCAGTAGTCTGAGGTGTGGGTTGGATCTCCCAACAGTGACGCTGCTGACACTGTGGGATCCTGTCTGAGACTCTTCCTAGGAGGGGTCTTTTCTAGATACCCTCCCTGGAAGGCATACCCCACACCACATCTGTTGTGCCTGAACTTCCATGAGTCTCTAGTGCAGTAGTTCTCAACTTTCCTAATGCTGTGACCCTTTAATACAGTTCCTCATGTTGTGGTGACCCCCAAACATAAAACTATTATTATTATTGCTTCTTCTTCTTCTTCTTCTTCTTCTTCTTCTTCTTCTTCTTCTTCTTCTTCTTCTTCTTCT
>CAJQZJ010000103.1:365824-375824 GCA_907164525.1 Lophiomys imhausi | reverse complement strand
TGGGTCCGGGAGCGGGGTGCCAGGGGCATTACTCAGCGCTGGGCTGCTCTGCTTGGGTTCTTTCATCTGCCAGCTGCTGAGGCTGGGGAGGGGCCCTCACCTTCCCAACATGGTCAGTCCCCTGCCTTGGAGTCTGGTTGCTGGTCCTGCTCTAGCACCCCGAGTTCATAGTGGCAGGGCTTGCTGAAGGGCTGAACAGTGTCTGGCCAGTAGTTTTCCTGAGTTTGGAAAAGACGTTCCCTGGGTACTAGTTTGAGGGTCAAAGCCAGGACTGAGCCACTCCCTCTTTTGACACTCCAGCGGGCTCCTGCCCTCGGGGTGTTGGTCCAGCGGGCAAGTACTTTGCAAACTCTTTAGGAGACTCTGGTGTCTGAACTGGATGTGTTAAGTTCTCCCTCAGTCGGCTTCTCTACCCCTCCCTCCAGCCAAAGTGTATTTCCTAATTATAAACTTGAAATTCAGGATGGACTGGGGGTGGGAGTGGAGGTCATTAGACTTGAGTCCTTGAGATTCTCCCCCTCCACCAGCAAGTACTTCATCCCTGTCCCCTTACTGTCTCCACCCCTACCCCCTGTGGGCTTCTGGTGGGTGGCCTTTGATCCCATGTGGTTCTCCCCTCTGCCAGGCAACAGCCCTATTTTCAAAGTGGCCAGCGCTGACAGCAGGAGATTTGGATCTCCACAGCAGGAACCAGTCATTTTACCTGCAAACTTGGCCCAAAGGCCCCCAGCCCTGGTGGCTTCCTCCAGCTGCCCACGTGTGGTTGGATCCATCACGAGTTGGCTGGGAACTCCAAAGTCCTGTGTCCCAGGACCTACTTTCTCCTTTCAAATGATGAGAACAGTGGATCCCCTTCATGCAATGCTAGATTCGAAGGTTATACAGTAAAAGTGTTAATGCCTATACAGATGAGGTCTGACCTAAAGGTAGGGTGAAATTGTTGGGCTGGAACCTGAGTTCTGGTGGTGGTTAGGGCAGGAAATAAAGTTTGGGGGAATGTTTTTAGGAAGACAGCTTGGATACAGTTGGGGGGCGCGCAGGTTGTGTGGCTCCCAGCTGAAGCTGAAGGCCCTGGACCTGGAGAACAAGCTTTTTGTGTGGGGTAGTGTGGATGAGGCCTTCTGTGTCTTCCTCACTCAGGCGAGAGGATACAGTGGATGCAGTGATGTTGGCAGAGTGGGAGTTGGAGTGAGGGAGGGCACGGTCACAAAGCAGGGCAGTGTGGGAGTGGGCAAGGATACTTTGAAACTTCTTGTGTAAAGTTAAAAGACAGACTACAGCTGGGTGTGGTATTGCCTTTAATTCTGTCAGAGGCAGGGGCAGGCAGATCTCTGAGTTCGAGGCCAACCTGGTCCACATAGGAAGTTTATGAACAGCCAGGGTTACATAGAGAAACCATGTCAATAATAATAATAATAATAATAATAACAACAACAATAATATAAAATAGACCACAGAGCTGGTGACTGGACTAAGTATTGGGGTAAGGATTAGGGCTGGCTATACAGGAGAACTTCCAGGAACAGGTTTGTGAGCTGCAGCATCCCAGAGCAGTCTGGTGCATGGTACAGAGATGTTTCCTCCAGTAGGTGGATTCCTGTGATGCTGGATCCAATGCAGATATCTAGAGAGACCCAGAGAGCATGCAAATATATTCAAATGACCATATACATTAGTGCTAGAGGTTTTTTTTTTTTTTTGGTTTTTCAAGACAGGGTTTCTCTGTATAACAGCTGTGGCTGTCCTGGACTCACTTTGTAGACTAGGCTGGCTTCGAACTCACAGAGATCCGCCTGCCTCTGCCTCCCAAGTGCTGGGACTAAAGGCGTGCACCACCACCACCTGGCGAGATTTTTTTTTAAAAAGTTATTCGCTATGTAGCCCAGGCTTTTTCTGTCTTAGTCTCCTCAGGGATTTAGGTAAGGTTTGGTAGCAGTTCCTCTGGATCAGGATTGGTATAGCTTTTAATTGTCACAGTATCCCCTCAAGGTGGGTGCTGTCTGTCATTGTCCCATCTTACAATTGAGGACACTGAGACACAGTGAAGCTGACAGTAAAAAACAGAGCAGGGAGCCGATGTGGTGGCACATGCCTTTAATCCCAGCATTTGGGAAGCAGAGGCAGGCGGACCTCTGTGCGTTCAAGGCCAGCCTGGTCTACAAAGTGAGTCCAGGACATCCAGGGCTACACAGAGAAACCCTGTCTTGAAAAACAAAACAAAACAAAAAACAAAAAAAGAGAACAGAACAGGGAAGGAAGGGGCCGCTGGGTTCTACAGTCATGCCTGGCCCTCACTGTTCAGTGGCCACCCCTCCTTCAATCTGTACCCATTTAGGAGAGTCCACGTCAAATCATCCTCCTGCTGGTTTAGAGATTGGTTGCTTGTTTTTGTTGGTCATCAGGGAGGCACAACCTCAGGTGTCCCTCAGTGTTTGTGGGTGGGGCATCATTCCATGGTCTTCAGACTCTCTCCTTAGGCAGCGCTCCAGCCTGTGGCAGTCTATTGGCATTCTCCTAGTGGCACATCAGCCCTGCTGTGCTTGCTGGCTGCAGTGGTTCAAAGGTGAGGTATTGGCATGGTCAGGGATTTAGACAAAGCCTGGTCTTAATTATCCTGCTCTGTCATCCGGACTCTGTCATGAATAGGGCCTGTGGGAGCTGGCACTGCCTCTCCCCATGCTCACTGCCCCCCTCTTCAAACATCCCGACTTCAGACCTAGGCCCTGTTTCTCGTGAAATTGTGCCAGAACGTCAGCAGAGCAGTACCAGGCTGTACCGGGCGGGAGACATCAGGCCCAGATGGCCTTAGCTTTGGACATGGGTAGAGTTTGAGCCCTTGGGAGGGCAGACATTCATTGAGTGACCAAAACCAAAGGGCCCATCTCATTCAACTTCTCATGCTTCAGGGAGGGGTTGCTGGACTGTGTCATGCCTCTCACCCTGTGAGTGAGAGAGTGAGTGATAGATGAGGACCTGGGTCCTCTGAACCCCAAGGATCTGAGGGTTTCTGTCCATGGCGCTGTTTCCCCAACACTCCACCAGTGCTAGCCACTGGGGCTGAGTCCTGGGGGTGTGGCAGAGATGAGTGGACAATGTGTCCTGTTCAACTGTGTCCCCAGCACCCGGCACAGTGCCTGGCACCGGGCAGCCCTCCATAAATGTTTGCAGAGTACAAGCCAGGAGCCTCCCCCACTGGTCTCCTGGGATGACTTGGTCCTAACTCCCTCCCTGTCATTGGGATGGGAGACTTATCAGTCTCCCTGTCAGACTTGAGTTATTCAAAGGCAAGAAGAGAATATGAAATATGTTCATGGTACTTGATGCTGGGCAGGTGTGTTATTGCATCCCAGATGACACAAAGAGATTCCATGGCTTCCTAAGGTCACACAAATGAGGAACAGAGCTAAGGAACTGAGCATGCTCTTAACCTCGTTCCAACGGCCCAGAGGTGCCACATTTGGCTTGTTACCCACATAGTGTGGCACCCAGCCAGTACGTAGAGAATGCTTGTTGACTGACTGACTGGATTCATGAATGATGAGACAATGTGCTGTCTCATCCTGTAACCCGTCCTTTGCAGGTAGGTGGAGTTAGGGTCTTGGGAAGACAACCTGGGAGAATTGCTGTGTTGTCTGCATGGAGTGCCTGAGCCAAGCCTATGGAGGAAGGGGAAAGTTTCTGAGGGCTTCCTCTCACCACTGCCCTCCAAGGCTGCTAGGTATCACAGCCTCCAAAGCTCCTGGCTTCTCCTGCTTTCTTGGCTCTTCATTTCCCAGAGTCCCACAGGTGAGGAAAATCTGTAGGCTGAATAAGGCCACCATTCCATCCCAGTCCTGAGGTTCTTGCCTCAGGCAGTGGGAAGTTCTGTTCTTGTCAACCTGGAGGGTGATCTGAGTGTGTCTGGGACAAGGCCCATCATAGATCTTAACTTGTTTTTGTTTTTGTTGTTAGTGCTTAGGATTGACATTGCTGTGCTGGCTAAGCGCTCCACTCTCCGGCTCTGTGACCAGCCAGTGCTGTCAGGCCCCCTCTGGGATGCTGGGACTAAAGCATTCGACACCACCCCTGACTTAGAACTGAGCTCTGAATCTGGAGCCTTGTGATCTGAGACAAGTGCTCTCGCATTGTCCACATGCCCCGCCCCCTATTTTTACTCTTATTTATTTATTTATTTATTTATTTTGTTTTTCGAGACAGGGTTTCTCTGTATAACAGCCCTGGCTGTCCTGGACTCGCTTTGTAGACCAGGCTGGCCTCGAACTCACAGAGATCCGCCTGCCTCTGCCTCCCAAGTGCTGGGATTAAAGGCGTGCGCCACCACCGCCCGGCTTGTACTCTTATTTTTAATTTCCTTTATTTGTTTATGTGTATGGCTGTTTCGCCTGTGTCTGTGTACCACATGTGGACCTGGTGCCTGTGGAGGTCAGAAGACGGTGTCAGATCCTCAGGAATTGGAGTTATGTACAGTTGTGAGCCACCATGCGAATGCTGAGAATCAAACCCAGGTCCTCCAGAAGAGCAGCCACCACTCTTAACCACTAAGCCATCTCTCCAGCTCCTTTACTTTTTATTTTAAGACAGGATCTTGCTATGTTAAGGAGACTGGCCTTGAATTCGGTCTGTAACCCAGTCAGGCCTTAAATGTCCACCCTTGTGTGTCCTCAGTCCTGGGATTATAGTCTTCTGTCATCTGGCAGGACTGTTATCAACTGTTTATCTCTCAAGTGACAGGTGTTGGGTTTCCAGCCTGCATCTGTCCTAAACCTTGGGCCCAGGGACATCTCCAGCTTCCTTTGACCCTTACATACCTGGGCTATTGGGTCACCCTTCCTTTCTGTTCTTCTTTTCCTGGTCTGAATTAGCATTAGCAGTCAGCCCCCGACCCCAGGCTACAACTTCATCTGCTCACGCACTGTGAGATATTTGCCATTCTACCTTCTGACCCAGCAGATGGGCCTGGGAGATGAGGTCCTGGGGCCTGGGCCTGGTATGTCTCCTCAGGCCCTTGGGAGTCTGGAGCACCCTGTGGTGTGTGTGGTTAAGTGTATGGGTTGGGCCTCACCCTTCTTAGTTCTTGTTTCAACTCTGCCCCTTCTTTACTGTGTGGCTTTGGACACTAGCCTCCATTTTCCCTTTCATGTGGACTTCAGGCTTGAACCTAGATGCTTATACATACAAGGCAAGCACTGTGTGACTGAGCTCTATCCTAGCTCTTAGCCTCTGTTTTCTTACCTCAGATACAATCCTTCAACCTTATTGGAAGACCTGAATGAGGGGGATCGGACCCATCTCTATTGGCAGCAGCCTTTGTTAGACTTTGTTAATCAATGGATGAAAAGGAGAACACAGGCTTTCTTGGAACCCATGAGCTGTAACTCCAGCTTGGTAGAACCCATTAACAAGGTGTAGTAAGCTCACAGATGCAATCCAAGCCATGGTGGTGGGAGGCAGGGGGCTTGCTACCAGTTCAAAGTTAGCATTGATTACATTGTGAACTCCACAACGGATCCTATAGGGTACAGGAGGAGACCCTGTTTCAAAAGCAAACAAAGCTGGGTGGTGGTGGTGCATGCCTTCAATCCCAGCACTCAGGAGGCAGAGGCATTCGGATTTCTATGAGTTCAAGGCCAGCTTTGTCTACAAAGTTCCAGGTCACCCAAGTCTACACAGGGAGACCCTGTCTCAAAAAAACGGTATGGGGGAACCCCCCCCCAAAAAAAATCAGAATAAAAAGCAAACAAAACCAACCAAACAAGCAGATAAATGAAAGCTTCCAAACACCAAACAAACAGAGAAGCTGAAATATAGCTCAGATAGCAGAGGGCTTGCCTAATGCATTGATTGGGCATGGTGGTGCAGGCCTATAATCCCACCACTTGAGAGGTGCCACCAAGAGGATCATAAGATTTTAAGATCGTCCTTGGTTCCATAATGTGTTTGACCCTATCCTAGGCTACATAAAACACCACCATAAGCAAACAAAACAGACATTTATGGTCAGAGTAATCTGAAGAGGAAGGAAGCTTCCTTGGAAGTAATGAGGTCTCCATCACTGGAAGGATCCAAGCTCTGGTGGATGACAATGTGGACCAGTGATGATTCTGTCATTGAGTTAAAGGTCAGCACAGAACTCGGGGGGGGGGGGGGGGTTTAGGGGGGGGGGGGGGGGGGGGGTTTAGTGGGGGGGGGTTGCTTGGACATTTATACTGTTACAGCAGTTAAGGAACAGTTTCCTGGACTCATGCACACTGGGGACTAAGACTGTGGCCAGATGCCTGGCTTAAAAGGGGTACTCAAAAGCTGGGCGGTGGTGGCGCACGCCTTTAATCCCAGCACTTGGGAGGCAGAGGCAGGCGGATCTTTGTGAGTTCGAGGCCAGCCTGGTCTACAAAGCGAGTCCAGGACAGCCAGAGATATTCAGAGAAACCCTGTCTCGAAAAACCAAAAAAAAAAAAAAGAAAAAAAAAAAAGGGGTACTCAAGGCTGGCATTATAGATGGGGCTAAGTGGCTCTTCAGAGGCCAGGTCTTCCTGAACAGACTGCCTGGAAGAAGCCTGGAAGACTTTGTGTGAGTGTGATGTGGGCTGGAGAAGATGGGAGATTGCTATAGAGCCAGAAAAACAAGGTGACCAAGGAGCAGGGAGGCACCTGGGTTTGAGTGCCAAGAGAGGGCGAGAGTTCCCTGGTCCACCAACACAGCCTCTCATGTAGCAGGGGTTTGCCTCAGTTGCTCCCTGTAGCAGAGTCTGACCCATAGGAGTGGAGCTGGGGAAAGAAAGCCCTATGCCCAGTGCATTTGGGGGCATCTGGGGGTCGGGGGAAACAGTGGAGCCTTTGTCAACAGCTGCCAGGAATCTGGCGGAGGAGCTGGCCCTGGGTCTGGCTGGGTTCTCTTCAGACTGGCCTTCTTTGAAGTGACCCTTTCAAAGCTCAGCCTGTATTCCTGGGAGGAGAGAGAGCTTGGGTAGACTGGGCAAAGGGTTAGCTGGCCTCTGTGGCATGGACATGGGGCAGGAGGCCTGTGGGCCCCAGGAATGTGGTGGGCTGGCGGACATATGGGAGCCATGTGGGAGGACAACTACTAAGGGTCTCAGTGACGAGCAGGGGTGTCAGTTCAGAGAAGGGCAGAGTTCATTCTGGCTGCGTGTCCAGCTTCTTTCAGCCAGCAGTTTGACTTTTGTCTACATTGAGCTTCCAAGCCAGCACTGTCTTCTTCCTTGTTAATTCTTACCACTGCCATGAGAGCCACTTGGGAGACTAGCGCAGGGACACAGGACCTGGAGCACATGGAGGGGTAGAGTGGGAAATTTGGGTCATAGAGGCTTTTCCCACTCCTTAGGGCCTCTAGAAAGCTGGAGACCCCACCTCTGAATGGAGATCTCCCACTGGTGAGCAGAGACCTCCACCTCTGAGGGGAGACCTCTGTGCTTTACCAGACTTCTTATCAATGAAGAGATGATGGTTTGCACAGGGGAGGACAGGAGAGAGATGAGAGAAACAGGCAATTAGAGAGCATACTCCTCTCTGTCTCCCTAGTTTTCCTTTAGGGAAACTGAAGCCTAGAGAAAATGCAGTCCTTCTAAAAATATTTTTTAATTATTATTTTTATCTTATGTCCATTGGTGCTTTACCTGCACATATGACTGTATAAGGTTGTCAGATCTTGGAGTTGTAGACAGTTGTGTGCTGCCATGTGGGTACTGGGAATTGAACCTGGGCTGGTCCTCTGGAAGAACAGTGTTCCTGCCGGGCGGTGGTGGTGCACGCCTTTAATCCCAGCACTTGGGAGGCAGAGGCAGGCGGATCTCTGTGAGTTTGAAGCCACTCTGGTCTACAAAGTGAGTCCGGGATAGCCAGAGCTGTTATACAAAGAAACCCTGTCTCGAAAAACAAACAAAAAAAGAACAGTGTTCCTAACCCCTGAGCCATCTCTCCAGCCCCGAGAAAAAGCAGTCTTAAAAAGAGTAGAAACAAAGCCAGGCGGTGGTGGCGCACGCCTTTAATCCCAGCACTTGGGAGGCAGAGACAGGCGGATCTTTGTGAGTTCGAGGCCAGCCTGGTCTACAAAGTGAGTCCAGGACAGCCAAAGATACACAGAGAAACCCTGTCTCGAAAAACCAAAAAAAAAAAAAAAAGAGTAGAAACAAGCCAGACGTGGTGGCACACACCTTTAATCCCAGCACTAGGGAGGCAGAGGCAGGCAGATCTCTGTGAGATCAAGGCCAGCCTAGTCTACAGAGTGAGTTCTATATATTTGGTTGTGAGCCTAGCCTTTAACGGCTGAGCCATCTTAAAAAAAAAAACATAGACAAACAAAAAATCGGGCTGGAGAGATGGCTCAGCGGTTAAGAGCACTGCCTAGTGCTCTTCCAAAGGTCCTGAGTTCAATTCCCAGCAACCACATGGTGGCTCACAACCATCCACAATGTGATCTGGTGCCCTCTTCTGGAATGCAGGTGTACATGCAGATAGAGCACTCATATGCATAGAATAAATAAAATAAATCTTTAAAAAAAAAACATAGACAGAGTGAGTTCTAGGATAGTCAGGGCTGTTTGTTACACAGAGAAACTCTGTCTTGAAAGATCCTAAAAAAAAAAGAAGAGTAGATGCAGAGGAGAGCCAGCCATATGACACAGGAGGCCGAGGCAGAAGGATCATGAACTTAAGGCCTGCGCAACTTAGTTGAGACTCTGTCTTGAAACTAAAAAGAAAGTGAAAAGACAAGATGGCTGGGAATGTAGCTCAGTGGTAGAGTGCTTGTGTAATGTGCACAAAGCCATGGATGGGATCGATCCTCAGAACTGCATAAACTGGGTGCGGTGGTGCATGCCTGTAATCCCAGCTCTTGGGAGGTAGATCCAGGGAAGTTCAGCACCGTCTGCAGCTCTGTGAGGCCTCAAACTCACAGAGACCCAGGTAAAGAAGGAATAGGTGGTCACACATTGAAACTGCCCAGTGAAGTAGTTCTCTGAAAGTGTCCTCAGTGGCATGAACTGTCTTCTGGAGGCGTGGCTTCTGGTTCCTGCCCCAGAGGGGATGGGGCCCTCGTTGCTGGTCCCTGTATCTTGAGCTGGCATCTACACAGCTGAGCTCTTATTAGCTCTAATGAGACCTTGGCCCTGGGCCCCTGCACCCTGATGCACCTGGGGGAGTTGGAACAGCTGAGGGTGGGCAGGTGTACATGAAAGGAGCAGTGAGGACAGGTGGCCCAGGCTGGTGACAGGGCCACTTCACTTCCTCCCTCTGCAGCCTTTGCCTCCTGCACTGCGGTCCCAGGGGCCCAGGTCACTCAATGCTAGAACTAGCTTATCTGAGGGACCAGGCATGGCCTGGGGCTGCCAAGAACTTTCCCAGGCATGGCTGGCATAGTGTTCCTCTTGTCCTCCCCCATCTACAGCCTGGGGCAGCATAGGAAGCTCAGCGCTTGGGAAAAATTGGGCAGTGACTGGATCTTCAAGCAAAGCAGCCTTCATTTTGTGGGTGGTCATTACTTGTAAGCACCCTGGGCTTCACACAGCCCTGCCCTCAAAGGGCTCCTTGTCTGTGTTTCCTATTGCCCAAAAGCCAGACAAAAAGACTCCAGTAAGATTTTATAACTGGGGCTGGAGAGATGGCTCAGAGGTTAAGAGCTCTGTCTGCTTTTCCAGAGGTCCTGAGTGCAATTCCCAGCAACCACATGGTGGCTCATAACCATCTATAATGAGATCTGGTGCCCTCTTCTGCCCTGCAGGCATACCTGCAGACAGAACACTGTATACATAATAAATAAATAAATCTTTTAAAAAATCAGTTAAAAAAAAAGATTTTATAACCATGGCTTGTGAGATTCCTGTCTCCATTACCTGCCAGTCCAGAGTGTTCCCACGGCCCCCTTGCCTAAAACATAAGTGTTAAAAAGATCCTGGCAGGGCAAAAGGACAGTGCGGTGCAGATTCAGGATGGGGACTAGAAGAAGTAGGTGGGTGAAATACACAGGTTACAGATTCAGAAAGGGGGA
>CAJQZJ010000103.1:337210-358044 GCA_907164525.1 Lophiomys imhausi | reverse complement strand
GAGACAGGGTTTCTCTGAATATCTCTGGCTGTCCTGGACTCACTTTGTAGACCAGGCTGGCCTCGAACTCACAAAGATCCGCCTGCCTCTGCCTCCCAAGTGCTGGGATTAAAGGCGTGCGCCACCACCGCCCGGCGTCTGCTGGGTCTTAATAGTAATTCTAGACTGAATTTTTTTTTAAGATTTATTTATTTATTTTATATATGAGTGCTCTATCTGCATGTATACCTGTAGCCAGAAGAGGGCATCAGATCACATTGTGCATGGTAGTGAGCCATCATGTGGCGGTTTCAACCCCTGAGCCATCACTCTAGCCTTGACCTTGTTTTTACTTATTTATTTGTTTGTTTTTATGTGTATGAGTGCTCTATTTGCATGTATTCCGGGATGATGGAAGAGGGCATCAGATCCCATTATAGATGGTGGTGAGCCACTGTCTGGCCAGTAAACCCCAAGGGATCCATTTGGGTCACTACCTTCTCCAGCCTTGGGATTACACTCACACATTGCCATACCTGGACCTTTTTTTTTTAATTAATTTCCTTGGGCTTGAACTCAGGTCCTCATGCTTGCAAGGAAGGCCTTTTACTGACTGAGCTATCATTCCAGCCTAGCAATTTCTGAAAGCCTGCTCTGGACAAAGGTACTCTAGGGCAAATCCACTTCTGAAGATCAGTAGCCTTCATCCTTAGGAGCTGTCCTTCTAAAGGAAGAGGCTGCAGTTGTACCCTGAGGCAGTTTCTTTCTCCTGTCCCTAGAGACAGACAGATGCAGGCCAGGTCTCCCAGAGACCCCAACATGCCATGGGGTAACAAGCCTTTACTCTCAGGGAGTTGCTAGTAGGAGAGGGCACCCAGAAGACCTAAAACAGCCCAGGGACGTCTGGGTGGAGTGGATGGGGTGGAGAGGACTGTAGTGGGCCCTGTCCCACACTGCCTGTGGTTGCCTTGGCAATGGCCTGGGTGTTTACTTTGTGGCTAACTCCAAGCTCCTGGTTCTGTTAGGTGCTCATTTCCTACCATGAGCAAAGACTGTCTTTAAGGCCCCTCTTCCTTGGCGTCAGGGAGACTGGCAACAGATCTCCTGCCGCCGCCCGGTGGTGGTCCTGCCAGCTTGGCATGCTTCTCCTTTGCTGGAAGCAGCCTCTACTTGGGGTCTCAGGAAGCCAGATCTGTGGGCCTGCCCTCCCCTGTGAGGGAAGGGAGTGTATCTCAGCCTATAAAAGCCCAGGGTCAGCCGTGGGAGGGGCCATGGTGCCGCTGTGTGTGGATGAGCACCTAGTGGTATGTGCCCTGTCTCTGCGTTTTGTGCAAACCTAGCTGTCTGGATATCAAACAGCTTGCATTTTCTAACTTCTACTGAGTGCTTTGCATCCCTGCTGAGACTTTTATTTATTTTTTTGTTTTTTGAAATTGTCTCACCATGTAGTCCTGGCTGGCCTGCAATTCACTTTATAGGTCAGGCTGGCCTCTGTCCTCCTGCCTTCTCAGCATTGAGATAACAGGCAGGTACTATCACACCCAGCTAAGACTTTCTTTTGTTAATTTAATTCTGACAGCATCCTTTGAGCGAAAGTTTCTCTCTGCCTCCATTTTACCATTGAGGACTCCAGGCTTATGTGCTGACCTCCGTCTTGGGTTGTTCCTTCCCCTCCTGGATAGATGGTTGGCTGCCAGGCACGGAAAGTGATTCCCTGCCCCGTGTCCCCTGCCCCAGCCTTCCTCTTCCTTGGCTGTGACCTATGTTGAGAGGGGCAGCAGGAATGGTGTGTCAGACCATCCCGACCCTGGGCACAGTGGTCTGAGAAGGAGAGCCTAGAAGAAGATCACCTAGTGCCAGCTGCCCAGAGCAGCACAGGGTCCCAAGCTCCCAGCTGCAGGTGGTGTGTCAATGGAGGGGCTGGGAGCTGCAGCTTGCCTGGCCGGCTTGTCAACTTGGCCTGTTAGGGCATGTCAGGAGGGGCCTCTGCTCTATGGAAGCTGGGAACTGGGATGTGAATGGGGCTAAAGGGTGGAGGAGGCCCAGGAGGCACTGCCCTGGAGGGAGGAGACTAGGCCAGGGGGCAGGCATTGCCTATCACACACGCCCACATGCCTGTGATAGTCCCAACTGTGGATTTGTCCCTGTGTATGAAGTTGTGGGTGGCTGTGGGTCTCTTTGGTGGTGTGAGACCAGATGGACGATTCTCTGGGGGGTGGGGCCCTCATTTGTCACCTGTGGTTTGGGACCTAAGGTCTGGGAGGAGGTGCTGAGCAAGCAAAGGAAGGAAGAACAGGCGGGACTGACCTTGAGTCCTCTCTCCGGCTTCCTGAGCTGCAGGCTTCGCAAGTGCTATCAGCTGCCCTCCTTCTGTCCCTGACCCTTGGGCTCCGGGACAGCGCTCCTCCCTTACTCTGGTTCCTGGCGACTCTGCAGGCTTCTACTCTGCTCTCGACCCTCCTCTCCTGGAGGGCTAGTCTGGGAGTCCATTGCTGCTCCTCTATGAAGTCCAGGCTCCTGATGGAAGGGCCCTGCTGGCACGGACTGTGCATGCCTTAGGTTTCCAAGCGGTCTCACTCTGGCCCATGGCACCCCTCCGGTTGTGGTAGTTGAACGGATAACCCAAAAGGTACTGTAGAGGGATCTGGGAGTGGGGCCAGGCCCTGGACACATGCCTAGTGCCACAATAGTAAGGCCTTCTCTTTTTGTCCTTGTCCTCTTTGAGTGTCATTTCTATAATTAAAAAATGGGGGTACATTCCATCTCAGTCCTCCTAGAGCATCTGTACTCATGTGCACACACACACACACATTCAAAAATAATAAAAATAAATCTTTTTTTTATTTTTTTTTATTTTTTTTATTTTTTTGGTTTTTCGAGACAGGGTTTCTCTGTATAACAGCTCTGGCTGTCCTAGACTCACTTTGTAGACCAGGCTGGCCTTGAACTCACAGAGATCCGCCTGCCTCTGCCTCCCAAGTGCTGGGATTAAAGGCGAAATCTTTTTTTTTTTAAATGGGAGCCAGGTAATCTGTAATCCTTTGAGAGGTGGAGGCAGGAGAATCCGGAGTTTAAAGTCCTCCTCAGTGACACAGTTTAAGGCCAGCCTTGAAACCCTGTCTTCAAAAAGAAGAAAAAAAGATACAAAGAACAAAAATGATGGGCATGGTGCTGGACACCTTTAATCCCAGCGCTGGATCAGAGGCAGGAGGATCGCTGTGAGTTAGAGGCCAGCCTGGTCTACAAAGGGAGTCCAAGTCAGCGAGGGCTACACAGAGACACTCTGTTTCAAAAAACCAAAACGAAATAGACAAACCCCAAAACTAAGAACCTTCTCTGAGCCAGGAACGGTTGTAAATGTAATCTCAACATTCAGGAGGCTGAGGCAGAGGGGTTACTGTGAGTTCAAGGCCAGCCTGGGCTGTATACTGAGTTCTATGCCACCAGGGCCAAACAAACAAACAAAAAACCCCAAGCAAACAAGAACCAAAGCCATCGTGGATATTTAGCACTTAAGGAAGGGTCACAAATAGAAGTACTTCTTAGAATTCTGGGTCTCCTTTCTTAGGGGTGCAATCTTGAGCCCCTGGGCAGGGACCCTTAGGTGGATAAGTGGAATACATTGTGCCAGCTGGTCCACTTAGGGGGCTGGGAGGGGCTGGCCAGCGGGTGATTCCAGCAGTGGGGGAGGAAGCAGGCAGGGTGTGGGGGGAGGACACTCTGGGCAGGAAGGCTTGGAATAGAAATCTCAGCAACGCCTGGTATTTCCCAGGCTTGCCCCTCCCCCTTGGGCTCTGGGGCCCACCCCACATTCCTTTCCCAGAGGAAACAGGAGGGAGCTGCCTCCCCAGGCCTAGAAGATCATTTCAAGCTGTGGCCCACCATTGAGGCCCTACTGTGTGCACTGAACAGACACTCCTCCCTCGTCTCCCCACACTCTGAGTCTCTGCTGAGGTAGCTTTCTCCATCTGCCAGGTTAGAAGACAGAAAGCGGACATTGGAGATTCTGGTCTCTTTCAAGGTCTCTGTAGGCCCAGACACAATGCCACATACCCCTCCCCTCCTCTACAGTGCCCAGACCTCTCCAAGTCTCAATCAGACACACAAATCATTGGTCAGCCGTGAGAGGCCCATGGGGTGAATGATAGAAGACTCTCCTCGTTGCTTAAATACAACACCTGTCCTTACAGCCACTTAAACGGCAGTTGGGGACTGTGGAGATGGCTCAGCATGCAACCGTGCTTGCTGCACATGTCTGGGATCTGGCTTCCAGCTCTCAGAGCCTGTGTAGAACACAAGATGGAGCGCAGAGATCCACACTGGAGAAAAGCCCAAAATGGTGGCAGAGACAGACAGATATCTCTGAGTTCAGGGCTATCCTGCTCTATGTCTCAGGTTCCAGCTACAGCTACGTAAGATGACAGCTAGACCTCTGGAAGGTCTTAGTGAGGAGGCCTGATGAGGGACTCGAGGGCATCCTTGTGCCTCTGCTCTCTACTTTGGGCCCCAGTCCACATGGCTGAGGACATCTTGGTGGGATGGCCTCCTGGTCCTTGAAGGTATGGCCTTTGGGAGAAAGTGATAAAGAGGGGCAAAGCAGGAGTTGGTCATACCCAGAATTCTTCATTTTCTAGTTATTCAGCGCCTGGGAGATGTGTAGACCCAGTTTCACTGTCCCTGACTGCCCCACTGTCCTTGACTGGTCCTTTCCTGCTCTCTGCGAGTCCTGACTCAGCTCATGGCAGCCTCACTCTTCCCGCTCTGCTCTTCCCGTTGGGCTTCCGCAGGGTGGAGGTGGGGGTCCAACTCCTGCATGGGCCCCACAAGCAGCAAACAGGAAACAGGAGAACAAAACCGCTCCCTGGCTGACTCGGTCCCGGGTCCCCCCACCCTGGGCCTCACCCTCACCCTTCCTCCTCTGTTCTTCCTTCCCTCCATCCTGCCCACCCGCTCCCTGCTCCCTCTGTCTATAGTTCTTCTGTCCGTTTCTGGATCTAGCCGCTCTCATATAGGCCACCTTCCTGGACAGTGAGGACAGTGGCTGACCAGAGTGTTCCCGAGCAGCCCAGCCCTGTGGCTCTTCCTCTTAGATGGGCTCTGGGTTTGTGTCACCTTCTGCTGAGTGTTTCCTTCTCTGTGCCTAAACTGTTCCATAGTGGTGGTTGTAGTGACAAATGCCTCCATGAACCCAGGGTATGAATGCCGGTGGAGAATACAACCAACCACCCAGGGCCATTGCCAGCCCTGTCTCTGCTGGGAGAAAAGATGGGACCTGGAGAGCCAGAAAAGGGGAGTAGGCAATGTCTGGAAATCAGCTAGTTTCACATCTCACATTATGGAGGTGGTGAAGGGAGAGTGGCCAGCTTGGAGTCTCCTCTCAGCTTGGTGATGCCACAATTCACTGGCAAGAGGAATGAACGTGATTCCTTTGGGAGGCAGAAGTGAGGTATCCTCTGCAGCCTGAGGGTTCATCTTAGACCCTGCCACACATCACTCTGGGCTGGCGATGTGCCTGTCACCTGAAGAGCACAGTGTCCTGAGGCAAGCACATACTGGCAGTGTGTGTTCATCACCATTCTGCTTGTATGTGGTTAAGTGGGCATTTCTGCCGGGTCTATAAGGATCTGGCATACCTTAAGTGTCTGTGCTTGCCTATGTTCCCCATGGGGTAGGGTTGTTTAAATGGGAGGATGTCCAAAGATGTGACGAATGATATCTATACTGAGGGTCTGTGAGGCCTCTGTGGGGTACAAGTGGCGGGGATGCATGTGAGGCTAGAACATGTTTCTGCTGGAGTCCGAGGCTGATGGGCCCATAGTGTGATAGCGCGGCAGTATGTGTCCCTGTGTTTGCATGGTGTCGTCGATGTGTGCTGTGCCTGAGCAGGGACCGCTCGAAGCCTCAGGCGTGGGGCGGATGGTGGGCTGGCGCGGCGCCGGGGCCGCCCCGGAGGGGGAGGTGTCTGTCCCATCGACTTGTCGGCTTGTCCCTGCCCCGCTCAGGCGGGCGCCTTCTCCCTGGCGGCGCGGGAGGCGCGGTCCCGCTCCAGCCGTCCTGCCGCCGTCCTCGCGGGTCGGCCGCCCCCTCGGGGCCTCTGGGCCGCGGGCCCGCGGCTCTGGGGGGCGGACTGGGACCCCTGGGCTCCGCCTGCCTCGCGGGGGTGCGAGGATGTCCCCTGCCGAGCGCCGAGCCGCGGAGTCCCGCACCGCGCGTCCTGCTCCGGAAGCCAGGCCCGGTGCGCACTGGGTTCGCGACGGTCGCCACGCTCGGGGGTCCCCGGGCAGCGCCGTGTGGCGCGTGGAGCGCGCGGGCGTCGGGGGCTGGCGCTGGGAGCGCGCTGTCGGCGTGGACTGCAGCGCCCCGGAGCCGCGCTGTCTCTGGCTGCCCTGTCTGAGCCACAGCGACCGCCGCGCGCCCAGGCAGCGTCCGGCCAGGGTGAGCGAGAGCTGACAGCGTCCGGCATTCCAAGACGGATGGACATCCTTACAGTTGGGGAGTGTGAGGAGGTTGAGAGTCAGAGTGAGATGGCAGCGTTTGTGTGGGAGCTTCCCCAGGGATGCTAGATGGAACCTCGAGTCTGAGTAATGGCACCTGTGGGCTCAGCCCTCCTGGTTTACAGGCAGTGGAAGGATGGAATGGGGGCTGATTACTGGAGGAGTCTCTGGCATATCTAGGAACCCTGGAACAAGGCGGCTGGCAGAGACCCAGTGACAGCTAGGTGTAGGGTTACTAACCCAAGCAGTGGGCACCAATCGATCTCCTATCCTTCCTATCAGCAGGGACGGGGATACAGAGGCACATAAGGGTTTCCTAGTGGTCAGAGGAAGTTGAGGTGACAGTATGGCCCCCAGCAGGCAGTGGGTGATTCCCAGGGCAGACAGTGGCCCGGCTGGGGGCAGTGTTTCTGATGTTCGGGATCTGCCGGGCTGGTAGGCGTGAGTCACAGTGGGCACCATGCCCAGCCTCAATACTGTGTTCTCTGCAATGACCTCTTTATGCTGGGGTGGGTTGGAGATGGGGGGTCAGTACTGATGTGGCCAATCTATCCAGTGCCTTCTTCTGCCTGATGTGTTCCCTCCCCTGTTGGCTCTTCTTTAACAACAGGTTAACAAGTGTTGTCTCTTTGTTTTCAGACATGAGGGTGGGAGTGTTTGTAAATAGATTTCAGCCAGGGGGGTTTAATCAACAATGCCTGCATCCCTCTCTGTACCCTGTCTGTGTGCCTGTGTCAGAGAGACAGAGCTAAGCTGTACTTCTTGGTCTTCCTAGTTCTCGATGCTGGATCTCTCTGCTCCTGTACTTTGTACCTCTCTCCCCCTCAAGAGGAGAGCTAGACTCAGTGTTGTCCCAGGTCAGAGGGGAGGAGCAGAAACCTGCATATTAGGTAACATGAAAGGTTGAGGCTAGTTCTGAAAGAACTTCCCACAGGGAGGCAGCCAGCTCTCCCTGGGTCTGTGGAGCCTCCTCTTCTGATAGGGGTGTGGTGGCTGTAGCAGGGGGATTACAGACATTCTCAAGAGACTAATTGGAAGGGGTGGGAGACTGGATCTGGAAGGAAAGAAGAGAGGAAGTGGAGAGGCAGAGATAAGTAAGAAAGGGGCTCTGTTGTGCTCCAGTGAGGAGAGACCAGTGGGAGGAAGGCATATCCACTGCCCTGGATTACAAGCAGGTCCCCTCAGGGAGTGGCACCCCCAGGCAGCTGGCAGCTCTAGGCAGGATGTGTGTGTGTGTGTGTGTGTGTGTGTGTGTGTGTGTGTGTGTGTGTGTAGGGGGAGGGGAGAGGAACATGTGGGGACCTGTCCCAGCCACTTTTCATCATTGGGGCAGCTGGTGGCTTAAACCTTAATCCAGGACACAAGCAAAACAATGGGCCCTGGAAACACCCTCAGCTCTGGACCTGGGGGTGGGGGTGGAAAGGAGGACAGCCCACGCTAGAGGGGAGCAGAGGTTTCTATGGGAGAGGCACTGTGGACCATGAGATCATCTCTCCAATCAGCAGAAATGGGAAATAGGGAGGGATGTGTTCAAATCTCAATTTCCAGTGGACCCCGTGAATATGGAGCTCATGGAAGAGACCAGGGTGTAGCCACAAGTGAAAGGAGCTGAGAGGTTGTCACTGGGTCCCTGCTAAGGACTGGGACCTGACCACTCTGCGAGGGAAGCTCAATGGGAGAGAGAGGCTAGTTGGTCTAGGGCTTGCTTGGGCCCTTCTGGGGATGGAGAGCCCACGATGTAACGCCTTATATTTTTTTCAGACTAACTATGAGGAATGTCTCCTTTTCTGGAGCCTCGTTCAGCTGTTTTGTGTCCTCCACCTGGTTCTGTTCTCTGAGACAACAGTCAGTAAACCTATTGCCTCTGTGTCATTTTTCATTTATTTATTGAGATTCCAGGATCTGCTCTCTCCCCTAAGCCTGCAGGCTAGGCCTCCTGGCTGTGCACCCTCGAATACTCTCCCTGTGTAGACTAGGTGAGCAGGGCAGGCAGCCTCTCAGCACCTCTGTGCCAGCAGATGTCTGCTAGCTTTTTCCAGCTAGCAGGAGGGCAGCTTTCCCATACAGTGGGAGCTCCCTAGCCAAGATTAGATGGGCTTTCGCTGTCCAGACTAGCCCTGGGCCTTTCGCCTCTTCCTCAGGTTCCTGCCAGGGCCAAGGAGGAGCAAGGGGTGGAAGCTTAGGCTGCCCAGTGGCTGTGGGGAGTTGAAGTTTTGCTGGAAACTTTTTGCGTTTTCCAGGGCTTATCCGCTTGTCACTCTCGTCTCTTCTGTCAGCCTCTCTGCATGCAAGCTCTTTCGTACTTGTTACTGGCTGTTTATCTCCGTGTCCAAAGACACTCAAGGCAGTCTTGCCTCTGCCCAAGATATGGTCCTATATGGCCCCTCAAATCTTCTTCAGATAGCCTGCCCTGTCATCTAAGAGAACCCCAAGTGTTCCAGCAGGTTGGACAGAAGGCAGTATCTCCCATCTGTCTTTCCTGTGAACCAGCCTAGGCTGAGCTTTGCAACCTCAGCAAGTCCCTTTAGTGGCCTGATGTCCACTTGTGGCTCTTGATCCCTGGCTCCCAGAGGGTGCAGTCTGTGCAGGGATGTGGCTGTGCACTCGGTGCATGTATGTGTGTGTGCAAGACTGGTTGTGTGCACCAGTGCCCATGCCACTGTGCCAGCATAGTGTGTACATATGGCCCTGAGTCTGCCTGTGTGCACATTTGTTATTTATTTTTGCTTTAATCATGTATTTATTTATTTATTTTTGGTTGTTTGAGGCAGGGCTTCTCTGTATAGCCTTGGCTATTCTAGAACTCCCTCTGTAGACCAGGCTAGCTTTAAACTCAGAGACCTGCCTGCGTCTGCCTCCCAAGTGCTGGGATTAAAAGTGTGTACCACCACCACCTGGCTTATGTGTGCCTGTGTTTGTGGTATGTCTTGTCTGCATAAGTTGTGTGTTCATTTATGTTAGTATATGTGTGGGGATGTTGCAAGAGTTGCATGCACAACTTCCCATTCAGAAAAGCTGTGTGTGCAGTGTCCAGAACATGGTATATGTACTGACTCAGTTTCCAGGGAGGCAAAGGTGTCATGAGGAGACTGAGGGCAAAACTCTGAGTGTGAAAAAAAAGCTTTCTGGCTTCGGAGAGTGAGAGAGGAAGATGAGGAAGGGGTCAGGGCCCAGAACGGACTGTGGCTGTGGATGTTGGCGCTCCCTGTTGGGCAGCTGGAGGCAGGTGCAGAGCCACGAGCAAGGGCCACACTCACTCACCTGTGTCCCTGTGCTCCTGCAGCTTCCACTGGGCCCACGGGATGGGTACTCTTCTGGGCGCCCCCTCCCCTGGCAAGGACCGAGGACATTGTTGCTACGCAAGAATCTCCAGGATGGCTTTGGTTTCACCCTGCGCCACTTCATTGTGTACCCTCCCGAGTCAGCTGTGCACTGCAGCCTGAAGGTATGCCCAGCTTGCCAGCGCCTGACCACTCTGCGAGGGAAGCTCAATGGGAGAGAGAGGATAGCTGGCCCATCCTAGCTCCCTGTCAGAGGAGTCCCCGCAGGGGATTAGCCTGGCTCCCTTCTGCTGCCATCTAAGAGGAGAGCTGTTAGGGGGCCGTGCCAGCTGAGCCTGCCTTGCTCTGTGACTGTGGGACAAAGTCTTTAACTCTTCTGGGCCCTGGAAAGGAAATTATCTTCTTGGGGAACTGGGTCTCC
The DNA here is from genome assembly GCA_907164525.1 of Lophiomys imhausi. NCBI lineage: Eukaryota > Metazoa > Chordata > Mammalia > Rodentia > Muridae > Lophiomys > Lophiomys imhausi. The sequence continues at coordinate 347,869 of CAJQZJ010000103.1, read as the reverse complement.
TTGTTCACATCTCCTCTGGTTCTTGATCTGGGTCAGCTCTTTCTGGCCCTGGACTGAGGGGCCAGGAACCCAACTTATTTTCTAGGGACAGTCCTGGGGGAGGGGTCCAAGGACCCCCAGCTCTTAGTCCTAACTCAATCCTGTGTTGCTGTAGATTTGGTCACTGTGGATTCAGAGCCATCTCACCCCTCTGTGACTCAGTTTCTCCTGAGGGGTACTGTTGCCTTGATCTCTCCAAGCCTTTTCATCCCTAACACAGCTGCCCCAGAACTCCCCAGCACAAGGCTACCAGCTGGAGAGCAGGTCCCTGAAAGCAAAGAGTGGAAGACAGGAGGGTGACCAAGCGACATGCTGGGCTCCCAGCCTCTCTTTCCGCAGAGGAGACAGATTTCTATGACAGTTGATGGACGTCTCTGTCTTCTACCCCTAGGACTGGGATCAGCCTACATAACTGTTGGAGGATTCTTGTTTGGGGACCTTGACCCCACCTGTCACACAACCAAAACATTAGATTTCTCTGCACCTGTGCAGAGGTGTGCGTGTGTGTGTGTGTGTGTGCGCGCGTGCGTGCGTGTGTGCGTGTGTGTGCGTGCGTGCGTGTGTGTGCATGTGTGTGTGTGTGTGCGCGTGCGTGCGTGTGTGTGTGTGTGCGTGTGTGTGCGTGTGTGTGTGTGCGTGCGTGCGTGCGTGCGTGTGTGTGTGTGCGCGTGCGTGCGTGTGTGTGCATGTGTGTGTGTTGTCTGTAAGCTTGTGTTGTGTGCACGTGTCTGTCATCACTGTCATTGGCTGTGCCTAAGCATGGAAGTAGGGCCTAATAAGTGTGGGTGGCATCAGATGACCAAGGATGCCAGCCCCTTCACTCCTGAAGCCCCTAGTCCTTCCTTCCCTTCTTCCTAGCTCCTGCCACCTTCTCTCAGGACACTGCAGGAGTGCCAGTGGCAGAGGCTGTGGTCTCGTGTGGTGGGCTCCCTGGGCAACTCTGGGCAAGACAAGCCAGGGCTGCTCCTTCCCTTTTTAGAACCTGCCCCAAACTGGGAAAGCTCTTGTCCTGAGGCAGGAGGCTAAAGTCCTCTGCCAGGGAGCCTTCAGTGAGCTTAGCCATCTGAATGCATCTGTCTGCCTCTGTCACCCTCTGTCCCTGCTGTTAGCTCACATCGTGGGCATGCACCTTCCAATGGAAAAAACGGCAAAGGCAGAGGAGGCTTCAACAGCGTTTTTATGGTTTTTTTTTTTTTTTTTCGAGACAGGGTTTCTCTGTATAACAGCTCTGGCTGTCCTAGACTCACTTTGTAGACCAGGCTGGCCTCAAACTCACAGAGATCGGCCGCCTACCTCTGCCTCCCAAGTGCTGGGATTAAAGGCATGCGCCACCAACGCCCGGCTTCAACAGCGTTTAGCAACCTTCCTGGCCCACCTTGGCCTAGCCGGGCTGCCAGTGAGTCCTGAGTTTGGGCCCTGGTTCTACTGCTGAGTGTCTGGACAAGATGACCCTGTAGGACCATCAACTCTGAAATGGAGCTGCTGGCTCAGCCTGTCTCTGACCTTCTGGTTCTTCTCCAAAGCCAGTACCCTCTTCCCTCACCAGGATGGACCCCTGGACCTCCTAGCAGGTCTCCCTCACCCCTGTTGTAGCTAGCTGCTGGAATCCTGCCCCTTGCCTGACACCTACTTTGCTTATCATAGAACCTTTCCTGGCCCCCTCTTCTTTCCTTTTAGACCAGAATGCTCTTAGTCTGACTTTCCTCGATTGCTCAGTATATCCAGCCCTAAGTGTGTGCCCTCCCCCTTTGCTAATCAGGCCTCCCAGCCATTCTCTGAGAGAGATAGCCCTGTTTACACTTGTCAGGCTGCTTATCTTTGTCCTACTGGGTCCTCTGCATGTGTGTTGGGGACCTCCTCTCTTGGCCTGCAGGCTCCCTAGGGCATGAGGGCATGGATCCCTGGTAGACTGGATGTTCTAGGAAACCTGGGATGCTAGTGTAGTGGGTGCAGCAGGTCTGAGAATAGGGAGTGTGTGTTACTGGGACACTTCCCCTGACTGGGGACTCCTCTGACAGCTCTCCCATCTCTCTGCTTTTGTCTACTTGGAAGGAGGTAAGGGTTGGAGCGGGGTGGGGGGGGTTGCTGATCAGGGCTGCCCAGGTGCAGTGTGCTGCTGATGCTGCTAAGGGCTGAACAGTTGCCACGCCCATGCCCATCGCTCTGTTCCCTGCAGGAGGAAGACAATGGAGGCCGAGGCCGAGGAGGAGGAGGTAAGGGGTTGGAGCAGGGGTGGGGCTGGGCTTCAGTTTCTCTCCTGCACCCCAGTGGACCCACCCTTTTCTTGTCCCTGTCTAATCTGTCTCCTCTCTGTGTTCCTAGCTGGGCTAGCTCCAGGCATCTCCACCCTGTTTTGACTTCATTTGGGCCTGTCCCTCCCACAGCTATCTGATACTGAGTCCTCTGGGTGGCAGATCCCCATCTGGTCCCACCCTCTCTCTACTTTCTCCCAGAACAAAGTCTAGGCTAAGGCTATAGGTCCTGTGGATCAGGGTTTGGGGTACACTGAGCCTCGGTTCAATGTATGGGCGGAAGTACTGATAGGAACAGTGGGGCCCTCAGGCGTGCCTTAAAAATGTGAGCCTAGCTCACCTTGTGGCCTTTGCTGTCCTAAGGGTCCATTGGGGCCTCTTGGCCTCCCCAGGTATTTAAAGCTGAACTCCCCAAACAGTCAGCTTTCCTTCCTTGCCTCTGTCTGTGGGCAGCTTCAAGGACAGACAGGGCCCTTCTGCCTTCCCTTGCTTTGTGTGTTTTTTTTTTTCTTCCCTTGCTTTGGAAGGAGAGGGAGCCACTGTCCTGGCACAGCTTCCAGTAGGGGAGTCTTCTTTTTTATTTATTTATTTATCTATTTTTATTTTTTGTTTTTTTGAGACAGGGTTTCTCTGTGTTACCCTGGCTATCCTGAAACTTACTGTGTAGACCAGGTTAGTCTTGAACTCACAGAGATCCACCTGACTCTGCCTCTTGAATGCTGGCATTAAAGGCTGGCATGCCAGCAATTACAGATAGTTTCGAATTGCCATGTGGGTGCTGGGATTTGAATCCGAGTCCTTTGGAAGAGAGGCTAGTGCTCTTTGTTTTTTGAGACAGCATTTCTCTGTGTAATAGCCCTTGTTGTCCTGGACTTGCTTTGTAGACCAGACTGGCCTCGAACTTGAACACACAGAGATCTGCCTGCCTCTGCCTCCCAAGTGTTGGGGTTAAAGGCGTGCACCCACACCGGGGCCAAGGCCAGTGCTCTTAACCACTGAGCCATCTATCCGGCCCCTAGTAGGGAAGTCCTGTTGGCAAATGATGGAGTTAGTATCCATCCTGTGTCCATCCCAGGGTTCTCAGGCTTCTGCTTGGATTCCTTGACCCCGGGGAAGGAAGAAGGGTGGGAGACATGAATATATTGGGTATCTCTCTGGTCCTGTGATACCTCATCTCTCCATGTATATGAGGTTTCATCTTCAGGACTTGATAAGTGCATTATTTTTTTAAAATTATGTTTCTTTGTGCCTGAGTGTATATATGTATTTGTACCATGTGTTTACAGGGAGCCAGAGAATGTTAGAAGAGGGTGTCAGATCCCCTGGAACTAGAGTTGCAGGCAGGTGTGAGCTGCCACATGGACGCTGGGAATCAAACCCAGACCCTGGGCAAGAGCAGCGAGTGCTCTTAACCTCTGACCCATCTCTCCATTCCAGAGAGGGGCCTCTGTTTGAACATTGTTAGTGTGTGTGCTCAGGCTAACGCCAGAGTGCTCATGTGCCGTGCAGAGTGTGTAGAGACCAGAGGATGTCTTGGGACTCAGCCCATGGCACTGGGGACTATTTATGTGTCCTCGGTGTCCTCCTGGTGCCAGACCTTGTTTGGCTGCGGTCTAGATCCTGTGGGTGCGTGGTCATTGCATGCTTGTGTCTGTGTGTGATCATCCTCTGAGTGTGTGTCCCCTGTATGTGTAGCTGTGCATGGGTGTGACCTTCAGCAACCACCCCCAGCTAACCTGGCTGATGCCCACCAGGACCCTCCCCCCGGCACCGCCTGGAGCCCATGGACACCATCTTTGTGAAGAATGTGAAGGATGGTGGGCCTGCCCATAGGGCAGGGCTTCGCACAGGTGAGCCTGCCCTGGACCTTGTTTAATGCTCCTCTAGGACTCCTGTTCCTTTAATTGGGTTGGGGTTCCTGAATGCAGATGCTGGGGGACTTCCTGTCCTCTCACTGTCACTCATGCATGGCTCAGGGGCACACTCTGCCTCCTGCTTTGGACTCTCACATGTGATCCCACGGTCTTGTCCCTAGGAGACCGGCTGGTGAAAGTGAATGGAGAGACTGTCATTGGGAAGACATACTCCCAGGTCATAGGTCTGATCCAGAACAGGTGAGAGCCTGCCCTTCCTCCTTCCGAGGTACCTCGCAGACTCCCCTCTCCACCAACCTCCGCCCTGCCACCAGATCCCTCTCCTTAGACCCTGTCCCAGACCCTGTTGCCTCTGCTTGACCCTCCCCCTGTTTCTGCAGTGATGACACCCTGGAGCTCTCCATCATGCCCAAGGATGAGGACATCCTCCAGCTGGTAAGCCCTTCTGTCTGCATGGAGGAACGGGCCCAGCACAGCCTTCTGGGCCCTTGTGGGAGAAAAGAGAAGGTTATAGCCTGACATTGCTCAACTGGGGCTTCTAGGCCCATCCCTGGGCTGGGGCTACTTGTTGCTTCACTCAAGATTGCCCTGTGCTAAGGAGAGAGGAGGTGCTGGCCTTGGTAGGCAGGATTCCTGCCAGAGTATCTGAAAAGAGGGTGGCCAGGCGGGCCCTGCAAGCCTGGCATGTTCGTATTTGCTCCTTGCACCCCCTCCCCACTTGGCCTGAGGGAGCATGGCTCTGTAGGTGTGTCCATACATGCACACACCAAATACCACCCTTCAGCACATCCCACGGTCACAGGAACCACTTAGTACACACAAGGACACTCGGCCTTGGCTAGCCCTGTACACCTCAGCTCCGTGGAAGGCCCACAGAGCATTGTAGGCCTAGGTTTACAGACCCTGTCCCTGCCTCTGTGTGGCCAGAGTCTACTGTCCATGGACCCCAGTGCCCATGTTGCACACAGCAAAACTTCACAGCAGCCTCACAAAGGCTGCGCACACCTGGGCTCCATGCTGCTATGATGTAAACACACACTGACATGTTGCTGCAGGGCTGTCCGCCATGATCATAGCTGCAGCCCCTCTCGGGCACCTGTACTTAGCAATATCACGGGATCCCAAATTCATTCACATGAGATATAAATTCTGAACCCAAGGCCCCCAAGTGTCTCAAAACATGCAGAACATGAAACCCTTTGGTTGGGCGCCGCCCCACAGGCTTGTCCCACGTGGGTGGTATGAAGCAAGCCCAGAGCCCTGTGTCTGGAGCCTGGACCAGCCCCCCCTTGCTTAGTGCCCTGTTCTTGGTCTCATGGATCTCACCCAGATGCCAGCTTGCTTGCCCTTATGTCACTGCCCCTCAGAGGATGGCTGAGGGCCAAGCCCAGAGCTGCCGTGCTGGCTTTGGCCGTGGCTGTGTCACTGTAATGACAGGGCCACACTTGGCATGATGCCTCCCTGGGAACCTCCATTCCTGACCTCAAATGTCCCCTCTCTCTCCCTGGAGATTTGGAGGAAAGAATGGAGGCCCAGAGAGGTGGATGTGCCACCCCAAGTCGTAGAGAGCTTGCCTGTACCCTAGACTTGGGGCAAAGCCAGTTATGAGAGAGTAACAGGGCATGACCCTGGGGCACCCTGGCTCAGTCCAGCTCTCAGGGGCAAGAGGTGGCAAGGGCAGCAGCCTTGAACTCTGCCATACCTAGACCCAAGTGGGCTGGCAGCCCCAGATGTCAACATCTGGGAGCTTCCACTAACCCACCCCGCCATCTCCAGTCAGCCAGAGGGTGGGGCCCAGGCATTCCTGTGGTTGGGAGCCAAGGCTGGAGGCCAATCGGGCTTCGGCAGCTGCTGACGCCACCACCGACGCGGCAAGTCCCCTCCACACCCATCCTCCCTCCTCCTACTGCCGGGCAGCCGAAAGAGAGCCGGGTGGGGGAGAGGCTGAGCTTTAGGGAGGACTGACTGAGGGGACTGAGGGACCCAAGCCAGTGGGACAGGGGCTGTGGTGAGAGGCAGCAAGGTAGCAGGCACGGGTTGGCGGGATGCTGCCTCCGCTACCGTGATGCTGGGAGCCCCAGGAGCCGGCAGGATGGCAGGAGGGAGAGGTATGTGTTGCTGGCCCAGTATGCCGGGCTGGAGGGGCCCGAGTGTGCTGGGGGGGGGGGGTGTGGTTAGCTGGTCCTTGTCACATGATGTTTGTGTTTGGGGCTGGAGGGGTTATTTGTGTATCTCATTGTGTGTGTGTGTGTGTGTGTGTGTGTGTGTGTGTGTGTGTGTGTGTGTGTGTGTCTCAGGGTGTGTATCTTGCCGTTTCTCTGTGATGTGGTGTAGTATGTGTGTATGTCTGGGCTCACCCTCCCACCCTTTGCTGAGACTAGCCCCTTCAGCTCAGTGGTCTGGGACAGGGCCACAAGGCTGCTGTCCCTGGGGGCTGCCTCCTTTTTTGGCTGAGCCTGGGCGCCAGTCCTGTCACTCCTCAGCAATGCAGCGTCAGCTTCAGCAGCCAGTGCCAAATTCCAGGCCTAGGGGTGGCCAGAGGTGGCCGAAGGCCCTTTAGCCTGTCCAGCCCCTCCTCTAAACTGGCTTCTGGGGAACAAGAAGTGGTCATGTTGTTCATCTCAGGGCTCAGGCCCTGGGCCCCAGGGACTGAAGGGACTGTGGGCTCCTCCAGCCTCCGCCCACCCTCAGACCACCCCTCCTTGGACACGCCCCTTAGCCAGCTTTCTACTGTCTTCTACTACCTTGACATATTTCTGTTCTTTCCCCACTGTACTCCCGGGGCTGTGGGCATCATTGGACATAAAGGAACAGTAGGCGGTAGAGGACAGGATGGGGGAGGACCCTAACAAACAGATGTTGAAATGCTTGTGGCTAAAGGCTGTCCTTGTTTGAAAAGTTTCAGAGAAATCTGGCCATTGAGAGAGAGAGAGAGAGAGAGAGAGAGAGAGAGAGAGAGATTCCTATTTCTTTGTCCTCCCTCAGGACTCTCCATGGAGCACACTATTGTCCACTTAGGATGCCCCTACTTAATCATCCCCCTTCCTTCCCTTCTGAGGACCTTGGTATCCTAGGGCTGTCTCATTTCTGTCCTCTAAGTCCAGTCTGGTCATGCTTTTATGCCTCTGTGCTTCCGGCCAGGCCTACTCCCAGGATGCCTACCTGAAGGGCAACGAGCCGTATTCTGGAGAGGCCCGCAGCATCCCAGAACCACCTCCACTCTGCTACCCACGGAAAACCTACGTCACTCCAACCCGGGCCTCTGTCTGGGGCACTGTGGTGCCTGAGCCCATCTCAGCACTACCCGCAGATCCCCGGAGTCCTGCTGCCTGGAGTGACCCAGGGTCCCGTGTCCCACCTGCCACTCGTGCCCACCTGGACAGCTCTTCATTGGGGATGAGCCAGCCCCGCCCAAGCCCTGGTGCCTTTCCCCGCCTCCCTTCAGAGTCCCGGACGCCCCGTGCCTTCCCAGAGCCTGGCAGCAGGGTGCTTCCCAGCAGACTGGAGTGCCAGCAGGCTCTGTCACACTGGCTGTCAAACCAGATACCCCGCAGGGCGGGGGAGAGACGGTGCCCAGCTATGCCACCCCGGGCCCGCAGTGCCTCCCAGGACGGGTTGGAGGATGTGATCACCCACCACCCATGGCCCTGCTCCACCTCCCAGGATGCCTTGAGCCAGCTAGGCCACGAGGGTTGGCACCGAGCTCGCTCAGACGATTACCTGAGCCGGGCCACCCGCTCTGCCGAAGCACTGGGGCCAGGAGCACTGGTGTCACCCCGCCTGGAACGCTGTGGTTGGGCTCCCCAGCGTCCGTCTGTCCGTTCCTCTGCTTGTCCTTCTCGGGACCTGCCAGGGTCCCAGGCCCCTCCCCCTTCTGGCCTGCAGGGCCTGGATGACATTGGGTACATTGGGTATCGGAGCTATAGCCCATCATTCCAGCGCCGGACTGGTCTCTTGCATGCGCTGTCCTTCCGGGACTCACCTTTCGGGGGACTTCCGACATTCAACTTGGCCCAGTCTCCTGCATCATTCCCACCAGAGGCCTCCGAACCACCTAGGGTTGTCCGGCCAGATTCTAGCACCCGAGCCCTGGAGCCCCCGGCGGAGGATCCCCGTGAGGAGGTGGTCCTGAGGCAGAAGCCTCCGACAGGTCGCAAGGTCCAGCTGACCCCTGCAAGGCAGGTGAACCTTGGATTTGGTGATGAGTCCCCAGAACCAGAGACCAGAGGGGAACGCCCAGGCAGGAAGGTGGCTCCTCTGGCTACTACGGAAGACTCTCTGGCTTCTATCCCCTTCATTGGTGAGTGGAGCTACAAGCAACCAGCTAAAGATCCAAGTCTCTGTCCTTTTGTGTCCCACCTAACTGTCTACTGTGCCCAAGACTCTGGGCTGTGTGCCAAGAGGATCACCTGGGTTCTTTATGTGTTCATCTGTTTGTCTATTCTTCAGTCATTCTTTTTTTCCATCCTGCCTCCCATTATTCATTCTTCTAGCCATCTTTCCATCCAGTTTTTCTTTCCTCCCTCCCTCCATCCTTCTTCTCCTCTTTGCCTTCCTTTGTTCATCTGCTCATTTGATCTGTTTATTCATTCATCATTCTTTTTTTTTTATTATTATTATTATTATTTTGGCTTTTCGAGACAGGGTTTCTCTGTGTATCCTTGGCTGTCCTGGACTCACTTTGTAGACCAGGCTGGCCTCGAACTCACAGTGATCCGCCTGCCTCTGCCTCCCAAGTGCTGGGATTAAAGGCGTGCGCCACCACCGCCCGGCTCATTCATCATTCTTAACTTTCATCTTTCCTTCCTTCTATTCTTTCTTCTACCCTTTCTTTGTGTCTTTCATTCTTTGCTTTTTTCCCATCTATCCTACATTCCTCCAACAAATATTTACATCAGGTACTGTGCTAGGCTTCAGGCTTACCTGGGGCATGAGTGGTCAGACAGAAAGCACATGGAACAGGCTCCGTGGGCAGGGAAGGGCTCCTGGCCTAGATGGGTGTGGAAAATGTTGGAAAAACAACATTTGGCTAAGAAGGATTTGAAGTAGTCTGAGGAAGACTGTTTCAAAGAGAAAAGATGGGAATATGCAGAGCCTGCAGTGGGAGAGGCAAAATGCTCTTCCAGGCCATGTGGTCCTTTCCTGTCCAAGGCCAAGTTCGGAGTGTACTCTAAGAACAGAGGAGGCTTTGATGGCTGCCTGTAGAGTGGGGGGAGGCAAGAAGGCAGAGAGGCCAGGTGAGCTTTCTGGCTTGCCCAGAGGGTGGTGCCTCACCTCCATATTGGGGATGGGGGTTCAGAAAGAACAAGAAAAAGGTCAGCACTCTGAGGAAGCAAGCTGGGTCTAGGGACTGCGGAGAAAGCCTGGAACATTACGATGATGGTATTGGATCTAATGTCGCTGAGCATCCTGGGAACTAAGAAGAAGCTTAGGCAGGGTGGTTGGATTGCCATCAGCAGCCTGCGTTGGGGGGTCCAGTCCTGTTTCAGGAAATCCCAGCTCAGCCTCTGTCAGGTGCTTCCACTAATAGGACAATGGTATTGTAATGCTTGTCCTCAGAAGCCACCAATCTGTATTTGAGGAGCTCACTCCAAGGAGGGAGGCTCAGCACCTGCTAAGAGGAGACACTCCCTGACCACAGTCTGGTGGGCGAGGCACCCTGGGCAGTCGCCAGAAATGCCCTAGTTCGGAAAAGTTGAGGGGTCTGCAGTTTGTCAAAACGTGGTGAGACTGGAGTATTCAGGCAGCTTGACCTCTGTTCTTCACGCCCTCCTTCCTCTGCTGGCAGATGAGCCCACCAGCCCCAGCATTGACCTCCAAGCCAAGCATGTTCCTGCTTCCGCAGTGGTCTCCAGTGCCATGAACTCAGCCCCTGTCCTGGGCACTAGCCCATCCTCACCCACCTTCACCTTTGCCCTCAGCCGCCATTATTCCCAGGATTGCAGTGAGTATCCCCACCCTGTGATGCTCCCTCCTCTGTTGCCTGGTCCCTGTGAGTCTTCTGCCCAATGTCTGTTTGCTTTCAAGTGGTTTTTGCTTCTTCTGGGCCCCCAAGGAAAAGCCCACTCCTGACCAGAAGGGAGGGTTCCTAGGGTAACTCCCAACATGCTCTTTGCTAACCCTGTGGCCTTGTGTGGGCATCTTTTCAGGCAGCATCAAGGCAGGCCGCCGCTCCTCCTACCTGCTGGCCATCACCACAGAGCGTTCTAAGTCTTGTGATGATGGACTCAACACCTTCCGGGATGAGGGCCGAGTGCTCCGGTGAGGCCATGTCTGGGCTTAGGTGGGGTAGTTGGGCCATGGGTTAGAGTGGGTGATGAGAGTCAGGGTCGTCCACAGCCCTTACCTTCAGTCCTTGCTCCCCAGGCGCCTTCCCAACCGTGTACCCAGCCTACGGATGCTGCGGAGCTTCTTCACAGATGGGGTAAGCCAGCAAAAGCTTGTGAGAGTGTGTGTGTGTGTGTGTGTGTGTGTGTGTGTGTGTGTGTGTGTGT
>CAJQZJ010000103.1:308599-337200 GCA_907164525.1 Lophiomys imhausi | reverse complement strand
GTGTGTGTGTGTGTGTGTGTGTGTGTGTGTGTGTGTGTGTGTGTGTCTGTGTCTGTGTGTGTGTGTGTGTGTGTGTTTAGTAGGGTGGTAGCCCTACAAGGGTTCCATATCTGTGATTCCTGTGACCCCTAAATAAAGTGCTCTGGCTTCTTGCCCCTTTTCTGTATCCCATCTTCATACCACTCATGTGACCTGCCTCCCACCTGAGGACTTTGCATTTCTCCTTGAATCTGGAAAGTCCCAAATCCCAGAACAGCGTCTCTCTCTCTCTTTCTCTCTTTGTCTGACCCCACCCTCTCTTGTCATGCTGGGAGTGGAACCAAGAGCCCAAGTGTAGTGGACACAAAGCTCTAGCTCTGGACAATATTTCTAACTCTTTTTGTTGTTATTATTTGTTTTGAGACAGGGTCTTACTATGTATCTCTGGCTGGCCTTGAACTCAGAGATCTTCAAGCCCCTGCCTCTCCCATGCTGGGATTAAAGGCGTGGAATTAAATTGTACCATCACACCTAGTTTCCAGCTCTTGATTCTTTTTTCTTTTTAGTTATGAGGGTGTATATATGTGTTTGTGTGTGTTTATGTGTGTGTATGGATGTGTACAGCTGCGTTCAGGTGCCTCAGGAGGCCAGGGGCATGAGTCCTCCGGGAACTGGACCTACAGGTGCTTGTTAGCTCCACAGTATGGGTTGTTCCAGATACTTTTTATTTATTTATTTGTTTGTTTATTTATTTATTTATTTATTTTTGGGTTTTTCGAGACAGGGTTTCTCTGTGTATCAGCTCTGGCTGTCCTGGACTCACTTTATAAACCAGGCTGGCCTTGAACTCACAGAGATCCACCTGCCTCTGCCTCCCGAGTGCTGGGATTAAAGGCGTGCGCTCCACACCCTGCTCTTGTACTTTCATAGGGCCTCTGAGGCTTGCTCTCAAAACTTACCCCAACACCTGCTGTTTCCCTGTCTCCTTTTGATAGTTTGTGTACTTTCCTTGCACACGAGTTATCTTTTGTTAGCTCAGCACCTTCAAGACATGGCCACCTGCTCCTCTTTACGCACCCTCAGCTTGAACTCTCCCGGGTGTGCCCGCTCTGAGGCTGGATTCCTGTTGACACCATCACTTCCTGTCTCACCTCTGGAGGATTTGACTGCCTGCCCCATCGCTACTCGTCTTTGTTGATGGTCCCACTTCCCCTGTTTACTTAACTCCTTATTGCCACAATCGGTTCCCCTGTTTCCTCAATTCCTTCAAGGCTGTAAAGCCGAAGGAAGGCCCAGATTAGCTTTTCCAGCCTGGGGAGGCATGTGTTCTACTGGCAGGTCAGAGCCTTTTCCTCCTTTCTAGCTTCATGAGGTCTCATGACCTCAACACAAACAGTCCAGAGAGGACAAGCAAGGCCCATGGGGTCACACAGCACATCAGAGTACACCACAGACATGTGCCAGGCCAGTGGTCCATGGGGTCCCCGAAATGCTGGTACTATGGGAGTTGCCCTAAATTGCCTAATGTCTTCTCCCTGCAGTCTCTTGATAGCTGGGGCACTTCCGAAGATGCTGATGCCCCCTCTAAGCGACACTCAACCTCTGACCTCTCAGATGCAACCTTCAGTGATATCAGGAGAGAAGGCTGGCTGTATTATAAGCAAATCCTCACCAAGAAGGGGAAGGTAAGGTGGCCCGAGGAAGGAGGTTGGGCTGGACAGAAGCTGGCTCTGGCAGAACTTTCCAGATCCTCTTATATCTGCCCTGAAGCCTCTAGAGCCCGGGGTGGGGGTGGGGGACACCTTAGACTATAGCCTGAGGAATTAAGGTTAGATGCCAGGAAGAGCTTCTGGGGAAGGGGGGCTTATTGAACCCCTGAAAAGGAGGTTAACAGAAGCTGTGTTTGGAATCCTGACCAAACTATTCATCAATGACCCTGAATGACCAATGAGGCTTATGGTAGAGGAGCAAGACCAGGATGATACTGAGGCCCAAAAAGGAAGCAGAGGACGATTCTCTTAGGGCCTCCTCAGGTCCTCGGGGTGCAGACTCAGCTTAAGTGCAGCTGAAACCCTTGGGGCTGTTAGAGCAAGAGCTTTCAAGTGGCTTCCTGAGGTGACTTAGTGAGGGATGCCCTGGAGTAAGAAGACTGTTTAGAAGCCACCACAAGATCCAAGTGAGAGACAAGGGCTTGCATGAGTAAGTAAGGAGGAGGCAGGAGGGGACAAATAGGGTTCAGAAGAGAAAGTGGGGCTCTGATCTCTCAGGCCTAAGCTTGAATCCCAGGCTTAGAGCCCTGGGCTGGAGAGAGGGAAAATAAGGAGGCGAGGTGGTTCAGGCAAACCTGGCCTTGATTTTTGATGGCATGGCTTGTTATTCCGAGGGTTCCAGCCCCAGTGCTGGTGACTCAGTGTGGACAAGGGGAGCTGACTAATGCTTTTCCTAACCTCCTGCTCAGCACTTAAAAGACATGGTCTGAACAAAGGTGTACCATACTAGGTGTGGTGAGATGAGTCTGTAATCCAAGCTGTTTAGGAGGCTGAGACAGGAAGATGGAAAGTTCATGACCTCTGTCTAGGCTAGCCGTGGCAACTTACTAAAACTCTGTCTCAAAATAAAATGTGAAACAACAGCTGGGTGTATAGATTATTGGAAGAACATTTGCCTAGCAGGCATAAGGGCCTGCTTTCAAGTCCCAATCACAACAAGGAGGCATTGGTGGTTCAGTGGTAGAATTCTCAAGTCCCAATCTCACACACACATACACACACACACACACACACACACACACACACACACACACACACATACACACACACAGTGTTTCTTGTGGGCTGTGCCTAAGGAACTCTTGCCTGACTTATGGAAATTCTTAGCATTGCATAAGGAGTAGGAAGAAGTGAAGCCGGGGACCCCACCAAGCTTGGCACTTGAGGGCTGCTGTTCTTCGCCCTCACTGCCATTATAGGCATCTCTGAACATCTATGAGGGATGGCTCCAGAAGCCCCCTGGGTACCAGACATTCACAGACACTCAAGTCCCTTATATAAAGCAGATTCGTATCTTCATGCAGCTTATGTAATCCTCCCATGCCCTGTAAGTCATCTCCAGATGATATATGTTGCCTCGTACTATGTAATACTATGTAAATAGTTGTTACAATGGGTTGTTAATGAAATGTGGAGGGGGAAAAAAATGCCAAAACATCTCAACCCCATAGTACAGATGCAGGGTTTTCTTCTGAGTGTCCTTCACCCATGTTTTGTTAAATCCACGGTTATGGAACCTATAGAAGGGATGTCTCTAGGGGTGGCACCTGGAAAGAATGAACTTTGAAATAGTCCCACTTTAAATTCCAGCAGAGCCACATGTTGTTTCGTGTGTATGGCTTCGGGAGCACACGTAAGTCCCCTGAGCTGTAAGATGAGTCAAGAGAGGAGAAGTGTAAGTTATGTGGGTCAGGGAGCACTGGACACAAAGCCTCCTGCTCCTGAGGGTCTGTGAGCTTCTAGGGGCTTAGGTGAGGGAACCAGCTTGTCCAGTCCTGACCACAGAGAAAGTGTTAATTGCTCCTCAATGACAGGTGACAGTCAGCAGGGGGAGATGGTTAGAGACTTAGCAGGGTAGGGTTTAGTATATGTAGATGATGTGTGTGGGGTTTTGTAGTTGGGGGAGACGCCCTCAACTAAGGGCTGGAAGGAGCCTCAGAGGAGTGTGCCAGGAGCCAGGTTGCCTGGAGAGCCCAGAGCAGTAGAGGTGAAGGGGAGTTTGGTACCTAGAGAACTGTTCAATCCTGGGATACTGGGTAAAGTGGGGAGATGCGTTCCCAGGAGAAGACTGTGTCTTTGCTGGAACTGAGTACACCTCATTACTATTGTTTACGTGATCAAGGCCTGGGATGGGACCAGGAGCTGTTTGTGAGAGATTCTAGAGATAAGGTTGGCTGATGGCCTGCAGGGCTGAGGAAGGTAGAAGACAGGCCGAGGTTCCTGGCTCCTGGTTTGACTGAATCTCCCTTGAGCCCCTGGCCTCTTGAGGAGAGCAAGCTCTGTAGGAATTGTGTGATCCTACACATGCTTTGGCTGAGGTCCCATGAATGGAACACGTAGGTATGGCTTACAGGGAGGACCACCCAAGATCACCTTAGTCCATCCGGTATGCACAAGCACCTGTGGCCTCAGGCACAGGGAGAAGGAGGTGGCAAGTACCCAAACTCTTCTTTTTTTGTGGGGGGTGTTTTCGAAGCAGGGTTTCTCTGTGTAGCCTTGGCTGTCCTGGAACTCACTCTGTAGACCAGGCTGGCCTTGAACTCACAGAGACCCTCCTGCCTCTGCCCTGGGATTAAAGGCTGGCGCCGCAACAGAGTACTGACACAAAGTGGGAACTGGAAAGCTGAAGCTGGACAGGAAACTAAAAAGACCTAGAAAGATGGCAGTTACTCCAAGAAGGGGTGGACTAGGAGGGGCACGTGGCTATGTGAGTGGCGCACGTAGAGCCCGGTGTGGACCACATCCTCGAACCCCATGGTAGAGAAATATCTTAGTGACATTTCTCCCAGGGAGTCTGGCCCCAGCTTTGGATGGCCCTGGCAGCCCAGTTTCAGTGTTTTTTCCTGGGCAGGGTCAGGCACTGGTTCTGAAGTATAGGGCCTTCCAGTCTCTTGGTGGCCAAAACCAAATGTCACTGTTTACCTGGTGCAGTGCCTCCACTAGAAGAAGTGTCCTGAAGTCAGCCTCAAACCCTGGGTCTATCTGGGGTCCTGTTTTGTGGCTTTAGGTCATCTACACCACAAGTCCCAGCCTCCCTCTCCCGTTCTCAGGCTCCTTCAGAGACCACCAGTGACCAGGCAGAGGATAGACGTATCCATGTGGTAGTCCTTATGCCAGAGCCGGTGATTGAGGGACATGGCCATGGACACTTGCTGCTTAACTCTCATTATTCATTGGCAGGGGCATCGATGCCAGGGGAAGACTTATTCAGGGGTATCCAGCTGGTTTGGCCTCATAGGGGCCCGTGGGGCCACCTCATGCTAACGCAATCATTCTCTTGGAGGAGGAGTTTAATTTATTAGTGTTAGGGCTGCTCCAGGTGGTATTGCCTTGGCCCAGCAGCTCTGTGATGGTATGCTAGGCTCTTATCTTGGGCTCTACCCTAAGGGGAGCTGGTCATGGGTGCTTCATCCCTGCTCTCTGGAGGGCCCTGGAGCCCCACCATCAGGATATAAACCATAATCAGTATTAGTTAATGAACACTTGGCCTGCACCCAGCCCTGGGCTTGGAGCTCCTGTCCCAGCATCTTGCCATGTACCCAGGAAACTCACAGCCAGGGTTGAGATTCTGGGGCTCCCTGCAGGGCAATAAAATAGTCAGAGGCACCTTATCAAAGACCTGATGCTGTCAGAGCTCAGATCTGAAGGGCTAGAAGGAGGCGGCCACATAAAGAAGTGAGAGAAGCTGAACACTTGAGAGGCAGAGGCACTAAGATTAAGAACACTCAGGAGTGGTGGCGCACACCTTTAATCCCAGCACTTGGGAGGCAGAGGCAGGGATCTCTCTGAGTTCAAGGCCAGCCTGGTTTACAGAGTGAGTTCTAGGATAGACAGGGCTGGGGGCTGGGAACTCTAGCTCAGTGCAGAAGACTTACCTGATTTGTACAGGCCCTGGGTTCAATCTCTAGTGAAACAATAACAAAAATAGAGAGAGAGCCAGGGGTGGTGGTGCACGCCTTTAATCCCAGCACTCAGGAAGCAGAGGCAGGTGGATCTCTGTGAGTTCAAGGCCAGCCTGGTCTACAAATTGAGTCCACAACAGCCAGGGCTTGTTACACAGAGAAACCTGCTATAGTCCTATCTTGGTGGGACCTCCAAATGTTCAAGAATAATCGCACAAGGGGCTGGAGAGATGGCTCAGTGGTTAAGAGCACTGGTTGTTCTTCCAAAGGACCCAGGTTCAAATCCTAGCACCCACATGGCAGGCAGTTCACAGCTGTCTGCAATTGCTGGACAAGGTGGCGCACACCTTTAATCTCAGCCCTAGGGAGGCAGAGTCAGGTGGATCTCTGTGAGCTCAAGGCTAGTCTGGTCTACAAAGGTAGTCCAGGACAGCCAGGTGTACACAGAGAAACCTTGTCTCGAAACCAAAAAAAAAAAAAGAATAGTCTCACAAACCATTCAGTCACCAATCTCAGTCAGATATTGATGGTTTATTGAACGTCAAAACTGGTTATAGCCACCATGACCAGGGTCACAGAGGTTTCAGAGCCTAAACGTGATGTCAGTCTGCTTCCAAGGCAGGCTTTTCATAAGAAAAACCATATCCAGGTAACAACCAGGTAGCCATGTGTAGGAAGCAAGGGGAGGGCAGCACTAAAACATTCTGACTGGCTAGACAAAGCTTTTTTAACTGACCTTTAGTTTAATTGGTCCCAAGTGGAGCTGCAGTTGGGGACACTTCAGAGTGTCAAGGTAACAAAGTGACAACGTATGAGTAATTTCATCTTATAATGAAAATGGAGACTGAAGACAAAAATGGCTGCAGTTATAAGAGCTAAAGCAGGCCCCAACAAAACCTTGTCTGGAAAAAAAAAAAAAAAGAAAGAAAGAAAGAAAAAGAAAGAGGAGAGGGATGACTAAATGGCTCAGCAGGTAAGGGTGTTTGCTGCCAAGCCTGGGGACCTGAGCTTGATCCCTGGGACCCCACATGGTAGGTAGGGGTAGGGAACTCATTCCTTCAAGTTGTCCTTTGACTTCCACTAGCATGCCACAGCACACCCATATTTCCCCACTCGTTAAAAATAAGTAAATAAATGAGAGAGAGAGAGAGAGAGAGAGAGAGAGAGAGAGAGAGAGAGGCCACAGGAGAAGAAGCAGCTAGTGGACAGGCTCTAAGAAAGGGAGGCTGTGGCAGTCAGTGGTAAGCAAAGCCTGGTGGCTTGACAGACGGAGGAAGCAGAGAGATGGGTTTGGAGAGGACCAACATGGGCCCTCAGGACATTCTGTTTGGTTCATTTCTACAGTGAAAGGACTTACCTCTCCTTTGGGGTTGCTGCCTGGAGGGCCAATGGGAGGGAGGCTGGGAAGGTCTGTGCTGTTGCCCAGGTGATAAGGTGGGCAGGACCAGGTGGGAACAGGCGACACTCTGAAAGCAGGAGGGTTGATCTTTCTTTCTTTCTTTTGTTTTGTTTTTGAGACCGGGTTTCTCTATGTATCTCTGACTGTCCTGGACTCACTCTGTAGACCAGGCTGGCCTTGAACTCACAGAGATCCACCTGCATCTGCCTCTCAAGTGCTGAGATCAAAAGTGTGCACCCATGCCCAGCAATAGTTGATTTCTGATGAGCTAGATGTCATGGACAACTCCCAGGTTTCAGGGCAACTGGGCGGATTGGCCTACCTGGAAAAGGTGGCACAAGGGTGAAGAACAGGTTTAAAGGAGAGACTCTCACTACAGTGAGCAGGGAACATGGGGCCTACCCATTCTACACCACATTACAGGTGGGGGCATGGTATTGCTGAGCAGGCTCTGAGCCATCCAAGACTGGGCTGGTCCTACTGCAGGCTGGAAGTGTACCATTGGAAGTCGCCATCAGCAGATGGCTGTTTGGAGTCACAGGTGTGCATGGTGTGCCTGCAAGAGGTATGCAGGATGAGGAGAGCTCAGGACAAAGCCCCAAGGCCTCCTTCTTCTCTGTTGCCTGTTGCTTTCTGTCAGGTTCTCTATGGGTGGGTGGATGGCTAGTGTCATAATTGGCTACTACCTGCTAGGCACACCTCACTCCCTTCTACCATGTCTCCAGACAAATGTCTCCAAGTGGCAGTTCACTCCAAGTATGAAAGAACTACAGGTTGGGGCTGGGGACCCGACTCAGTGGTTAAGAGCACATGGTCTTTTTTTTTTTCCCGCCCAAGACAGGGTTTTCTGTGTAGCCCTGGCTGTCCTGGAACTCATTCTGTAGACCAGGGTGACCTCAAACTCAGAGATCTGCCTGCCTCTGCCTCCCGATTGCTGGGATTAAAGGTGTGCACCACCTCCGCCGCCGCCACTACCAACACCACCAGGCTGGGCTAGCACATGGTCCTCTTGCAGAGGACCCAGGCTTAGTTCCAGCTCCCACATGACAATTCATAACCATCTGTAACTCCAGGTCCAGGGGATCTGATGCCCTCTCTTGACTTCCACAGGTACCAGGCACAAATGTGGTATACATACACGTTGACAAAACACTCATACACATAAAATAGACTAAAATAAGATGATCTACAGTATGGAGGATGGATGGAAAGCAATGAAGGAGCTGAGCAGTGGTGGCGCACGCCTTTAATACAGCGCTCAGGAGGTAGAGGCATGCAGATCTCTGTGAGTTCGAGACCACAGCAGGTTCCAGGACAGCTAGGGCTACATATAGAAATCCTGTCTCAGTCAGGCGTGGTGGCACACGCCTTTAATCCCAGTCTCATGTACAAAATGAGTTCAGGACAGCCAGAGATACACAGAGAAACCCTGTCTCACAAAAAAAACAAAAACAAAACAAAAAAAACCCAACAAACTAAACAAACAAACAATGAAGGGGTCCAAGTGAGAGGCACAAAGATTGGGAGAAACGTAAGACCACAAGCCTAATGTATTAAAGAGGTACCAACGGGGTAGGAGAGGCTGTGTCAGACATGGAGGCAAGGGTGGGGAGCAGCCGCTGGCTCTGATGGCACCATGACCCCAGGTGACCCTGAAAATGGCTTCCAGGCAGGGCACCCTAGTAGAGTCTTTTTGGTATGGTTTGGTTTTTGTTTTGTTTTGTTTTTTTTGAGACAGAGTTTCTCTGTGTAACAGAGTCCTGACTGTCCTGGACTCGATTTGTAGACCAAAGGCTGGCCTCGAACTCACTGAGATCCTCCTGCCTCTGCCTCCCAAGTGTTAGGATACAGGAGTGTACCACCAAGCCCGGCTCCCTAGCGGAGTCTTAAGGGAGAGGAGAGCAGCTTCCCAAGACAGTTGCAGCTCCTGGCTATCACAGTTTTGTTGAGAGGTGACACATGACACACACCGGGTAAGATTTTGTTTTTCAAGACAGGGTTTCTCAGCCAGGCAGTAGTGGTGCACACCTCTAATTTACAGAGCTCAGACTGCCCTTGAACTCACAGAGATCCTCCTGTCTTGTCCTCTGCTGGCTTAAAGACGGTGTGCCACCATGCCCAGTGACTTGGTGAGATTTAAGGCTAGGTGGGCCTGTTCCTTCTTGGATCCTCTTCCAGGTTCTCAGTATTTAGAGTAGGAGGAAGTTGACATCTTGGGGTCTTAGTGGTAGGTACAGAGGTCTGGGCAAGTGTACTGAGAGACCACAGGTTGGCTGTTGGGCGGAGGCTCTCCAGATACGTGTCCCTGGAGGTAGGGTGGGCTGGAGTCTGTCTCCTGTGCAGTCCACAGCCTGCTGCTTCTCAGCCTCTGGCAGACCCATGGCAGGCCTGGCTCTCACCGTTGCCCTGTCTCTCCCACCCTGTGTCTCCCTGCAGAAAGCGGGCGGCGGCCTGCGCCAGTGGAAGCGCGTCTATGCCGTCCTGCGGGCGCGCTCGCTCTCGTTGAGCAAGGAGCGGCGGGAGCCCGGGCCGGCGGCTGCGGGGGCTGCGGCGGCCGGCGCAGGTGAGGACGAGGCGGCGCCCGTCTGCATCGGCTCCTGCCTGGTGGACATCTCCTACAGCGAGACCAAGAGGAGGCACGTGTTCCGGCTGACCACCGCTGACTTCTGTGAATATCTCTTTCAGGCTGAGGATCGGGATGACATGCTGGGCTGGATCAGAGCGATCCGGGAGAACAGCAGGGCCGAGGGCGAGGTGAGGCCCTGTGCTTGTGCCCAGCGGGCCACCAGGGCAAGGCAGAGGCAGGGCAGGGCAGGGCAGGGCAGGGCTGCCTCTCAGCTGCTGTGACCTGGGGTGGCCACTCTGAGCCTCACTCCCTCCTAGAAAAAGAACAATTAATCAACCTTGGGCTGGTTGTGCATGCCTTTAATCCCAGCACTCAGGAGGCAGAGGCAGGCAAATGTCTGAGTCTACAAAGTTAAGTCTTGGACAGCTAGGGCTACACATAGAAACTCTGTCCCTAGAAACAAACCAAAAAAAAAAAAAAAAAAATCCACCTTGGAGTCAGGAGAAATAACTCTGTGGCTAAGAGGACCTTAGTTCAATTCTCAGCACCCACATGGCAGCTCATAACCATCTGTTACGTCAGTTGCAGGGGAACTGACACTCTCACACAGACATACACGCAGGCAAAATGCCAGTGCATATAAAATAAAGACAAATAAATTAAAAAAGAAAGAATCTACCTTGGGACTGAGTTTGGGAGTAAAGAGAGACGCATCACGCTGGCTGCAGGGCAGCTGGCATCCTCAGGGTCCAGTGACCAGCAGAAACAATAACAGCTGCAGTAATGACGGTAATTACTGCTATTGTTGGGACTGCCTTGGGTAAGCTTTGGCCCAGAGAGGTCAGCTCCAGGCCAGCCATAGCCTCTGGCAAGACAGAGTGGCATTCTCCACGGACCAGGGTGCAGATCCGGCTGTCCTGCCCAGATGTTGAACTGTCCTGAGTCGGAGGACAGACACACTGACTTTATCCGGAGGCTTAGCCTTTGGTGGCAGGTGGGCAGGGTTTAGGCCAAGCAATTTGGCAGAGATTTGGGGAAAGGTTTAAAAAAAGGCATCTCTCCTGGGAATTGCCACTGTCCATCCTCTTGATCTGATCTGCACAGAGGCTGTTTGACTCACCCTTGGAGAGGAAGGTACAGTCTAGGGCTTGGAGGCGGGTGTCCCCTAAGAGGGTGATGTGCCTGGCCTCTGCCCAGATGGCACCTGGATAGCTATCCCCCTGAGGACAAGCCCTTTCACTGGCAGGGTCCTTCCCTCCTGAGGCTAGCCTCTTCCCGCCACAGCAGGGAGCCTGGGTCCCCTGTTCTGGAGACTTCTCCTGAGTTACTGAGTTAGTGGCCACCTGTAGTCACTGTGCCCTCCGTACCTGGCACGCCTGGGAGAAGTGCTACACAGTTCTGTTCCCCACATGGAAGCTGCTTTGTCCAGCCCCACCACACTTATTGCCAAGGTGACTGAGGCTTGGAGGTGTTAGGTGGCTTCCCCAGAGTCACACAGCTACCCAGGGAGGCCAGCCCTGGCCTTTGTCCATGGAGGGCTTTTGCCATCCACCTGGTGGATAGAGGTGAGGCTGAAGCAGGGGCCAGGGAGGAGCCCTGGGTGGGTGTGTTGTGGGTACTGATATGGCTCCTCTCTCCTCTCCTGCTGCAGGACCCCGGCTGTGCCAACCAAGCTCTGATCAGCAAGAAGCTTAATGATTACCGAAAAGTGAGGTAAGGGCCGTTCTCCTAGAGCAGCCTGTGGTGGGGAGGAAATCCTGTGGGGTTAGGAATGCCCAGACAGAGATCTCTAGTCCTTACTCAGACAAGGCCTGGGAGAATTGTTTCTAGTTAGAGAGGATGGAGGCCAGTTAAAGTGGCACGCTGGAGCACCCCAGATAAAAACACGGCCCCCTTTCCTTTTCCCCTTTGCAGCCATAGCTCTGGGCCCAAAGCTGATTCCTCCCCTAAAGGCTCTCGGGGCCTGGGAGGCCTCAAGTCTGAATTCCTCAAGCAGACTGCAGTCCGCGGCCTTAGGACTCAGGACCAGCCTGCAGGAAGCAAGGGTAGGAGAGCAGGGTGCAGTGTGTGCATGTGCTGGCCGGTGTGCCTGCCTGTGTGTGCCCAGGTACTTCGCATGTCTGCCCTAAGGGTGAGCCTACGGGGGTCTACAGCCTTAAGGTTTCAGGGCTGGAAGTTTCTGGATCCCAATTCACTTCCACAACATTCTTGTTGGGCAACCCTCTGGTTTCTACTGTGCCTTTTGGGAATGAGAGGCCCACTCTGCAGGCAGCCTCCAGCTTTACAGTCTGGGCTATTAGGAAGCACTTCCTGGGCAAGAGAGATTGCTCAGGGGTTAAGAGCTTCCAGAGGGCTTAGGTTGGGTTCTGAGAGCTCACAACTTCCTGCACTGATGTGCACCCCACCCTACCCCTACGACCCTCACATACACACATTTTTTTTACAATTTTAAATCTTTTTATAAAATAAAAAGCACTTCCTTTGGTTGTGCCCAAATGTGGAGTGCACTTCCGCCTCACAGGTTGGTCCTTGAGGCCACCACCAATCCTTGTGGAGACATGATCTCCTTCCTGGGGCCTGGTCATCTTGTCCTTTAAACCTCCCTTGTTCTTTGAAGTCCCTGTGTCCTAGTGTGTGCATGGATGTGTGGGACCGTTCTGGGCTCCTCAGATGACTCTAGCTCTCTTTGCCACTGTTCATCCCAGAAGACAGTGTTGCAGCTCCCAAAACCCCCTGGGGTATCAACATCATCAAGAAGAACAAGAAAGCTGCCCCAAGGGCATTTGGGATCCGGTTGGAGGAGTGCCAGCCTGCCACTGAGAACCAGGTAGGTCCCCCACAGTGTTCGAAGCAGACAGCACCCTGGAAGGCCATGGCGGGGGAACCATGGCTGTAAGAAGGTGGGACTAGCCCATTCCTCATACACAGCCTGGAGGCCAACCCAAAGAGGGCAGTCCTGAGTCCTGCAGAAGACCCTGCTGAACCCACCCCGGCTTGTACCTTCTGAGTCAGTAGTGACTCAGTGGCTCATATTAGTTCTGGCCCTTAGAGGGAGGCAATAAGGATGCAGTCTTCTTGGGTGTCCTTACAACAACTCTGGGCTTTATGCTCGCCCCACATTCACCTCCTACAACTTCCAGCCATATGCCTAACCCCTGCCCTGTTTTTGCTTGCAGCGTGTCCCCCTGATTGTGGCTGCGTGCTGTCGTATTGTGGAGGCACGGGGGCTGGAGTCTACTGGCATTTACCGGGTACCTGGCAACAATGCAGTGGTGTCTAGCCTGCAGGAGCAGCTCAACCGAGGGCCCAGTGACATCAACCTGCAGGATGAGGTGGGTGTGGCACGGCTCCCAGTAGACTGTCACATTGCGCTCACTATTGTCCTACCATATTCTTGGCATTGGGCCAGAGTGTCCAGGTGGCATGAGAGAACCTGCTCAGTCTGCCAGCTCCAGTGGGCATCTCCCCAAGGATGGCCCAAAAGGAAATGTAGCCCTGGCCTAATGAGTGTGGAGACAGAGACAGGTGTTTTATTTTCAGAGAGGGTCCTTTATGTAGCCCAGGCTCTGCTCCTGCCTCTGCCTCCCAAGTGCTGGGATTATAGATATGTGCCACTAGCAGGACAGCTGTCCTCTGGCTGGGTGGCAGTTTTGCATGAGCTCTTAGGCCGAGTTCTCACTTAAAGTCAAATGTGGGCTGAGAGAGGGCTGAACAGTTGCTGAAAATTAAACTCCCAAGAAAGCCAGCTAGCTAGTCAACATTTTAGGCCTTCTGCCATTGCCGCTCCCTGCCCCCTTCCTTCTCGTCCTGACTGTTCTCCCTCCTCTTTACAGTCCTTTAGCACCAGGGTGGACAAAGATAGGATGCTGCTGGGTGGATTCCATAGGCCACTGAGGTCCACAGAACCCTGGACTGAAGGAAGGAGATGTGCCATGTTTTCAGGATAGCCAGCCACCAAGGCTGTAGCCTAGAAAGAGAGACTGAAGCTGAAAGCAGCTTGGAGAGGTGGCTGAAACTACACCCAAGAGCTTGTAGCATGGCTGGCAGTTCTTAAATGATTCCTAGAGTCTAAAGGTTTCCAGAGGGGCTTTGAGGGGTCACACGCAGGTCAAGGCTGCCTTCCTTTGCTGGAACAAGGGCTACCCTGCTTTGCTCTGAATGTTACCTTGTTTTTGTTTGGTTGGTTTTGTTTTTTTTGTTTTGTTTTTGAAACAGGGTTTCTATGGGTAGCCTGGCTATCCTGGACTCACTTTGTAGATCCGCCTGCCTCTGTCTCCAGAGTGCTGGTATTAAAGGTGTGTGCCTCCAGCCCAGCTACCTTGTTTGTTTTTTCACATCTATTTGTTTGTTTGTTGCTTGGTTGGTTTGTTTATTGGTTTTTTGAGACAGGGTTTTTCTGTGTATCCCTGGTTGTCCTGGACTCACTTTGTAGATCAGGCTGGCCTTGAGCTCAGAGATCCACCTTCTTCTGCCTCCCAAGTGCTGGGATTACGAGCATGTACCACCACACCTGACAATTACAGACAGCTATGAACTGCCATGTGGATGCTGGGATTTGAACCCAAGTCCTCTGGAAGAGCAGCCAGTGCTGTTAACTGCTGAGCCATCCCTCCAGCCCCCACATCTATTTATTTATTTGTTGGGGAACCCACATTTACTATGTATGCTGTGGCACACGTGTAGAAGTCAGAGGGCAATTTGTGGGAGTCGGTTCTCTCCTTCTATCATGTGGGTCCTGAGGATAAAACTCAGTCGTCAGGCTTGGCAGCTGTGTCTTTCCCTGTTGCACCATCTCTCACTAGCCCGCCTTGGATTTTTGTGTAAGATTTTATTTGACTAAGGGGACTCTAATGAAAAAGGCTTTGGGTAGGAAGCCATGGCTCTGGCTAGTGAAGCACCACAGAAACTGTGACATGGAGTGTTCTTGTCTTTGGGAGATGAGGAGAGAAGACAACTAGATGTGACATCAAGGACAAGAGAAAAGGGTGACCTGTCGTCATCAAGGGCTTGTGTATCAGGTGAGGGCTGGCATATGGGTAGTCAGTCCCCAGAGCTCCTGAAGGTCTGGGAGAGCAGGTGGACAGCCCTGGTAGGGAATGACAGACAGCATAGGGTTGGACAAAAGGCGGATACAGTTTCTGGGTTTGGGAGTAGGGATGACAAGGCCCAGGGTGGGTGATGGGTTCCTGGAACCTTTGTCCCTGAGCAAGTGGACAGTAAGGTGCTTTTGCTAGTTCTTAGATGGGGAAGCACAGCCGAGAGTACAATGTAAGCAACAGTGACACTGTGTAGGCAGAGTAGACAGCCGTGAGTGCAAGAGGGAGACAAGAGGCTGAGGAGGGGAGACACGCTTGGGGTGTTAGGATCACCAAGGGTCAAGATGCTTCATCGGGCCCTGGGTAAATGGGCACAGGGAGAGGGAGGGACGAGGGGCAGAGAGATCAGAAGGGAGAACTGGTGGCTGCATGAGGAACGGGGCAGCCTGAGGAGAGGCTGAAAGAGGGAGTGAGTCAGGCGGTGGTCCCATTGGATTTGGGGTGATGGCACATCACCTATGTGGGTTGACAGTATCCTCGGGCCCTGACTGATTGGAGTCACGTGACAACCTGGGACCGAGGGACTGCTTTCTGGGAAAAGGCAGAATGACACTAGCTTGGAAGGGCAGAGGACAGGGCTCTTAGGAAGCTGATGTGGGAGCAGACACTGTCGCAGGAGACCAGAGGCTGAGCTGAGCCGTCTTAGGTTTGGCAGCTGGGAGACGAGAGGCACTCAGCTCTCAGGCCCGGGAGGAGGTAAGAAATGGAGAGGGAGCTACCCCAGATGGGGCCAGCATGCAGGGAAACACATTGGCTCACCTTAGCCAGGGAGAAGAGGGGCCAAAGCTGGAGGGCCAACTGGTCTGACCCAGGACAGGTGTGTCCGGTGTGCTGGCTGTGCAGTTTGGGAGCAGGCATCACGCACGATGGCTGTCATTACTTTGGGGTGTCCCGGAAGTCAGTGCTGTGAGTGGAACCTGTGTAAAGGGTGGTGCTGGGGACTCTCTGGCGCTGAGCCAAGGCTCTTTGTGATGAGTGTGCATAACTGTGTCTGTTGACTGTGGTCCCCTGCTCTCTGGACAGTTCTGAGTGGATCCCACAAGGTGGCTAAGCCCATCTACAGTATGTGGGGTGGTGGTGCCCCCTGGTGGGCAGAATGATCAGGCTGTTCCTTCTCTACATTATTAGGGCAGTTGCTTTTCCCTAGCTCACCGGCCATTTGGGGCAAATTAATTATGTATTGATGCACATACATGTGGTATCATACTGGAGGAATTTTAGCACTGTCCCTGGCCTCCATCCACCCTTGTGTGTGATGTGTCACCTACCCAGTTTGGAAAACCAAAATAGCCTGACTGAAGAAAAATCTGAGCAGGTAAAAGGGCTTGCCATGCAAGTCTGATGATGAATTTGAACTTCTCCAGAACCCACAGAGGAAGGAGAGAAGTGACTCCCAAACGGTGTCCTCTGACCTCCTCTGTGCACACAACCAAACGCACTAGTCATAACATTTTTTTTTCCAGACGGTTTCTCTGTGTAGCCCTGGCTCTCCTGGACTTTGTAGACCAGGCTGGCCTTGAACTCACAGAGATCCGCCTGCCTCTGCCTCCCGAATGCTGGGATTAAAGGTGTGTGCCACCACGCCCAGCTTCATGAGCAACATTTTTAAAGAAAGAAGTGCTGGGGAAATGGCTCCATGGATAAAATGCTTGCTGAACAGGTCTCAGGACCAGAGTTCAGAGTCCCAGGATCCATGTCAATGCTGGGTGGGCATGGCAGCAGCCCGCCTGCAGTTCCAGTCTTCAGAAGGCGGAGACAGGATCTCCAGAGCAAACTGGCTCAGGAGAGTAACCACATTGGTGTGCTCTGGGTTTGATTGAGACGCCCTGCCTCAGACTAAGGCTAAAGAATGATGAGGCCTCCACATGCATGAGCATGTGGACCCTCACACACATGCACCCTCACACACATGCACACACGAAAATGGAAAAAGACCCCTCGGGAGACAAAATCACTTAGATCCCTTGGATCCCTGCCCCTCACAGAGCGCAGCCTCATGGGAGATAGTGACAAACAAGAAACAAAACCAGTACCTGGAAGAAAGTCGGAGTGTGGTACAGATGACATGGTAGTGTCTTTCAGGGCTGCTCGAACTGCTCACTGGTGAGGAGCCGTTCCTGTGAGGGGCAGAGGCTGAAAGTTCCAGTAGGGGAGCAGCGTGTGCAAAGGGCCTAGGATAGGAGGGAGTCCGCATGTGAGTTTTGCGCTGTGGACACTTGGACTTCGGGTGAGAGGATCACTCTTAGCTGGATGGAGAGTGGCAGTAGGCAGGCGCTGGGCCTGGTACTTGTGTCTACACTGGAGATGTCCTGGGCATGCTTATGTGAGGTAGCCCCCCTCACTTTTGTCCCCCCATGTGGGCCCTTTTGAGGGCCCCCCTCACTTCTGTCCCCCCATATGGGCCCTTTTGAGGGCCCCCCTCACTTCTGTCCCCCCATATGGGCCCTTTAGAGGCAGGCACTATTGAGCCCATTGGACCAGCTGGAGTCAAGTATGTGTTCTGGACAGGCATGGAGGCCTGGGCACTTGGGTGGCCTGACTGCCCCTAGGGCTGGTATGGACATGGGGACGTGGGTACCTGGGATACGCCTGCTGTGTCCTGACATCTCTGTACCTCCTTAGCGCTGGCAGGACCTTAACGTGATCAGCAGCCTGCTCAAGGCTTTCTTTCGAAAGCTGCCGGAGCCCCTCTTCACTGATGGTGAGTAGTGGGCAGGAATGGGAGGTGAGACAGAGGGACACACCAACCACACCATTCCCCGCCACTCCCTGCCATACTTTCTCGATCTGGGTTGTTGCTTTTAGCTTTGAGGTTTTATTTTATATGTATTTATTTTTATTATAGTAGAAAACACCAAAGAAGTTTGTGTAAAACACTGAGCCTGCCAGGAGTGGTTGGCACACGCCTTTAATCCCAGCACTCAGGGGGGGCAGAGGCAGGCAGAGCTCTGTGAGTTCAAGGCCAGCCTGGTCTACAGAGTGAGTCCAGGACAGCTAAGAGAAACCCTGTCTCAAAAAACCAAAAAATGAAAAACAAACAAACAAACAAACAAAAACACGGAGCCTATCCAGCTGTGTATCAATCCTGTCACTTTGTCCCCCTCCCTAAGGTCATGGCCATGGTCTGAGTACTCACTCATTGTGGCCTAGCACTGCTCCCTGTAACAGTTCGCTGAACAGGGACTGTCATCAAACTCCTTCATGGGCCAAGACATGGGGACACAGAAGGGAAAGTGACTTGCTAAGGTCACCCAGCCTGTATGTGGCACAGCCAGGGTTCCACCTCAGGCTTCCGGCCACAGATCCGTCTCTAGTTCATTATTGACAGTTTCAGCAGCACATCCCTTTAATCCCAGCACTCAGGAGCCTGAGGCAGGAGAATGATGCTTTTGAGGCCAGCCTGGGCTACATAGAGAGCTATAAAACAAAAGCCTATTTCAAAAATAAAATCACAAGCTGGATGTGGTAGCGCACACCTTTAGTCCTAACGCTTAGAAGGCTGAGGCAGACAGATCTGTGAGTTGAAGGCCAGGTGGTCTACAGAGTGAGTTGTAGGACAAACCAGGGTCATGTGGAGAGAAACCCTGATTCAAAACTCAAAACGAAACAAAAATCATGAACAGACAAACCAGTTCTGCCATTCTGTTGTGTTTCTTTCCTAACCTCTATGCTGTGAGTGAGACACCCAGACCAACCCAGGGTGGAGGGTGTGAGTTTCGTAGTGTTCTGGCGAGTGTTGACATTGGCTCTGCAGGAGAAAAAAGTCCCAGTTTGTTACATTTTCCAATTTCTATGCTGTAAATACTCTCACTGTGACTGATTTCAAGCCACTGGCATGGTGTCCCCAACACAGTCTAGGAAAGAGACGTACATTTGTGTCTGCAAAGCCAGTGTGAGCAGGCTGCAGGTTCAGTCTTGAGTGAAATAAAATAAATCTCTAGCCCGTGCTTTTTTGTTTGTTTCTTTTTTGGTTTTCAAGACAGGGTTTCTCTGTGTAATAGCCCTGGCTATCCTGGAACTCACTCTGTAGACCAGGCTGGCCTTGAACTCACCGAGATCTGCCTGCCTCTGCCTCTGGAGTGTTGGGATTAAAGGCGTGCACCACCATGCCTGGCTGCCCATGCTTTTTTGAATGAATGTTCCTCTACTGAGGGTATTTAGACCATCCTCAAATCTTCCAGTGCCCTTCCATGAGCCTGTCCTTACAAGTCTGGATCTGTTCTGTAGGTGGATGCTTAGACGTGGAATGAAAAGTCTGTCTCCCTGTGAGAGTTGGTGTGCATTGCACATGGAGGAGCCTGAGCTCATATTCCCATTAGCAGCAGGAGCAAGTGTTATCTCTGACATCCTTTTCAGTAGAGTGCCATTCATTTTTTGTTGTTTTATGTTTATTTTTATTTATTTATATATATGTTTTTGTTTTTCGAGACAGGGTTTCTCTGTGTAGCTCTGGCTGTCCTGGAACTCGCTCTGTAGACCAGGCTGGCCTCTGCCTCCCGAGTGCTAGGATTAAAGGCGTGCGCTGCTCTGCCCGGCTCATTTTTATTTTTTCCCTTTATTTTGTGGGAGGTGGGACAGGAGTGCGTGTGCCACTAGTTGTCGAGGACAGCTTGCAGGAGTTGGTTCTTTCCTTCCAGCCTGCGGTCTCGGGGATTGAAGTCTGGTTGTCAGGGCTGGCAGCAGATGCTTTACCTGCAGAGCCATCTCAGAAGCCTTGTTTTATTTTGCTTTTTTCTTTTGGCTTATTTATTTTATTTTGTGGGTGGGTGGGGGAGGTGTTTTTGCATGCACATATGTCTGTGCATGTGTGTGCTTGGTACGCAAGAAGGTTAGAAGAGAGCATTGGATCCCCTGGAACTAGGGTTACAGACAGTTGTGAACCATGTGAATTGAACCCCAGTCCTCTGTAAGAGCAAGAACTGCTTTTAAGGACTGAGCCATCTCTCCAGCCCCTTGTTGTTTCATCTGAGATGACAGTAGTTACTCAGACTGGCTTTGAACATCTGATTGTCTCTTCCATCCGCCTGAGTATCTGGAATTAGAGGCAGGTACCACCACACCTTGTTTGTTAAGTTTTTTCCTTTTTTGCAATCTGGGCATCAAATGCAGGGCCTTGCACATTTTGGGCATGCGCTCTACCACTGGACGACAGTCCCAGCTTTGTTGCTAGTGTTTGAAGCTTTTGTTTATCAGTAGGGGGACAGAATCTCCTTATTGTTTCCCTGTATTGCCCTCACTTCTAGGGAGAGCGAGCCTCTTTGTTAGTTTGTTGGCTCTGTCATTTCCTCCGTAGTTGCTTCTTCATACTATGCACCTATATTTCTATTGGGTCTGGAACTCACTTTGTAGACCAGACTGGCCTTGAACCCTTAGAGATCCGCCTGAGTGCTGGGATTAAAGGCATGCTCCACACCCAGCTTTAATAATTTTTTTCAATTTACTTTGTTTTATGTGTGTTGGTTTTTTGCCTGCATGTGTCTTTCTGAGGGTGTCAGATTCACTGGAACTGGAGTTACAGACAATTGTGAGCTGCCATATGGGTGCTGGGAATTGAACCCAGGTCCTCTGGAAGAGCAGCCAGTGCTATTAACCACTGAGTCATCTCTCCAGCCCTCTTTATTTTTGGTTTTTCAAGACAGAGTTTCTTTTTTTTTAAATTTATTTATTATGTATACAGTATTTGCTCTACATATATGCCTGGGCAGATCTCAATGTAGATGGCTGTGAGCCACCATGTGGTTGCTGGGAATTGAACTCAGGACCTTGGGAAGAACAGCCAGTGTTCTTAACCTCTGAGCCACCTCTCCAGCCCAAGACAGAGTTTCTATGTAGCCCTGGCTGTCCTGAAACTCTATAGACTGTAGCAGTAAATAATTGATAATTAATAATTGATTAATTATTATGTAGCTATTAGAGTTGCAGAGTTAATCCCTAACAGCCACCCACAAATAAACTCAAATGGAGACCTGCTACATTTTAATAAATATCAAGCACAGGGGCTAGGCAAATCTAAACCCTCTAAGCTAACCTTCTCCCTCCCAGATAAAACCCCATATTACTTGTGTATATTCCAAGTGGGCTGTTTCTCTCCATTATGGCAGTTCTAAGAGCAAGCTGTTTTCTGTCATGTGCTGCTGGTTAACCCATTGGATTTCTTCTTCCTCCTTCCTCCCATGATCCTTTGCTACTTCCCAAGCCCTCAAATCTTAGCCCTGCCTCTCCCTTACCTAGCCCAGGCTATAGACCACATTATTCAGCCAATCAGAGATGACTTAGTAAGTGAGGTTACATAGTATCACATTTGCTCATGTGCATCACATACAATAAGGAAGGCAGGAGACAAACAATTAACATTTGAGTACAAGCCTTTCAGATCATCCTAACAGTAGACCAGGCTGGGTTTGAACTCACAGAGATCCACCTGCATCTGCCTCCTGAGTGCTGAGATTAAAGGTTTGTGCTACCATCACCCAGTTGAAATGTCCAGTTACTCTTTCTTTTTTTTTTTTTTTTAAGATGTATTTATTATGTATACAGTGTTCTGTCTGCAGGTATATCTGCAGGCCAGAAGAGGGCATCAGATTTCATTATGGATGGTTGTGAGCCACCATGTGGTTACTGGGAACTGAACTCATGACCTCTGGAAGAGCAGCCAGTGCTCTTAACCGCTGAGCCATCTCTCCAGCCCAAACATTTCTTTTTCTTTTTCTTTTTTTTTTTTTTTTTTAGTGTTTCGAGACAGGGTTTCTCTGTGTATCTCTGGCTGTTCTGGACTCGCTTTGTAGACCAGGTTGGCCTCGAACTCACAGAGATCCGCCTGCCTCTGCCTCCCGAGTGCTGGGATTAAAGGCGTGCGCCACCACTGCCCGGCTACTCTTTCTTTAATGGATTGAGTATCTCATGTTTAGGTCTTGTGATTATAAAATTATTTTTCCATTTTTTTTCCCTTTTGAGACAGGTTCTTACTCTAGCTTAGACTGGCCTCAGACTAGAGAAATCCTCCTGCCTCATCCTCCTGAGTGTTGAAATTATAGGCATGAGCCAGCATGCCTAACTTGCCTTTGATCTTTTAAGAATTAGTGTTACATTTCTTTGTT
The DNA here is from genome assembly GCA_907164525.1 of Lophiomys imhausi. Lineage (NCBI taxonomy): Eukaryota > Metazoa > Chordata > Mammalia > Rodentia > Muridae > Lophiomys > Lophiomys imhausi. Next base: position 315,392 of record CAJQZJ010000103.1, on the reverse strand, counting down.
TTATTTAGTATAGGGGGAAGTACACAAACATGCCAAGTCATTCATGTAGCAGTCAAAGTACAGCTTGAAGGTTTCAGTTTTCTCCTTCCACCATGTGGGATCCCGGGGTTGAACTGAGGTTGTCAGACTTGGCAGCAAGCGCCTTTACACACAGAACCACCTCACAGGCCCCCACCTTTAATATTTCAATTTACGTATTAGACTCTGTCATACAACGAAACTAACTTGTGTTGTGTGATGTAGCAATGGACACTCTCTCGCTGGCTCAGGCATGTGGGAATGCTTGCATCCTTCCCCCTGCCTTTGTCCTGTAGTGGAATCCCAGTCCTTCCTATTGCCCCAGGTGTACATCTTCAAAAAGCAGTAGTTGACATCCAGTGTCTTCCTGTGTCCCTTTCCACCTTATTTTTGAGACAGGGTCTTTCAATGTGCGTGGGGCTTGGCAGTTAACAAGAGTGACTAGCCAGTGAGCTCCAGGGATCCTCCCAGCTTCTCTCCCAGTACTGAGGGGACAGGCATGCTGCCACAGTACCTTTTTGTGTGGTGCTGTGAATCCAGATTTCAGGTCCTCGTGCTGACACAACAAGGACATCACTCACTGAACCACCTCCCCTTTTCTAAACCATAATTTTGGCAGTCCTGTGCATGGCTCATTTGGAGGACCTTTATTTTGTATTTCGGGATGCTGGGGATACTACTTAGGGCTCCACCCGAGCTAATCTGATGGAGACTACAGGACCCCTAAGGAGGATGGCGAGAAGGGTTCATTCCCTTCAGTACTGAAGTTCCCTGGGGACATCAGGAGCGGGGGACTTGGGGTGTGTGTGCAAGGTGTCTGCAAGCTCCTCTCCTTTTTTCCTGACCTACTAAGCCCTGAGATCCTTACCTGGAGAAGGGGTGGGGAGTCAGGGGATCCTCTTCAGGGATCAGTGAAGAGCTCTAGTCTTGATCTCATGAACACCCTGGGCTGCAGCAATGCCTCCCCTCCTGCCTGGGATCCTTGGCTCCCAAGAGAGGGGAAGGGGCTGCCTCCCACCACTGAGGATCTTTCCTGTGTTCTAGACAAATACAACGACTTCATCGAGGCCAATCGGATAGAAGACTCCAGGGAGAGGATGAAGGCACTGCGGAAGCTGGTGAGTAAACCAAACACCGTAGGCAGGAGGGCAGCTGGATGCCATTCCCCTCAAAGCTTCAGTGAAGACTTTCTCCATCTATAGCCTCAGTTTCCCCATCTGTACCAAGGAAGAGGGTTGGAAAGTGGATTCCATTTCCCTACGATAGGGCAGTGGGAGTCCTTTTGGGGCACGGTGGAGGCTGGATTGGAGAGATCGCCATGGCCTCATTCCTTTTCCTTCGTCCTGTCTGCTAGATCCGGGATCTCCCAGGGCACTACTATGAAACACTTAAATTCCTCGTGGGCCATCTCAAGACCATTGCTGACCACTCAGAGAAAAACAAGGTGTGTGTGGCTCCTTTGTGGAGTCTGGGGAGCGGCTGGCTACACTGGGACCTGCTGATCCCTCACCACGATTTGAGGCCTTTTGAGCGCTCCCTCTTCCTAAGGGTTCTATTCCTGCCACACTGACCAGGGCACCAGCCTGTAGCACCAGCCAGCGCCATTCCCTCATAATGTCAGCTCCTGTGTTTCTGAGGGCCATGAAGAGGCCAAGAGTAGTAGTCCTCCATTCTGAGTAGCACTTGTCCTCTGATCCAATCCCTTCACTTTGCATCTCACTTTGCGTCTTCCTAACCCAGTTCTTTCTGCCTTTTGGGTCTGAGGTGAAGAAAAAGAAGGGAATGATAGAATTTCTCCCTGTTCTAAAATACCCTAGAATCTCCAACACACCTCCCCCATCAGAATCGCCACTGCTATTACTAACTTCTCAGGGCTGTCCTGCATGGGTGTGTGAGGTGGGCAGTGATTGTAGCTGGCAGGCCTGGACTTGACAGCCCCAAACATCGGGCTTGTACTCTACTTGGAAAACCTCTGCATGCCCATGTGAGATGTTCATGCCCTAATCTAGGGACATATCAGAGCTGGGGAATGGTGGTCTTGGTGACTCAGACTGAAGGAGGATTGAAGGGTACTGGGAGTCGTGCTCAAAGCAATGATCCTGAGGTTTTTCCTTTCCTACCCAGATGGAGCCCCGGAACCTGGCTCTGGTCTTTGGACCAACGTTGGTAAGGACATCTGAAGACAACATGACAGACATGGTAACCCACATGCCGGACCGCTACAAGATTGTGGAGACCTTGATCCAGCACGTAAGTGCTCGTTCTATATTTGTATCCTGGAAGCGTAGGACCAGGCTCTGCCCCTGCCCAGCCTGTGTGCCCCCGGACACCTGCAAGAGCACGTGTAGCCAAGGTGGGCACCGCTGTGGGACTGCAAGACTGTTAGCAGCAGGCTGCCATCATGGCAAAATAGGAATGAGTCCTCAGCAGAGGACCAAGACTGGAAGAAGAGTCAGGGAGGAGAAGCAAGGATGGTACCATGGGGCTGGAGACAGGATGCAGAAGGTCCTCAGTAGGTTGTTCCAGGAAAGGTGGCCTGCAGAGCTGGGCACATAGTGTGACTTGGGTGTCAAAAGGTCTGGGACCCAATACCCACAGGCCAGGTTAGGGAGCCCAGGACATACAGGACATAGAGCATGAACCAAGGCCACATCCTCCGTGGTGCTCCGGTTCAATCCACAGCTTCACTTCCTTTCTGACTCGTGGAGGGTCCAAGAAACCTTGTATTCTGCTAGATTCTTGCTTTTATCTAAGAAGGATGAAGAGACCATAGTGGCCAACAGAGGGCAGTAGAGGCCTCTGTCTTTTGAAGCCCACTCAAAGGGCAATTGCCTTCTCCTTAGGCAGGAGTTGTTGCCTAAGAAAACACAGATATTTACATCGCAATTCATAACCGTAGTATTATTACACTTATGAAGTAGCAATGAAAATAGTTTTATGGTTGTGGGTCACCATAACATGAGGAACTGTATTGAAAGGTTGCAGCTTGTCAGGCATGGTGGCACACGCCTTTAATCCCAGAACTGGGGAGGCAGAGGCAAGTGGATCTCTGTGAGTTCAAGGTCAGCCTGGTCTACAGGGTGAGTTCCATGATAGCCAGGGCTACACAGAGAAGCCCTGTCTCAAAAAGGGGGGTGGGCAGCTTTAGGAAGGTTGAGAGCCACTGGTCTAGGGGCTCAAGGATGATTTTATTTCTTATTTAGCAATCTTGTGACAGTCAAAAAGTGTGGACCCGCCGGGCGGTGGTGGCGCACGCCTTTAATCCCAGCACTTGGGAGGCAGAGGCAGGCGGATCTTTGTGAGTTCGAGGCCAGCCTGGTCTACAAAGTGAGTCCAGGACAGCCAGGGCTACACAGAGAAACCCTGTCTCGAAAAACCAAAAAAAAAAAAAAAAAAAAAAGTGTGGACCCAAAGTCCTCTCCTGCAGAGGTTAGCCATTGGCCACAGGAAGGGAACTGTGGTCCTGCCCTTCACAGACACCTTAGGGAAGGAGAGCTGGGTCCCGTTACCCCCACTTACAGATGAGGGAAACCAGGCCTTAGAGAGACGTTGATGTGCACACACCAGAAAAAAAAAAAATGGCATCGCCAGGATTTTATCCAGGTCTGTCTACCTGGAGGCTGGCTCCTGGTCCTTAGCGCCTCACTCCTTCCAGCCAGGGCTGACTGCCCACAGGGAACCGAGGCAGCAGTGGTTTTGAGTGATGCTGACTGTTGCCTGCTCATCCTTTCTTTCACCCTGTGGTCAGGGACCTGGCGCAGGAGGGAGTGTTCTCTTTGCGTCATGGGGCTGGCCACCTGGATGCTAAGACTGCTGGCAGCCCTGGAACTGCTGTGTGGCCTGAGAAGGTTTTGTTCCCAAGCACCAGGATCCCCAGAGGCTCACACGAGGGGAACCATGGTTGGGAGGCAGGGCCTCTGGCTGTGTGGTTTTGGAGAAATTGCTGGAAGCCTATAGCCTGTTGGTCAACACAGAAATTGGAACAGCAGCCTTTGAGAAGAAAGCAGGCCTGTAGCAAGTCAGCTTTCCTGGAGGCAGTGTTTGTCCCTCAGTAGGGCAGGGGACACGTCTGTCTCTGTGCCCAGCCTGGGGGTGTGCGTGGTGAACACTGTGTTTGCTAAGCGAATGAGTCAGCGAATGAGTGACCGCTGCAGCTAGGCAGGCTGGGCTTTGCAGCAGGGATTCATTCCTGATACACAGCTGAGCTGCTGACTTTTCATTCTCAGCCTCCCAGGCCTGGGGACATCTTTAGCTCTGAGTAGACTCCACCCTCTGGAGCCCCTTTGGGGCAGCTCACCTAAGTAAAAGTCTGGGGGGTCTCTACAGGAGCAGCCGAGCCCAGGCCCCAGTGGGTTGTAGAGACTGAAGTCAGCCTTGGCCAGACAATGACCAAACCAATTAGTGGGTAACGTTCACTCCTCCTGGGATTTCAGCCAAAATGGCTTCCAGCAGAAGCTTCTGACACAAAGTGAAGTCTGGGGTCCCCATGAGGTAGCGAACAAGACTACTTCAGAGCAAAGAGGAGCACAGACCCAGGTGCTTGGTGGAAGTCACCCTGCAGCCCTGCTGTGTCCCCCAAGTCAGCTGGCACCCAGGGCCCACGAGAGGATTAGTCACTTACTCGGCATATGTGGGACCCTGATACTTCTCAGCCTCCGCACTTGTTCTTTCCCATGTTAGGGATGGTGCCCAGGGCTTTGGGTGTGCTACGCTGTGCTCTTGCACTGAGCCACGCCACAATCCTGACTGCCCTCTCACTTGGCCTGAGGGACATTTGACACTATTGGTGGCCTCTAGACCTTGACACCAGGCTGTCTCCTCAACTGTGACAGTAGGAAATAGGCCTGTGCCAGGCAGGAAGAGCAAGTTCAAGCCCAGCCTGGACTTCATAGTGTTTGAGAGGATCCCCAGAGAGAGAGTGAGGCCTGTTTCCAGGCCACTCTCAATTGCATTTGGCAGTTCTCCCTTCCTCCTTCTTACAGCAGTTTGTAGTAACACATTATATGTCCATGATTCTTACACTGCTAGGGGAAGTGTAATACAGTGACAGGACCAGGCCTGGGGCACTTTATGGGTAGTGCTTGAACAATTATTTCAGCAAATTTAATAGTCTTTAGTCAGGTTTTTTGTATTTCTTTATGTGAATTTTGGTCTCTTTCTAATATATATATATATATATATATATATATTTCTAGAAAAAAAAATATAGTGTGTGTGTTTATTTTGAGGTAGGGTGGAATTCGGTAGAATTGTGGTAGGCATTTCATTCCTTCTTCAATCTCATTGGGTTTTTTGTTTTTGTTTGGTTTAGGTTTGCTTTTTCCAGAGAGGGTTTCTCTGTGTAACTCTGTCTGTAATGGAACTCAATTTGTAGACTAGGCTGGCTTCAAACTCACAGAGATCCACCTGCCTCAACCCTTCTTACCAGCATTCTCTGATGTTTAATGAAGTACTCATTATTGCTGTAAAACTCTTCTTAAAGTTCCCTCCCTGGTTTCCTCATTTGTCATTCAGCAGTGTATTGCTCAGTCTCCAAGTGTCTGTGTAGTTTCTTTCACTGTTGAAATTTTCAACTTTTATTGAATTTTGATCTGGTAAGATAGTGAAGTTATTCTGGGTCTTTTGTATTTGCTAAGATTTGCTTTGTGACTAGAATGTAGTCCATGTTAGAGAAGGCTCCATGAGAAGATTGTGTCCTCCCTATCTGATGAGAGGAATACTTAGTGGTTACCAGTTAATTCTGTTTGATCTGTGGTGTAGCTTTAAAAATTTTTTTTGCTGGGCATTGTGGCGCACACCTTTGATCCCAGCATTCAGGAGGCAGAGTTAGGCAGATCTCTGTGAGTTCGAGGCCAGCCTGGTCTACAAAGTGAAGCCAGGACATCCAGGGCTCTGATATACAGAAAAACCCTGTCTCAAAAAACCAAAAATGAGAAAAAAATATTTTGAGGTATGTTTTCTCTATGTAGCCCTGGCTATCCTGGAGCTCACTATATAGGCCAGGCTATGTAGATCAAACTCAGAGGTCTGCCTGCCTCTGCCTCCTGAGTGCTGGGATTGAAGTTTCAAACCATAGCTCTGCTGGGCCCTGTTAGCAGTTATTCACACACTTCCACACATGCACAATTCTGTGACTGCTGGCTTGTTGCTAGCTGGTGAGTGCGTTGGTGTTTTTCTGATGATCCACCTTTGTGGATGAGTGCACATTTCTCTTTACAGCTCATAACACTGTTTCTTTTTACTTTTACACCTTGCCTGTCATCTGTCTTGAGGTTATTCATGCTTGTTTTGGGTTCTCTTTGGGTATGGTTTGTTCTAGATTTGGCAATTTTTCTGCTATATTCATAGACTAGAGTCTGTATGCCTTTATTCTTAGTCTCAGCTTCTTCTATCCTGTGGATGTTTAGGTTTGCTCTCTTGATCCCATGTCAGAGTTGCTGGTCACCCTCACCATGCTCATGTGTTTTTCTCTGTGGTTGCACTGTTGTATTTTGACCACCTGTCTTCTGTCCAAGTCAGTGGCTGTGATGAAACTGTGACCAACTTGGAGAGGGAAGGGTTTGTTTTGGTGACATTTCCACATCACAGTCCATCATCAAAAGTCAGGGTGGGGACCCAGAGTCTGCAGCTGAAGCTGATGCCATGGAGGAATGCTGCTTACTGGCTTGCTTCTCATGGCCTGCTTTCCTATACAACCCAAGACCATCAACCTAGGAGTGGTGCCACCAACAGTGGGCTAGGCATTCCCACATCAATCATTAATCAAGAAAATGCC
>CAJQZJ010000103.1:297814-308199 GCA_907164525.1 Lophiomys imhausi | reverse complement strand
GTGTGTGTGTGTGTGTGTGTGTGTGTGTTTGTATTTTGCACCACATGTCTGCAGAGGTATTTTCTGGAACTAGAATTACAGAGGTGTGAGCCATATGGGTGCTGGGAATTGAACCCACGTCCTTTATAAGAGCAGCAAGTCCCCTCAACCCCTGAGTGCCCAACACTGTCAGAGAAGAGAAAATGAACTACGGTAAACACAGCAACATCAAACCATTGGCACAGAGCACACTTGGCCCAAGCTCACTGGTGTTTGTTAGTGACCACAGGACAGAAAATGGCTAAAGGAATGCGAAAGGTGCTGTGAAGGCAGAAGTTATTTCAGGCAGTTGTAGAAATAGTAAGTGAATGAGATAGAGGCGGTGAAAGGGAAAATAGAGAATAACCAATGTTAAATTCATGAGAGGAAAAAGAAGTGGAGGAACAGTGCATTAGAAAAGAAAAGATTAGAAGAGGTGAAAAAAACAAAACAACAGCAACCAAAACCCCAAATTTTCAATATTGAGAAAGTTCAAAAACAAATTCAGGGGCAGTGAGATGGTGGGTAAAGATGTCTGCCACCACGCCTGCCGACCTGAGTTCAATCCCTGAGACCCTTTAAAAGATGAGAACTGACTCAAAATATCCTCTGATCTACACAGACACAATACACAATGCTTTTAAAAGTTAGATAAATGCGGCATGTATGTATGTGCACACGAACACTCGTACAAATAAAATAAACATAAATCTTTTAAAAATAAACATTAGGCAAATATAAGGAGAGTAATAAAAAATAAAGAAGAAGAGGGTTTGTTTTTTGTTTTTGTTTTTTGAGACAGGTTTTCTCTGTGTAATAGCCTTGGCTGTCCTGGACTCACTCGGTAGAGCATGCTGGCCTTCAACTCACAGAGATCTGCCTTCCTCTGTGTCCCCAGTGCTGAGATTAAAGGTGTACACCACTACGCCCGGCTTTTTTGGCAATTAGACGTAAGATCACAACTTTCTTTAGTTCATTTTACCTCTTAGCAAGTACATTTTTTTTTTTTTTTTTTTTGGTTTTTCGAGACAGGGTTTCTCTGTGTAACAGCCCTGGCTGTCCTGGACTTGCTTTGTAGACCAGGCTGGCCTTGAACTCACAGAGATCCGCCTGCCTCTGCCTCCCAAGTGCTGGGATTAAAGGCGTGAGCCACCACGTCCGGCTGCAAGTATATTTTTTTTCCCTAAACATTTTCAGGGAGTTTTGGATTCATAGCAGAATACAACAGAAGACAGAAATGCTCCAGACCTCTCCACATGGACCCTTCCTTCTCCATTATCCACATACCCTGAAGATGGAACCTCTGTCATGACAGAGTACTGATCGTAGAGTCACATGGAGTGTTGCGGGGCTCCAGCTCAGTTCACATCCCTGGGTTCTGTACCCAGCACTGAGGTGTTCATAGTTGACATTGGAGTTCACTGCTGTATGTTCTGTGGGCCTGGATATACATGCTGTGACATGTGTCCATCATTGTAGTATCATACAAATCATTTCCCATTCTGTGTACTCTGCCTTCGTTTTCCCCTTCACGTTGTACCTGCAGTTTTCCTTTTCCACGGTGTGTAGCTGGAGCCATGCAGCGGGGACATTGGTGGCACAGGGGATCCAGAGGTGGAAGCTAGTCACCTCTTGTCTTTTCATGCCCCAATGGCCCTTTTTGTTTTGCTTGTTTTTTTTTTTTTTAAGATTTTATTTATTTTATGTATATGAGTGTTCTGTCTGCATGTACACCTGCAGCCAGAAGAGGGCATCAGATCTCATTATTAGATGGTTGTGAGCCACCCTGTGGTTGCTGGGAATTGAACTCAGGACCTCTGGAAGAGCAGTCAGTGCCCTTAACCGCTGAGCCATCTCTCCAGCCCCTGCTTGTCTGCTTTTGAAACAAGATCTTGATGTGTAGACCAGGTTTGCCCTGGAACTTGCACTTATCCTCCTGCCTCTGTCTCCCAAGTGCTAAGATTATGTGCATGTACCACCATCCCTGGCTAATAGCCCATTTCCTTCTGATACTGAATAACATCCCATTGGATAGATGATGGTTTATGTGTGCATTCCTGTACTGAAGGTCAACTCTCAGTCATTTAGTGAAATATCTGAGGTAGTTAACTTGTTGAGAGAAAAGTTTATTTTGGCTCACAGTTCTGAGGTCTCCAATCCCTGTGCAAGTGTATCTGTTGCTTTTGTCATCTGGTATCACACTATGATTGTAGCTTGTGCATGGAGAAGTAAGCTCATTTCCCTTATTAGCCAGGGAGCAAAGAGGAAGAGGAGGAAAGGTAGGCTGGGTCCCACCCTCTCCTTCAGGGATATGCCCACAAAGTCCCATCACCACCTGGGGACCGAGCCTTTAATGCCCTTGAGGGACTTGTCCAAACCACAGCAAACAGCTTGGTTGCCCTCAAGCCTTGGCCATTATAAAGCTGCTTCAGACAGCTGTGTGCAGATCTGTGCGTGAACTTGGGTTAACTCCCACAAGCAGGACTGCAGATCACATGAAAAGAGTGCCATTAGCTTAGTAAACAGCCATGAGTGTGGTCCAGAGTGGCCTGCCATGTCACCCCAGCAATGAATGAAAGCTGAAGTTTTTGCTGTTTTGGTTCTTTTTCCTAACAGCTGTGTGGTGGCATTGTGTTGTTTTCACTGGGTGTCCAAATGATGAGGGGCCTCGCTCACACTGGTCTACTGGGGATTAAACCTTACACACGCTAGGCAAGGGCTCTCCCACCCAACTGAAGCCCCAACCCTCACACACTGACTTGTCATCTGTGTTTTCTTTGGTGGGGTGTCTGGGTCTTTGGCCTATTTTTGTTTATTTTCCTATTTTGACTTTCAAGGGTTCTTTGTGTATTTCACATATGAAGTCCTTATTGGCTTTCTCTGAAAATGTGTTTTCCCTACTCTTAACATCTTTTGTAGAAAGAAACCTTTTCTCCTCAGGAGGTGCACTTCATCACTGGTTTCTTTCATGAATATGTCTAAATGCCATTCAGGCCGAAGGATGGATAGCTAGGGTTTCTCTTGGTTTTCATGTGTAGTGCTGTTACTGCGATGTACCTCTGCAAACTATGACATGTTTCTCTATGTGTGAAGTCTGGAAGGGGTGTTAGCCCTTGTAAAATTATCACTAGTTTTCCTTCTACTCCATTGTGAGTAGAGGACATGGGTTGTGCAGTGTAGACTCTGAGGAGCCATTGGAGTCCCATAGTGGCTTTTGAATGATTCCTGTATGTTCTAGAAGAATGTGTTTTCTCTAATGGTTGAGGGCAAGGTCCCAAGTATGCTGACTAGTTCAGGTTGTCTATTGAGTTGCTAGAAGAATCAATATTTTTGCATACATTTAAACTTTTTTTTTTTTTTTTTTGGTTTTTCGAGACAGGGTTTCTCTGTTTAACAGCTCTGGCTGTCCTGGACTCGCTTTGTAGACCAGGCTGGCCTCGAACTCACAGAGATCCGCCTGCCTCTGCCTCCCAAGTGCTGGGATTAAAGGCGTGCGCCACCACCACCCGGCACATTTAAACATTTTTATGTGCTTCCTTGCTGTATGAATGTCTGTTGACCATGTGTGTGCAGTGTCTGCAGAGGCCAGAAGAAGGCACCAGAGTCTTGGAACTGACTGGAGTTACAACAGATTGTGAGCTGCCATGTGGGTGCTAGGAATCAAACCCAGGTCCTTCGGAAGACAGCCAGGGCTCTTAACCACTGAGCCACCACTATGGCCCCTGCTTCATTTGTTTTTATTTTTTTGGGAGAGGGTTTCTCTGTATAACAGAGCCTTGGCTGTTCTGGACTCACTCTGTAGACCAGGCTAGCCTTGAACTCACAGAGATCCGCCTGCCGCTGCCTCCGGATGCTGGAATTAAAGGCATGCGCCACCACGCCCAGCTCTCTGCTTGATTTTTATCTATCTGCTCAGTCAGCTACAGTTTTTTTCTAGTCTCCTGCGGGTCTATGAGTTGTTACCGTTGCTGATGCACTGGCCTGTGTGTGCACATCTGGAGGCCAGAGGCTGACAGACATCTGCATCTATCTTTCTCCACATCGCTCTTAACACGCTCTCTCACTGAGCCTGGAGCTCACTGTGTCAGCCAGGCTGGCTGCTCAGCAAAGCCCTCAGGTCTGCCTATCTCCACTTTTCCATGCTGGAGTTACACACCTGAGTCATTGTCATGCGTTTTCACACGTGTGCTGGGGTCTGAGCGCAGGTCTTTCCTATGGCACACACACTTTATGGCATCACCTCCACACCCCCCCAACTGTCCTTAAAATATTTTAAGATCTCTTAGAGCCTGGTGTGGTGGTTTACTCCTATAATTCCAGCACTTGGGAGGTGGAGGCAAAAGGCTCAGGACTTCAGGAGTTCAAGGCTAGTCTGGGCTACATGATGCCTTGTCTCAAAAAATAAAAAGGGCAAGCCAGGCATGGTGGCACACCTCTTTAATCCCAGCACTTGGGAGGTAGAGGCAGGTAGATCTTTGTGAGTTTGAGGCCAGTCTGGTCTATAAAAGTGAGTCCAGAGCCGGGTGGTGGTGGCGCACGCCTTTAATCCCAGCACTTGGGAGGCAGAGGCAGGCGGATCTTTGTGAGTTCGAGGCCAGCCTGGTCTACAAAGTGAGTCCAGGACAGCCAGAGATATTCAGAGAAACCCTGTCTCGAAAAACCAAAACCAAAAAAAAAAAAAAAAAAAAAAAAGTAAGTCCAGGACAGCTAGGGCTACACAGAGAAACCCTGTCTGGAACCCTGCCCTCCCCCCAAAATAATAAAATTTTTTTTTTTTTTTTTGGTTTTTCGAGACAAGGTTTCTCTGTGTAGCCCTGGCTGTCCTGGACTCACTTTATAGACCAGGCTGGCCTTGAACTCACAAAGATCCACCTGCCTCTGCCTCCCAAGTGCTGGGATTAAAGGCGTGCGCCACCACCGCCTGGCATAAAATTTTTTAAAAAATGCCAGAATATGTGTTACAAATTTTCCTTTTTTTTTTTTTTTGAGACAAGGTCTCATGTAGCCCTAATTGGCCCAACTAGTCTGTCCTTAAACTTGTGGCAATGTTCCTACTTCTGCCTCCCTAGTGCTGGGATTATAAGTATGCACCACTATGCCTGGACTCATCCTTAAATGTAAACGAGAATTTAGCAGGATATAAAATTCCTGGTTTTAAAGTAATATTCCTTCAGCGCGCATAGGAAATGTTACTTGCCTTCATCCATTTGTAAACGGTCCAAACCTCTGGATTCTCAGAGGCCAGGGGAGGGGGTTCACTTCACCTTTTAACCTGTTATGTTTTTTTTTTAAACATTTATTTATTTATTATGTAAACAGTATTTGCTCTACATATATGCCTGGGCAGCAGATCTCAATGTAGATGGCTGTGAGCCACCATGTGGTTCCTGGGAATTGAACTCAGGACCTCTGGAAGAACAGCCAGTGCTCTTAACCTCTGAGCCACCTCTCCAGCCCGTTAACCTGTTATGTTTTGTTTGACAAGGTTCACAGTGTAGCCTGGGCTGCCCTTGAACTCAAGTAAATTCTCTAGCCCTAAGTTCCCTACAGGGATGAGCCACTGTGTCCAGTGTTTGGCATTTAGAAAAGCTCTTACCTGTCTGTCCCTGAGTGATACTAACACTTGTTTCCGGGTGTTTTCCTTCACTGGTTACAGGGTGACACCCAAGGGGTCAATGTGGAGCCCGCAGGGGAGAGTGGGGATGCCGCCCTGCAATCTGGCTTCCTGACACCATCAGTGCACCTATCGAACTCTAGAGGGTGCTGCTACTTTGGCCTTCTGGGTGGCTATGGGAGGCACACCAGAGTGAGGCAGGCAGGACCTGTTTGTGAAAAAAACCTGTCACTTGCTTGTGGTGGACTCACCCTAGCTCTGATCTGTCTCCCTCCCACATGTGGTCTCACTTTGTCAACCATAAGGGTTTCCATAGCATGTGGAGCTGCCTAAGGCCCCTCTCCTAGGACTTAATCAAAGGAGGACTCACCCTTGGTCCTTTGGCCTGAAGGTTGACAAACCCACGTCTTCCCTCACTCTCCCCATGCTAATTTCACCCCTGTCCTTTGTCTCTTCTGCAGTCAGACTGGTTCTTCAGTGATGATGAGGACAAAGGAGAGAGAGTAAGTGATGAGAGGGTGGGTGGGGTCTGGTCTGAGGTGACCCCTTGTCCTGGGGGAGGGTGTGCAGCAAGATTCAAACAGATGTGGTGGTGGAGAGATGGCTTAGGGGTCAAGAACACCTCCTGTTCCTGCAGAAACCCTGAATGGTTCCTAGCAGCCACAACCAACTGCACACTTCTGATGTCCTGCCCCCTTCTGGTCTCCATGGGCACTACACTCAAGTGCGCAAAACCACACTCAGACACAGATAATTAAAAATAAGAGAGGCTGGAGAGATAGCTCCTTGGTTAAGAGGACTTGCTGCTCTTCCAGAGGACCAAGGTTTGAGTCCTAGGACCCATATGGCAGCTCGTGGCCCTCTGTACTCCAGTTCCAGGGAATCTGATGCACAGATAATACAATACATGTAGTCAAACTTCAGACATATAAAAAGTTAAAGTAAAAATAAACTAAACAAAGGTGCCTTGGTCCAAGGCACCAGCAGTCTGATGGAGGAGACACAGCCCTTCCCTGCAGGGATATTAATCTTTTGGGATTGATACAGGTCAGACTCCGAGAAAACCGAGTATTTAGCACATAGGATAGTTCAGTCTGATGAAGCCTTTGGGGTTCTGTCCTGGTGAGATGACCCCAGACAGTGCTATGGGAGACCTGTCAGACCTTTTCTCAGGACATTCCCATTGAGGAAACAACCTCACTCGTAGAGGAGACTTGAACTCTATTGTCAGGCTACCATGTTCTGAGAAACCCGAGACTAGCCATCTGGGGGGCTGCTGGCTGATCCCCTCCTCCTGTTTGCAGACTCCTGTTGATGACAAGGAGCCCCAATCAGTGCCCAACATCGAGTACCTCCTGCCCAACATTGGCAGGACAGTCCCCCCCAGTGATCCAGGCTCAGGTGAGTGCAGGGACCTGGGTTGGGGGGAAGAGTTCAGGGTGGGTTCTGCCTTCCTGAGGGTCCCAGATGCCTGTCCAGATGTTTAACTTCACTGCCCACTCCCTACATGGCCCTGGCCTGGCAGCACCCCAAGATGGGCCATAGTGGGCTTTCTCCCTCCTGGGAAAATCCAGCTGTGTGCTCAGCTTCCCCAGGGCTGGGCAGGACTGTGTGTTTGGCCTTCTTCACTGGTCTCTTTCTTGAGTCCTTGATTTCCACAGCTGGCAGTGTTCTTCTGGGCACATTCCTCTTTTTAATTTCTCTTCCTTCTCTCCTTGCACCCTGCCCCTCCCTCTTCTTCTCCCCTTGATCTCCTTCCACCTCCTCCATCCTCCCTCCCCTCTTCTTCTCCTGCCCTCCTCCTCCTCCAGCGGACCTGTTGGAGATTTAAAGGGTACAGTGCGGTGTCGCGGCCTCGGTCACTAACAGTGGCGGGTGATTATAAGAAGGCTGGGCAGGCATAAGTGGTAGATGTGTCCCCAGCAGTGAGGAACCCCAGCCTGACATAGCAGCTGGCAGTGCTGGTCCATAACTGATCCTTGGCCCCACACTGCCTCCTCTTATCCCTATGTTCCCTTCTCAGAGGAAACCAGACCCCTTGTCCTGCCACCAGATGGCCGCCCTTGAAAGCCGCCAGCTCTGTGTCCTTCCCTGTGCAGCACAAGCATTTCAGGTTGACCAGGATGAGGGAAGCTTGCCTGGGGACCCCACTTCTGCAGGGACCAGTGATGCTGACACCACCCCTAGAAGCCATTCTAATATGACACTACCTCAGTTCAGGCCCTGGACACTCATCCCGGAAGTCCTGTTCCAGAGGATGGGTGGCTACTGTGCTCAGGGGCGATTGAGTGGCCCCTTCTTCTGGACCCCAGCCACTAGCTCATCTCATGTTCTGGCTACACTGCCCTGTAGCATGTCCAGTTCTTGTACCAGAGAAAGAGCCCCACAGCATCCCTAGTTCTGAGGTGCAGACTGGGAGTGGGGTGGCAGACAGGAGCCCCCTGTCTCTTCTAATCACCTGCTGCCGCCTGCCCCATGTATGTCCAGTGTGGTCAGCCTTTCTTGCTCTTCTCACCGTTTGCAGGGGGGAGGGGGCTGGGGAGGGGCCTCTAACCTGCCTGCCAGAGAGTGTGGATTAACTGCCTGCTCGCCATCCCAGGCCTTTGAACCAACCTACTCCCTCTCCAGCCTTGGAGAGGGCACTGCCAAGTCTTGTTCCCTGGTTCCTGCTCCATTGTGGAGATATTAAGGAGTGGGACTCTAGTCCCTTGGGTGTGATGGCATTGACTAGTTTTAAAAGGGGACCTGGCCCCTTAAGGGCAGGTTGATGTCTGCTCTAGCCAGCTCACTGTACCCACTGTGTCTCACCCACCTCATTTCTGCGTTGTCATTTGATCACTTAAGTGTGGTCACTTTCCCTTCTCACGTGGTGGGGGTGGGGCACACACCTCTTTCTGCACTGTGTGGTCTCCGTGTCCTTCAGAGTGTCTGTGATGTGCTGTGTCACACCATTGTGGGTTCTGTGGACTGCCTGGCATTTTCTCTCCAGTGCTTCAGAGTCACAGGGGCAGGAGGGAGAGGGGAGAGGAGCCAGGCCCAAAGAAAAGCCCCTTTTGTCCTTAATCCTGGGCATGTGAAGACTCAGTGGCCCACAGCTTGATGTCACTTCCTGCCTCTAGAAGAAGTGGTGGCTGACGTCACCTTTGCTCAGAGCCATCCCACAGAAAATGTCAGCAGAACCAATGTCATTCCTGGGGCCTGGGGAGAACCCCCTCATCTCTGAGCCTTTGAGGCAAGGAAAATGTGTTAACAAGACCTGGGCTTATCTTTCCTGCTCTAACTTCAGTTTTCTTTCTTTTGCCAGCAGATTCCACCACCTGTAGTTCAGCAAAGTCCAAGGTTAGTGCCAATGCTTCCTAAGCACGTTCTGCCTGGACAAGGCAGCCCACTTTGGTCAAGAGAATTAGAATGGTAGTTGAACTCCGGGTAAAGTTGAGGGACCTGTGGGAAGGAAGGTGGGTAGTTGAACTCTGGGTAAAGTTGAGGGACCTGTGGGAATGAAGGTGGGTAGTTGAACCCTGGGTAAAGTTGAGGGACCTGTAGGAAGGAAGGTGGGAAATGTTGAGTGTCCAGGGGAAGCTGAGAAGTTAATGTTGGCAGTGCCTGGAGAGCCATCTGATGTACAAGGATCTGGCCTAGGAGTTGGATAGGCAGTGTGGCCTTAGCACAAGCTCTAGAATGTGGGAAGTCCTGAGTCTGAGTCCTGGCTTTGTAGTTTTAGGATGCTGGGTAATTCTTTCTGAATTTCAGCTTCCTTATCTGTAAAATGAAAATAACAGCACTATGTCTGCTGTGATAAATATGTTTTAAGGTCTCTAGGGGAGCTGAGTATGGTGGCTCATGCCTGTAATTCCAACACTTGGAAGATGGTGGCAGCCTGGGCTACATACTCAGTTCCAGGTTAGCCAGGGCTTCATAGCAAGATCCTCTCTCAGAGGATCTTGAGACTGAAAAAAAAAAAAAAAAAAAAGGGGTCTGGGGAGGCTAAAAGAAAGGAAAAAATAAAAAAAAAAAACAACCCAAAAAGGATGATAAAAAAAAAAAAAAAAAAAAAAAAAAAAGCTGTCTGGGAGGGCTAAAAGAAAGGAAAAAATGAACATGGGTGAGAAATCAATGAAATTGAAAACAATTAAGAAAAATCAATAAAACTACAAGCTGTTTCTTTGAAAAAAAAATCAATAAAATTAATAAACTTCTAACCAGACAGAATAAAAAGAGATGGCACAAATTAACAGTGGGAAGCATGACACAAGTACCTACAGACCACACACACACTAACACGGGGACATCAGCACAGACCACACAGACACTAACACGGGGACATCAGCACAGACCACACAGACACTAACACGGGGACATCAGCACAGACCACACAGACACTAACACGGGGACATCAGCACAGACCACACAGACACTAACCCGGGGACATCAGCACAGACCACACAGACACTAACACGGGGACATCAGCACAGACCACACAGACACTAACCCGGGGACATCAGCACAGACCACACAGACACTAACACGGGGACATCAGCACAGACCACACAGACACTAACACGGGGACATTAGCACAGACCACACGCACACTAACACGGGGACATCAGCACAGACCACATGCACACTAACACGGGGACATCAGCACAGACCACACAGACACTAACACGGGGACATCGGCACAGACCACACGCACACTAACATGGAGGCATCAGCACAGACCACACGCACACTAACACGGGGACATCAGCACAGA
>CAJQZJ010000103.1:268207-297804 GCA_907164525.1 Lophiomys imhausi | reverse complement strand
GGACATCAGCACAGACCACACAGACACTAACACGGGGACATCAGCACGGACCACACAGATACTCAGCAAATACTATAAGCAACTCTGTGCCCTAAACCCAGTAACTTAAAAGACATAGACTTATACTTAGAAGTATTCAAACTACCAATATTTGCATAAGAAATAGATAATCTAAATAGTCCTGCATCTACTAAATAAATTTAATTTGTGTGTGTAAATCCTTCCAACAGAGAAAATGCCAGGTCCACAAGGCTCACTGGTAAATTCTACCATTTTTTTTTTTAAAGAAAGCTATACCTTTTTTTTTTCCTAATTTACTTTTTATTTCATGTCATTGGTATGTTGCCTGTATGTACATCTGTGTGAGGGTGTTGTCGCATCCTCTTGAACTGGTGTTATAGACAGTTAATGAGCTGCCATGTGGTTGCTGGGAATTGAACTCAGGAAGAACCGCCAGTGCTCTTAACCACCGAGCCATCTCTCCAGCCCTCTACCAAATATTTTAAGTGGAAAATATTTTGTTTGTTTATTTTTAAAATTGCATTTATGTATTGTGTATGTGTGTGCACTTTAGCATCCCAATGCATATGTCATGGTGTGTGTGTCGGTCAGAGTGTATCTTTTGAAAGTTAGTTTTTATCTTCTACAGTGTCAATCATGGAGAATAGAACTCAGGTCCTCAGACTTGGTGACAAAATTCTTTACCTGCCAAGTCATTCTTTCTTTCATTTATTTAGAGATAGAGTCTCTCTGTGTAGTCCAAATTTGTGGTCTTCCAACCTTTTTCCTGGGCACTGATATTACAGGTGTACAGCATCACAGCTGGCTTATTTTTCTAATTTTAAATAGTTCATCCATTTATCTAATTTTATACTTTCATAGTTATAAAATGGTTGTCTTAGTATGTTTTATTGTTGTGAAGTGATACCATGACCTAGGCAACTATTATAAGAAAAAGCATTTAATTGGGGCCTTGCTTACAGTTTCACTGGTTTAGTCCATTATCATCATGGCAGGAAGCATGGCAGCATGCAGACAGACACTGGAGAAGTAGCTGAGAATTACATCTTGATTCATAGGGAGAGAGAGAGAAAGAGAGACTCTGGGTTGGGCAGGGGCTTTTGAAACTGATCCCCCAGTGACACATATCCTTCAGCAAGGCCAAACCTCTTAATCTTTCTAATCCTTTTAAATGGTGCCACTCCATGGTGACTCAGCATTCAAATATATATGGACAGATGGGGGCCATTCTTTTTTTTTTCCCTTTTGAGACACGGTTTTTCTGTGTAACAGTATTGGCTGTCCTGGAACTCACTTTGTAGACCAGGCTGGCCTCGAACTCTGAGAGATCGGACTGCCTCTGCTGTGTGATAAAAGGCATGTGTGCCACCACCCAGCTACTGGGGGCCATTCTTATTCAAACCATCATAATAGTATAATTTTAAAAATAGTCTCCCATTCCAAGTCATGGTCGCCCACGCCTTTAATCTCAGCACTCAGAAGGCAGAGGCAGGCAGATCTCTGTGAGTTCAAGGCCAGCCTAGTCTACAAAGCAAGTTTCAGGACAGCCAGGGCTACACAGAGAAACCCTGTCTCTAGAAAGAAAGAAAGACTACACAGGAGTGAGAGAGGGTTATGTTTCAGAGGTTAAAAGTGCTTGCACAGGATCTGGATCTGTTTCCCAGCACCCACACGGCAGCTCACAACTGCTGGGAATTCTAGCTCCAGAGGATCTGATGCCCCCCTTGGGCACTGTACTCACCTTGAACATACATGCATCCACTCACATATACACATAAAATCTTAAAAAACCAAACTACTACCAGTTCTCCAAAGTTTCTTCCAGGAGGCAGAAGAGGTGGGAATACTTTCCAGCTTGGTGTGTGACATTGGCTTTCCCATACCTAAGGCTGCCAGTGTCTCAGGACAGAGGGATACTCACTGAGTCATACCACAGGTCTCAGCTGAACCTCCTTTACATGTGCTGAATACTGAGGAGACAAGAAGGAGCAGGGGGCTGAGGAGATGGCTCAGTGGTTAAGAGTACTTACTGCTCTTCCACGGGACCTGAGCTTAGTTCCCAGCACCCACATTGGTTGGCTCACAACTGCCAGTAACTCTGGGTCACATACATGCGCATATATATATATATATATATATATATATATATACAGACACACACAAAGAGCTAAAACAGCGCTGAGCAGATAGACCCCTATCCACACAGGGCTTATCTTGGAGTAGACTGCTCATTGCACTAATGAGCAAACAGTACTAGCTGGAAAGAGAATTGGGACATCAAGGAGGCAGAAGCTGGGTGGGGTTCACAAACCAGAACTCTGTGAGGGAAGGGAAATGCATGGACAGACCTGAAGGGCCTAGCTGAGAGGTGTTCAGAGCAAAAATGCAAAGTGGGTACAGGGAGGCTGGAGTGAGAAGAGATGGGTCCGAGCTCTAAGGCAGGAGAAGATGCTTGCAGGAAATATGGTTAGTCTCTGGGTACTGCTGGTGGGTCCCGGGGACCTCGGCCAAGTCAGAGTCTGAAGTGGGTTGCAGGAGGTGTCTGAAGGCTGCTCAGCTAGCTCTGTGCTCCAAAATGCTGTCCTCTGCAAGAGCCCCTAGACCAGTGGTTCTCAACCTGTGGGTTACAACCTTTTCACAGGAGTCGTATATCACATATCCTGCCTATCATATATTTACATTAAGATTCATAAAAGTGGCAAAATTACAGTTTTGAAGTAGTAATGAAGATAATTTTATGGTTGGGGGTCACAGTTGAGGGACTGTGTTCAAGAGTTACAGCATTAGGAAGGTTGAAAACCACTGCCCTAGACAGAAGTCCTCCCTGCTGTCCCCAATGGCCACACTTGTCTGCAGGAGACATGACACTTTCCTAACGCCTCCTGGCTGTGGGGGTCAAGCCTCCCCAGATTTCTTTGTTAGCCTGATGACTCCTCCAGAGGCCTCTGCTCGGCCACAGAGCCTTGACACACACAGTAGTGACCTTTTCAGAAAGTGTCTATGTAGACTTGACTTGGACATCCCGAGACTGTAGTGACTTACCCAGTCACGAGTGTGAGTTCACAGTTTCAGTCAACCACCCACACCTACTTCATGCCATCTTTACCAGACCTCTGAGTTCTGTAACCATCCTCCCTTCAAAGATAGGGAAGGCAATGCTCATTTTCAAGTAACTAGGAGTTTGGGCAGGTTCTCAGTCATGGGGGTTGGTAGGGGATCTGCAGGTGTCCTCTTCCCTTGGAGTCCTAGTCTTGGACCCTCTGCTTTCAGGGCTAGAGCTTTTGAGGACATGAATACCCTTAGCATGAGTGTGAAACAGCTAGTGAAGCACTTGAGAAACTGAGGCACAAACCAGGCTGCCTGCTTGATAGAAATGGCTGTCAGGAGACAGAGACTTTGAATTGTGTATAGCAGGTAGTGTCTGGAGAATGACCCACCGAGCTTGCTGGGAGTCAGCTCCCAGGGAAGAGTCCCCAGGCATCTGAGTGTGCAGTGTCTCATTTGGGCCTGGGCCCCCAGCCCCTCTGTCTTCCAAGGATAGGGACCACATCTGCATAGTGCTGAGACTTGTGACTGACTCTGGAATCCAGGTCAGTAATTGATTGTCAGCTGCGTTCCCAAAGCCTGGTTGGGGTCATCACCACCAACAGGTGGACTGGACATGGGACCACAGGGCGCTTGCTCTTCATTTTCTTTCATGCAGCCAGTTTTTCAGAGGCTTCTGATAAGGTCCTGGTCCTATCACAGGCCGTTGTCCTAGCCTCTCCCTCAGGCCAGGTGCAGGACACCCACATGGGATCCACGCCATGAATTACAGTTACACTCCAGTGTGTCGTCCGTGTGAGGATCATTTTGTTTTGTCGTTTTTGTTTTGTTTTGCCTGTTTCCTACTGACTGTAGGCTGACACATGGCACAAACTCAAGCACACTAAATTAACACTTAGATGGCCATGTTTGGAGGGATGGGTCCCTTTTTACTTCTCTGATGGCCCCTCCATCCCAACTCTTACTGCCCACAGTAAGCAGCTCCAGGTCCCCGATCCTCTCCTGGGCTGTCTGACTCAGCATGGCCTCATCCCATCTCACCACAGGCTCCTTATCCCCTTGGCCTGTCCAAAGTTCTGGAAGTAACCTCCAAGGGTTATTATCTGGCTACATGGAAATCACAAATACTGGAAAGAGAGCTTTCCTCCCCACGCACTCTCAGTTACAGACTCCTTCAAAAAAAAGAAAGAAAGAAAAGAAAGGCCTGGAGAGATGGGAGAGATGGCTCATTGGTTAAGAGCACTGGCTACTCTTCCAGAGATCCTGAGTTCAATTCCCAACCACATATCAGCTCACAACCACCTATGATGGGATTTGATGCCCTCTTCTAGTATGCAGATGTGCATTCAGACAAAGCAGCTATATAGTACATAAATAAATAAATAAATTTTAAAAATCACAGGACAGCTATGTAGCCTTGTTCCAGAAGGATCTATACACAAACTCCTGCAGCAAACACCAAGGCTCAGCCCAAGGCCTCCAGACCTCCAATTCAGCCTTCCCGCGGAGGCTGTGGCTGGCAGTTGCCCTGTTTGCAGTAACAGCAGTAGTTCTCAGCGATGCCTCCTGTTGCTACTGATATCTGCATTTAAAACGCCCAACCACACCAACAGCCACCCCTGACTAAGCACTCTTGGTGCTCTTTCTGAGCATGTGCAGCTAGAGAAACTGGTTTGGGGGTGGAGTGGGCTGGAGAGATGACTTAGTGGTTAAGGACACTGGCTACTCTTACAGAGGATCCAGGTTCAATTCCCAGCACCTACATGGCAGCTCACAACCAGGTGTAACTCCAGTTTGGGGATCCAAAGGCCTTTTCTGGCCTCAGTGGACACTGCATGCAAAGACATACATGCAGACAAACATGCTAAATAAAAGTAAATCTCAAAACGACAGGAAGAATTTCTGTAGCTTTACCTGGGTCTCACAGCTGATACTTGTGCATTCCAGCATCTGCTCCAGCTGGCCCAGATGTGGAGTAGAGTTGATGGCCAGGGGGCATGTCTTAGCTTGGACTGCTGGAACAAAATAGTTTGCCTGGATGACTTAAACAATGAATGCTTACCGGGTGGTGGTGGTGGTGCATGCCTTTAATCCCGACACTGAGATCTCTGTGAGTTCAGGACCAGCCTGGTCTACTGAGTGAATTCCAGTACAGCTAGGGCTACACAGAGAAACCCTGTGTCAAAAATAGCAAAACCAAAACAAACAAAACAATGAATACTTCCTACAGCTTTAGGAGTTAGAAGTCCAATTTTATAGTGCTAGAAAATTAGCTTCTGTTTTTGTTTTGGCTTTTAATTTTTGTGATGACTACCTCCTCCTCACTGTGTCCTAGAGAAGAAAAGAGAGATTAATCCCAACCATTGGGACCTCACACTCATCATCAAAACCTAGCTTTCTTCCAAAGGTCTGTCTCCAAATACCATCACAGTTAGGAGTCAGAACTTCAGTACCTGGCTTTGGTGGGGACACAGCTCAGTCCGTAGCAATGAGTGAACTAGCTGAGTACTGGAGGGCTGAACATCCTCATTTTTTGCCTCTGTGAGTCAGCTGCCTCAACATTCCCTGGGCATGGCCACTCACCTCTGTGCACTAGAAGCATCTGGGATGGGAGTAGGGTAGTTTGATCAGAGGATCCAGCACACCCGGGACAAGGAGAAAGTAGGGCTTCCAGACATCTCAAAGTGAAAATGACCTCAAGCCGGGCGGTGGTGGCGCACGCCTTTAATCCCAGCACTTGGGAGGCAGAGGCAGGCGGATCTTTGTGAGTTTGAGGCCAGCCTGGTCTACAAAGTGAGTCCAGGACAGCCAAGCATACACAGAGAAACCCTGTCTCGAAAAACCAAAAAAAAAAAAAAAAGAAAATGACCTCAAAGGAAGGTCTGGTGGGGCGGTAGCCAGACTGGGTTCAAGTAGGGGTCTGGGTCGGGAGGTTGTTGCTAGGTCATGAAAGGCTTGTGTCTGATAAGGGTAGGATCATTCAATCTTGAACAATGCTGGGAGGAAACCAGAGTCCTGCTTTTGAAGGATGACTCTACAGTGAGAAGGGCTAGTGAGGCACCGGTAGAGGCAGGGACCTTGTTACCTAGGCAACATGAATGGAGGAAGTTTTTGGGCAGGGTAGGTGGACAGACACTAGATAGAGATGGGGTCACATTTGGAAAGGAGTTTGGAGCTCAAAGGAGGGTTTGGTGTATGACAGGGAGGCCTGAGATGGTGAACAGAAGGAAAAGGGCTAAGAACAGAGTCCTGGAAATGCCACAAGATGTCGAAAAGCAAAAGGGACGTGGGAATCAGATCCAAACCCCAGGACGGACATGGAGGTTCTTCTGGGTGGAAGGACCAGGCCAAAATAACCATGGCAGGGCTTTCTCAGTGAGGACTGATGCAAGCCAGACCAGTGAGCAACAAGGGCTGAAAGGGGTGGGCCTCACCCAAACCATGGGACTGTACTCTAGCCACTCTTGGCAGCCACTGAATTGATCTAGGCCCGGGGACTGGCAAATGGGAAGGGAGGAAGTGACCAGGGTGGTGACCTAGAGAGAAAGGCTTCTCAGGTGGGGTGACTAGAGAGTGAGAAGCGTGGTTACAACCAGAGACCCTGTACCAGACACATTGTCAAGGACTGTCACTAGTATGTCACTAAGGAATTTATCTGGAAGTGGACTGAAGACCCTACTCAGCTGCGAGAGCAGAGAGGATGCTGAGCTATGGATAAGAGCATGCTGTTGGTGGTCCTTGGGTGGATGGTGACACTTCAGCAGGCACTGAGTGGTTGGGAAACATGCTGGTGTGGGCACTGACTTGTTTTGTTCATGGTGATTGGATGCCATGGTATGGGGTGAGTGGGAATGTACAAGGTGATGAGGCCCTCCTTACCCTCCCTGTCTCCTTGCACAGGGTTCGTGGGTCCCCAAGAAAGAGCCTTACACCCGGGAGATGCTGGCGATCTCCTTCATCTCTGCGGTCAACCGCAAGCGGAAGAAGCGGCGGGAGGCCCGGGGCCTGGGCAGCAGCACCGACGATGACTCCGAGCAGGAGGCGCACAAGGCTGCGGCGGGGACGCAGGAGC
Source organism: Lophiomys imhausi (assembly GCA_907164525.1). Classification (NCBI taxonomy): domain Eukaryota; kingdom Metazoa; phylum Chordata; class Mammalia; order Rodentia; family Muridae; genus Lophiomys; species Lophiomys imhausi. The sequence continues at coordinate 290,666 of CAJQZJ010000103.1, read as the reverse complement.
CACCCGAAGGGCAGCTGCCAGGCCCCGCAGCCGAGGAGGCCCCCGGTCGCCTAAGCCCCCCGACGGCACCTGACGAACGGCCTGCGGCGGACACGCGCTCCATCGTCTCGGGCTACTCCACCCTGTCCACCATGGACCGTAGCGTGTGCTCGGGCACAGGCGGGCGACGCGCGGGCGCGGGCGACGAGGCGGACGACGAGCGCAGCGAGCTGAGCCACGTGGAGACGGACACAGAGGGCGGCGCGGGCCCCGGAGGGCGCCTGTCGCGGCGGCCGTCCTTCAGCTCACACCATCTTATGCCGTGCGACACACTGGCGCGCCGTCGCCTGTCTCGCAGCCGCGTGGATGGGGAGGGTCCCGGCGCGGGACGGGCGGGACCCCGCGGTCCCGAGCCGCCGGGCTCGGCGTCGTCCAGCAGCCAGGAGTCGCTGCGGCCTCCGGCGGCCGCCCCGGCACTCGGCTCACGACCCTCGCGTGTGGAAGCCCTGCGGCTCCGTCTCCGCGGCACCGCCGACGACATGCTGGCCGTGCGGCTGCGGCGCCCACTGTCGCCCGAGACGCGGCGGCGCCGGAGCAGCTGGCGCCGCCACACGGTGGTGGTGCAGAGCCCGCTGACCGACCTCAACTTCAACGAATGGAAGGAGCTGGGAGGAGGGGAGCCCCCGGAGCCCGCGGGCGTGCGGCCGCACCACGACAACAAGGACTCTGGCCTCAGCAGCCTGGAGTCCACCAAGGCACGGGCCTCATCCGCCGCCTCACTGCCATCGGGGGACCTGGGGGCTCTGCAGGGCTTGCCCCCTCGCCGCTCAGCTGCCTCCCGCCTCCACCAGTGTCTGTGACACCCGAGGCTGCAGGAGTCCCCTGCCGCCTTGTGCCCTCGCCAGCTGCCTCCAGTACTGCAGGGGGACGGATGTGAAGGGCGGTGCTGGTGCTGCGGGCTGGAGTTAGGTGGCGTGGACAGAGAAGTCCGAGTACTAAGAAGAGGGGAGGGACTGCTGGGATTGGTGCCCTTTGGATAAAGAGCTGCGTGGCCCTTTTCTGCGAGTCCACTTAGGGACCCTTGTTGACCATGCAGTGTGGGTGGATCTCCCGAGTTTCCTACTGAGGGAAAGATACAGGCTGGATTCTTGCGTCTGCCCTTCCTCCACCCCCATTAGCTCCTAGCCAAGGAGGGGAGGATGAATGTCCGGGGAGCGGATGTGTAGGGCTGGGTGTCCCTGGGAGAGGGAGTGGGCTTGTGTGTGAGTGTATGTAGTTACTGTGTTCCCAATAGCAATTTCTGTCCCAACCCCTCCATTTCCTCACCTGACCCCAAACCAGGAGCCTGCCTTTGGTACACAAGGGCACCTTATCCCAAAGCTTGTCAGGCTAGGTTGAGGCCACTTCCACAGAGGCAGGACTAAACCCCACCACCACCAAGACACTCCTTTGCCGACCTGTAAGTCACCCCTCTAAGCTCTCTGAGCTGTGGACCTGCCTGCTCCCTTTTTTTTTTGGAGTCTCCAGGATCCCCCTGCAGCTGGCACCTGCCTCCTTTTCGCTCACCCTGCTTCCACTGCTGACCGTGCAGACTCTCACCTTCAGTAAGAGCTCTGTCACACACTGATTTATAGGGTCTCAGCTGGGCTGTTCCTGCAGGGTGGGTGGAACCCGGCTCCCCTTCCCTCCACACTGTAAATAAAGCAGTCCTCCCCTCAGCCCTCACTCATTCCAGGGGATCCCCAGTGGGGTCACCAGCCCTGCTGCCCAAGTCTGTCAGTCTTCTTGGTTTATGCAAAGATTTGCTGTAAAGTCTCTCTCCCCTTCTCCCTTTTACTGTAAATATTGTCTCTAATGTGTAACATAATATAAAGAATTTATAAGGATTTTTAAAGATGTTTTGCTCATTTTAAAAAGTGTTGTAACAGTGTTGGATAAAGTCCCCACGTCCACATGGCTCCTCCCACTGTGTCCTTGACACACCTCTCTAGGTTATAACTAAGATTCCTGCTTCTGAAAGTCCTGTCTCAAAAGTACAGTCTATATCTTGGAAATAAATGGCCTTCTTCAGGCATGAATGAGTGTCTCACTTGTTTGGATGGGGGTGGGGCACCACTGGGATGGAGACAGCTGAGGTTCAAGTCCTTAAAAGGAGGGTGGCCAGGCTGAGGGGCACAATGGAGGAAATCACTTGTCTTTGATGGCTTTCTGTGTCCTGGGGCATGCAGGGTGGGTGGCTCTACCTCAGCAGGAGGCCTCCAGGGCCCACTCTGCAACACCTTCCTAGGCCAGGCAGGTGGGAGGCTCCCTGTCTCTCGAGCCATCAGAGTGGCCTCAGGCACTACTCCATAGGCAAGAGACTAAGTGGCCAGCTGTCACCATAGGCTCCTCAGGCCCAGCAGCATTGCCAAAAGACAGCGTGGGAAGGACAGTGTGGGACTGACCCATTTTCTCAGTCATAAGCCCGAAAGCCCCTCAGTCATGGCTCTGTAGCTGTCCATACCCCTAGGTGAGCTCAAAACTGGTGTCCCTGGGTGCTCAGAGCCCACCTCCAGGGCTTTGCTCTAAATTACACCTCCAACACTCAAACTCAGGGCCGTCCCCATGCCCTTTCTGGAAGAGAGGAAACTGAGACACTGAGTGGGAGATATCTTGCTAAGGTCACCCCATTAATAATTGGTGGAGCCAAGGAGAAGACACCGGGTGGGGGTGGGATTCCCTCCTCACAGGGTGACCTTCTGCATAAATTAATAAACTCTAAAGATGAAAAGGTCAAAAGAAGATACTTCTAGATAAGAAAGCATTGCAGACAGGCAGGGCCCTTGGCTGAGGAAATCACACTAGGTGGCAACTTGAACCCACACAAACAGAAAGCAGCTGTGAGGGTAAATACTGTGGATGGGGAAAAGGGAAATGTTATTGTATTTTCTTCTTTCTCTTTAAAAGACAAGTCACTATACAAAACAATAGTTGTATAACTAGGTGTGATTTGTATCACACTAACCACATGAAGGTGGGGAAGGGGATAGATCTAAATTGTTAACTCAGGGTCTCACTGTGTAGCCCTGGTTAGCCTGGAACTCACTGTGTAGACTAGTCTGGCCTGAACTTACAACCCTTCTCTTGCCCAGGCTCCCGAGTGCTGGGGATTACCGATGTGTGCCAGCATGCCCGGCTTATGGTTTGAATCTGAACTGTCTCCCTTAGGCTCAGATCTTGACCTCTTGGTCTCAAACTCATTCAGAGCACAAATTTGAAGTTGGTGGGGGCTCCCTGGCAGAAGTAGGTCACCAGAAGCAAGCCTTTAAAGGTCATACTGCCCTGGTTCCAGCAGGGTCTGTGTCCCTGGCCGGCTACAATGTGTTCTCCATCGTGATAGACTGGAATGTCCTTGAAGTTGTGATCCGAAAGAAACCTTTTACTTATTTACTGAGTTGTTCCTGTGAGGTGTTTGGTCACTTCGATGAATAGAAAACATTTTTTAAATAGAAGTTTAGAATAAAGAAACCATATGAGCAAATTACTGAGAGCGCTAGGGTAACTATTCCAAGTATAAGACAAATTCTAACTGGGGACAAAGACATTTTGTTTCTAACTAGGGACAAGGACAGTTTGTAACAGTCTATAAGCCAGACTGTCAGGAGATAAAGCAGGTGTATTCCCAAGGACAGCCCAGATGCAGGAAGTCCAGTGTAGGATGGAAGGGTAACTACAATTTGATACACTAGTTGGAGACTTCAATAGCCTACACTCAATGGTGGACAGCACTGACCACTGTAAACAGACTGGACTCTGGGGCTCTGAAGAACACTCCAAAGGACAGAGCATGCCTTCTCAGGTACATGTGGAACATTTTCTGGGGCAGACCATATAATAGGCCTTAAGCAGACCCCGTGCATGTCGAAGGAGATGAGTCAGAGAGAAGTTAGTTCTCAGCCATAATGAGATTAAGTTAGAAATTAAGAGGTTTGGGGCCAACGAGATGGTTCATCTGGTAAGGTGCTTGCTGCCAAACCTTAGGGTTTCATCTCTGAAACCCACAGGGTGGAAAGAGAACAACTCTTGAAAGTTGTCCTCCAAAGCCAGGCATGGTGGCACACGCCTTTAATCCCTGCACTCGGGAGGCAGAAGCTGGGAGACTTCTGAGTTCAAGGCCAGCCTGGTCTACAGAGTGAGTTTCAGGCCAGCCAGGACTGCACAGAGAAACACACACTACGGCACAGGCCCACACAGAAAAGTAAAAAAAAAAAAAAAAAAAAAAAGACTTGCCACAAAGCTATAATAATCAAGATATTCAGTGACTGGAGAAGTGGCTAACAGCTCTGACTGCTCTTCCAGAGAACCTGGGGTTCAATTCCCAGCACCCACATGGCTGCTCATGACTGTCAGCAATTACAGCTCCAGGGGATCTAACACCATCACACAGACATGAATGCAGACAAAACACCAATGCACCTAAGATATAAGTAAATAAATAATTAAGATAAGTGCTTCAGAGGCTGGGGGTATGGGGGGGGGGCTCAATTCCCAGCACCACATAAACCAGGTTGGGTGGTGCAAGCCTGTGATCTCCACAACTGGGAGGTGTGCTTCAGGATGGTGTGGATCAGCCAGCAGAGTCTGTACCACGTGCTGGGCAGGACCATCAACCTGAATTCTGTCCCCAGAATCCACATAAAGGTACAAGGAAGGAACTTACTTCCAAATAAGTTGTTCTCTGACCTCCACACACACACCCCCTGTGGCACAAATGCCTGCCACAGACATATGCTTCATCCCTGAGCATTCATGTACAAACCACCCAAAGGTGGACTGACACACACATAAATATCATGTAGAAGAACTTAGCTGGGGAAGAAATGAAAAAGTAAAGACACATGCTTTACCACAGCTGCCTTTGCAAACACCTTGCCAGAAAAGCAGCCAGGCTGCCCTGTGATTCCATCCGTGGGAATAAGCCTGGGGGGCCCACACAGGGGAAGGAGGTAATTCCCTCGGGATGGGGTGCCTCAAACAAGCTGAAATGGGTAAGGATAGTTTCGAGTCAGGGTTTTGCTGCACATCTACAAACAAACTAAAACCCACCAAGCTGTAGATGTTAAATGGGAATTTTATGGCATGTGGAATGCACCTGAATAATGCCATAAAGCCAGACAAGCAAGCAAGCTGTGACCTTGCTCCCCTGCGCATAAGGTTTGCTATTTCCTGAGAAATGTTTCTTTCGGAAGTATTAGTGTTGAGGGAAAGAGTGCCCCGCTCCACCCCCCACCCATAACCACCACTTTTCTGTCATAGGTGAGGACCGGATCATGGCTGGCTGTCCCAAACAACAGTAGTCGGGTGAGTGACCAGTGGTCAGGGATAGTGCCCATTGGAGTCCTCGGTTTCATTCTGGACCATCATTTGGTGTCACTGCCAAGACTGACACTCCATTCTCCTTTCCTGAGACACTGGTGTCTCTACAGCAACTGGGCAGGTCTTGACACTTGCCTGCCAAGAGGCAGAGGGTTGGCCAGCATTTAGTTTCCAGCTCCTCCTACATCCTCACAATCCCCTGTAACTCCTGTTCCAGGGGATCCAACACCCTCTTCTAGCCTCCTCAGACACCTTCACTCACACACAAAACCCTCTCCACAGGGTGACTCTTCATGTTTGTTTGTCTAGTTGGTTAATGTTCACTCAGAGAGTCCCACAGCATAGCCCAGGCTAACTTTTAACTCAAGGCAATCCTCCTGCATTGAGGGAAAGGATTATAGATATGAGTCATGTCTGACTTTCGTTTTTTGGGAAAATGTCTCTCTCTCTAATCCAGAATGGGTCTACATCATCCTGCCTCAGCACACATTCCCCAACCCTCAAAATTGTAGATATGCCACTCATTTTCCCTAAGTTTTATTACATTTATTGACTTACATATTTTACTGGGTCGGGGCACAAGCATGTATGTGGAGATCAGAGGACAACTTTCTTTCCATCACATAGGTCCCACCTTTACTTGTGAAGCCTGGGATACTCAGGTGGTATCCCAGGCTGGCCTCCAACTCCCAAATCAGCTCAATCTGACTTTAATTCCTAATCATTCTGCTACCACTTTCCAAGTGCTGGGGTCACAGGCATACGTCCCACTCCCAACTCCACTCCTCTTGTTGTTGGGATGATGATGACATGGTCTCACTATGTAAACCTTGGCAGTCTGGAGCTAGCTGTGTATACCAGGCTGGCCTCCAACTCAGAGAGTTTCATCTTTTATTGGGATGTTTATGATTCACTTCTTAAGCTGTGTGTTAGTTAGTATTATGGTGTGTGTACATGCACACACACATATATGGAGTCCAGAAGTACGTTTTCTTCTATTGCTCTCTAACTTCTTTTTTTGAGACTTGGTCTCTCACTGAACGTGGAGTTCACCTAGTGGGCCACCTGGCTTTAAGAACCTGCTCCCACACCCTCTTCCTGCCTTAGGGCCACAGACCTGAACCACTGTGCCTGGGTGCTATGAATCCAAACTAAGGTCATGCTTGTATGGCAGGTACTTTATTGACAGCCATCTCCCCAGTTCTACCAGTCCTCCAACTTAAGGTCTCCACTCAGGGGACCTCAGGGCCTGGTCATCCTGGGTCATCTACATTGCTCATTGCCATGGTAGTTACCGGGCCGTCTCTTTGTTCCACTGCTTGCTGTCAGCCACAGTTTGTAGATGTTCATCCGTTTCCTGGCTGGCTCCCCTGCCAGAGGCTAGGGAGCCTGGCACAGCAGCCAGGAGGGCTATTGGGGAGCCACTTGAAGGGTGAGGGTTGTGTCCGGCATAATCTCTGGCAAGCAGGTGATGGCTGTATTTGTTCGTTTTAAATTGCCAGTGGAGGGGGAGGGGAAAGGCTGCTCTCCTGTTTTCTGGGAATATGAAGGGAAATCAACAGGACCTGCTGACATTCTAAAAGCCACAGGAGCAGCCTCTGGGTAGGATGAGGTCTGGCTGCATTGGTGTCTGAGGTCTTCTGAGGGCAATGGCAGGAAGTGACTCATGCGTCAGTATTCCCAGCAAACTGAGCAGTTTCTTGACTCTGGCTTGCTAGTGGCCCTTAGGAGAAAATGATGCTAAAGGCTCCCAAAATGGCTGGGAGTGTGTAGTTTCAGGGCCCTGTCGCCTCGTGGAACAGAGATGACTGAGGGGTGATCAGTAGAACGAGCTGGTAACTCAGTGCCTCAGCCAAGTAGAATGTAAGAAGCCTCAAAGACAAAACATTTGGGAAATGTGGCAAGAACTCCAGAATTGTAGTTCTTTTTTTTGTTTGTTTTGTTTTGTTTTTCGAGATAGGGTTTCTCTGTGTAACAGCCCTGGCTGTCCTGGACTTGCTTTGTAGACCAGGCTGGCCTCGAACTCTGCCTCCTGAGTGCTGGGATTAAAGGCGTGTGCCACCACGCCTGGCCAGAATTGTAGTTCTTGAAAACCCAGAGCAAGACATCTGGCCCATACCATTTCATGTTTTGTGTTTCATGCGAGAGTCCCTGCTAGTTCCAGAAGTCTGAAAGTGACTGACCTAGAGAGGATAGAGTTGACATCAAGGGTCATCCCCCCAGAGGGCCAGGGGGAGCTGAATTCAAATCCAGAGTTACCGAGTGCTGGCTCTGCGACACAGGAAAGATGCCCTGGATCTCTGTGCTTGCCCTGTCGCTCACAGGTGCAGAGAGTCCCCTCGCTGGTGGTCATGAGGACTAGATGGGGCCTTTCCTGCAACATCCAGTCTGGAACTAACACTTTAGAATTAGTGGAGTTAGCTGGACATGGTGACACTCGCCTTTAATATCAGCACTCAGGAGGCAGAGGCAGGCGGATCTGAGTTTGAGGCCAGCCTGGTCTACAGAGTGCATTCCAGGACAGTCAGAACTACACAGCGAAACTCTGTCTCTAAATCCAAATTAAATAAATAAAAAGTTAGTGGAGTCCTTCTTCAGTATCCCATGATAACAGGAATCATGTGCCTTGGGCAGCGCTAGCCCACTGGCTCCTATCCTGTCTGTCCTTTCTCTATGCCACACCCACTGACTCCAGGCATGCTGGCTTCAGGGAGTCCCCACCTCTGTTATTCACCCCAATTCCTTCCAGGTCCCAGAAGGTGAAGAAGTGAAATAACGAGGCAGAGCCCACAGGAAGAAGATCCAGGAGAGAAAAAAGGAACAAGTTTTATTAAAGCCCCAACACTCGGCTAGAAAAACCAAAAGGGAAGGGAAGAAAGCAGGGAGGTAGGGAAGAAAAAAGGACATTAAAAAGAGACAGAAAACAGCAACCCTTTCCATTTAGAAATTGTCAAGTTACACTGACAGAGGTCACAAAATATCCACAGAAGCCATCACTTCTACACCAACACAGGCCCTACGGGGTGGACGGGTGGATGTGGAGCTGGGCTGGCCTTGGGGAGCCCCACTTGGGACCCCACTCAAAGCCTTGGCCCTGAGGCCCCTGGGGAAACAGTATATTGTGGAAGGGGCCAGAGAGAACCCCCCATGCGAATAACACAGCACAGTGGGTAGGGGTGAGGGGACCAGGTACAGGGTCCCCCAATGTGGCAGTTTCTCTTGTCAAGCACACACTGATGTGACAAGAGTGGCAAGGTGCATGCAGCTGGGGGGGGTTGACGTGCTGTTGGGGGGCTCACAGGGAGGGGAGGGGCAGGCTCGGGAGGGGAGCTGGGCGAGTGGTGCAGGGTTGATGGAACACACACACATGCACACGCATACTACATACACATGAGGCTGTCTCACACTCCTGCCGGCACCTGCACACAGCCATACCCACGGCTCACGTTATCTCTACCCATCCATATGTGGTCCTCACACGGACAGCCAGGCATGTCTACACACACATAACACATGTTCCCAAGGCTCCCCTCACACAGTCATGCTGATGCCCAGGCAGGTTATATTCACATCCATGTACAAGGCTTCACACATACGATATAAGTTTTTCCTATTCACACACATTCTGTGTATGTGCACACACGTGAGTTATGCAGGCTCGTGCTGGCGTGCACATACACTGGCTGCACACAGTCCCATACAAATGCCTTCCAGGACACACATGCACGGGAACCAAATCAATAGGAGAACTATGCAAATCCCACGGGCCCTGCCTGAGCCATAGGGCAGCCCCTGCATGGATGGTTACTGGCTCCCCTCCCTCCACAAAGGACACTCAACTCAGGACAATGACGGAGGGGCGCACACTCAGGTCACAGGGCTGAGGGGGTGTGGGGGCAAGCAAAAAATAGCAAGCAAAGAGAAATGGAGTGGAGCCCCCCCCCCCCCTCCCAAGCCGGGGTCTCTGTACAGCCAAACAGCCAAATCAAACCAAACTGCTTCACCGGACTACAGAAGCCAGGCCACACGCCTGTCCCCAGCCCCCTCCCCTGCCAGACAGTGGCCAGGGAGAGTGTGCTGTGGTTTTCCTTTTTTTTTTCTTTTTTAAGTATTTATATATATTTATATTACGTATATTATATATATATATATAATATGTAAATATATTTTTAAAACAATATAAAATGTTAAGACACTTCACTTAAATGTAAAGAGTTGCTTGCAATTAAAAGTAATTGCATCATTGTGAGGTTCTCTTTTTTTTTTTCTATTTTCTAGGGCTTTTTTTTTGTTTTGTTTTTTTTCTGGGAGGGATTTTTTTTTCTTCTTCTTTTGTTATTTTTCAAAAAGGCTTGCTTGCCTTGATACAAAAATGATCCAAAGCTAGAAAACAAGAGTGAATCAATAAAACAAAAACAGAAATAAATTTTTTTTAAAAGCAAAGAAAAGAAACACGACCCAGTTTTCCCCAAACCCTCAACAGCTACCACTGGTTCTCCCCTGCCAGGTTCTAGGGTCTTGGGGTCCTGTCCCTTTCTTCACTGGTTCCTTTCTGTGCTTACTGGGAACCAGTCCCAAGACCACATCTCTGTGCTTACTCTACTTTGTGCTCCAAAAGGAGTTCCCACCACCCTTCTACATCATCATCCTTCTTGCTCTGGCCCCTCTGGGACTGCTGGGGACCAGGCCAGAACTGAGTCAGCCTCTTCCTTTGACTCCAGGGTCCACCCAAAAGCCAGTCTGTCCGGTGCAGGACACCTGGAGTACTAGTCTGGAGTACTAGCTGGCTGCTCTGCCTTGGGGACCCTCAAACACCTCACAAGTGGTCACCAGATCCCCACAGACAAGTCACATCTCACCTCTTCCCTGAAAACTCTTAAATCATAGAGGCTGGTTGAAGGTCAAGTTCCCCCCAGCTAGGGGTCAGTCTTTACGGCACCCACCCGTCCCCCTCTCCTCTCCCTATTTCCCTCACAACCAGACCCTTCCCACCCTCCAAATATGTTTCTAAGCCCTTCCATCTTGCCCTCCCCACCCCCATAAAATAAGTTAATGGCATTTAAAGTGCTAAATTAGGAAACTAAAAGTACCAGATGCCCCTCTGAGGGATGCCCTCTCCCAAGGCAGAAGAGCCCCAGGGGCAGGCTGTCCCCAGGAGCACCCTCCACAGAGGGTGTCCTGGGGCTGTCCTTCTACCCTTTTGCTAGCACCAGCCGGACAACTGAGCAACAGCGAGCCGGCTTTCTCCCCTGGCACCTAGTGTCCCCTCCCCTCCTTACACCCAGCCTGGGCCTCTTCTCTGGGCTTTCTCTCCAGCATGCCTGCTTCCAGGCCCACCCTGGTTGGAGAGGAAAACCGCAGGCCAGCAGTAGAGTTCTGGCTCTTCGAAGGCTGGACAGGCAGTGGGTGTCTCCAAGGCCAGGGTCTCCCTTGTCCATTGTCCAGCCCGATGCCGGGTCCGCCCGTGTCCATTGGTTCCTCCAGGAGGGAACCCAGTAAAAGGAGGGGGGTGTCTCGCTCCGTTCCAAGTCTCCGTGGCTCAGAGTTTGTTCCAAGTGTTCTTGGGAAGTCAGGGGAGGTGGGAACTTTGGATGGACTTGGGAGGAAGAGGGTGAAAGAGCAGAGGGAAAGAAGATGACAGGAAGTGGACCGGCAGAGGCCGCTAGGGAACAGGAAGTCAAGGGAAGTTGGTGTGTTTGGTTTCTAGTTTTCTCTTTTGCTCTCAAAAGAAAAAGGAATCACTGAAAAAACCAAAAACACCAAGAGGAAGGAGAGAGCTGAGGGCCATGCCCCCAAACCCCTTCAGGTGTGAGGGTGGAGAGGGTGGAGCAGGGATGAGAGGAAACAGGAAAAGATGGCGGGAGTGACGGGAGCGGGGGCTGGGGTGGGAGCATGAGGGCTTCTAGAAGGAGATGGAAGAATTCCTTGCCCCAAAGGAAGTCAATACAGGGATGGAGGTTCTGGAACCAGAGGGTTTTTCTGAGACTGGGCTCGAGGTCTCATTCGGCCCGCTCATCTCTTTAGATGGTTTAGTGGCCTGGAACAAAAACAGGGGTCAGGGATCAGAGAGAGCAAAGGAGAGCCTCCATGCTGGCTCCTGGCTGAAGTGTTGAAAAATGGAAAAACTCCACAAGTCTGAGAGAAAATTAACTGCGAAAGCGAGAAACCAGAGGGGGCGTCTGGAGAGTGGTCCTCTGAACTGGGGGGACAGAGTGGGGAAGTGTATCGGCAGGGCATAAAGAGGGTCGAGGGGAGCCATGGGGTTGGATCAAAGGCCTGGAAACCAGAGTGGGGGTGGGTTCAGTCCATGGTTACTGAGAGGAAAGACAGAAGACAGAAGAGATACAAGAGAGACCCAGCCCAGGACAGGCAGAGGGGACAAGGGGTGGGAGGGTGGGGAAGGGAGGGAAAAGAAGTGAGCGGTTAGCAGCAGCAGGGATGCATCTGAAGCCAGGGCAGATGGAGGTCACTAGCTCAACCCAGCAATAAAGGTTCTGTGGAAGACCCATCCTCACCAGAGAGCTCCTGGTGGAAGCTGGAGTGAGCTAGCCCCACCTGGGAATTGAGAGGAGCCACCTGCCATCACCAGCATCCCTCCCAGCTCAGGGACCCCCATTGTGGCCCTCCCTGCTCATGTCCCCCACCTTCAAGTGCCCCTAACAGGAAGCTGGAGACCATTCTCTAAGGGGCGAAGCTGTGCTCCCAGTCAGAACCCCCAGTGTGCATGCACGCACACCCTCCTTACTTCTATGTCGGTCCCCAGGCTTGTCCTTTGGAGCCATAGCCTCCACCGAATGGCTTAAGACCCACTTGCATCATTTCTACAGGACACTCTGGCATGTGTCACAAGTGCAGATTCCTGGGACTCCTTCCAGAACCGTCTCTACTTTAGGGTGGGAATGAGCATTTTAAGCAGGTGTCACTACTGGGTGAGGGGGTGACACAAGCCAGGCTGCCTTTTACTGTGTAACTGTATCCAGTGACTCGCCTGGAATTTAGCTACCAGTGTGATAACGGAACAGGCTTGATTTAAAATACAAAACAAAACAAGAATCCTGGTGTACTGATACATGCCTATAATTCTTGAAAAATGGGAGGCAAAGCCCAGTGTGGGCTACATAGTGAGACCCTGTCTCAACCAAGTGAACAAAAACAAAAGCACTCTAAAGAAAAAGAGGAAGCCGGGCGGCGGCGGTGGCACACACCTTTAATCCCAGCAGAGGCAGAGGCAGGCTGGGATCTCTGTGAGTTCGAGGCTATCCGGTCTATAGAGCAAGTTTCAGGACAGCCAGGGCTACAAAGAGAAATCCTGTCTCGAAAAACCAAAATAAAGAAAAGAAAACACGAAAAGAGAACCCACTGACATCCCACTGACCTGCCGGAGGTTCCTGAGATCAAGGCTGAGCCTGTCCTTTCCTATGGACCTAGGGTGCTAACCAGCTGCTAGGAAGGCCCTCCCAAGTACCCTGGGGTGGAAAGCCAGCATCTCAAGCAAACCCTGCCTACCACAGCCTTCAGGGAACCAGGAGTTGCCCCATTGCTCATAACTGGTTTCTTCTCCAGCAGGTATACAAGTGGCCCACCAGTGACACATAGAAGCTTTACCAAGCTGCAGCCGGCAGCCAACACCTCCCTTCAGGAGAGTCAAAGCAAGCATGTAGGTTCAGTAGCGTATCTTTTTTTTTTTTTTTTTTTTAGGTTTTTCAAGACAGGGTTTCTCTGTGTATCCTTGACTGTTCTGGACTCACTTTGTATCCTTGACTGTTCTGGACTCACTTTGTAGACCAGGCTGGCCTTGAACTCACAGAGATCCGCCTGCCTCTGCCTCCCGAGTACTGGGATTAAAGGCGTGTGCCACCACGCCCGGCCTAGTAGAGCCACTAGGTGGGTGCTGGGAATTGAACCTGGGTCCTCGGCGAGAGTACCAGTTGCTCTTAACCACTGACCCACCTCGCCAAAACCCCATGGGTCTTGATTTTGTTAGGGGAAGCAGAACTTCCCCACCTCTGTGACGAGAAGAAACTGGGAAACTGAGTGAGACCTCAGCTTAGTGATGCAGGTGGCTGGAGCTTGTGTGCACACCGGAGCAGCGCCTATGGAGGACCAGCCGTGTGTTCTGGACAGCCGGTGAGGGGCCCGGGGCAGCACCGAAGAGATTCAGGCTGGGGTTTGGGGGCACAGATTTTAAACTGCTAAGTGTGAGCTATCATCAAATATGCATTTTAGAAAGTCCTCACAAGTCTTAAAAAACTGAAAAAGGGTGGCAGGGGTCACAGAGGACCTTAGAAGACCACACATTTCAGTGTGACACTGCATTTGTTTGATTTGTTTTGTTTTGTTTTTCTATAGTGCTGGGGGATCAAACCTGGGGCCTCATCCCTGCTTGGCAGCCAATCCTCCATTGAGCTAAACTTCCCCACACCTGATCCTTATTCTTTTCTTTATTTAAAAAGTGTCCTAAAAAACATGTCTTGTTTTGTCAGAAAGAAGACGGACCATGGCACAGCACAAGTGACAGGAATGGCTGAAAAAGGGCAGCAGGGTGAAAAAGAGGTCCACTGGGTGGGGAGGGGTAGGAAGGGACAGTGGAGCCCGGGGCTGTGGGGTTTGGGGGCTGGGTGGTGCTTCCTGAGGGAACTACACCCGGAGAAGCCACAAGTCCAAAGAGGAGATGCTGTCACATATGGACAGTGGAGGACAGTGGAGGCAGGGACAGAGAAGGTGGGGAGCCCAGCTTGCCAGGCAGGCAGGGTAAAGGAGGAAAGGAAAGGAGCCAGGTTTGTGTCAGTGATCCGGCTGTGACATCTGTCACCCACTGACTGTCAGAATCGATTTGGCTGGTCTGTCTGGCTAGGTGGGCATCCCCTTCCTCCCTCATAGCTCCATATGCATCCCTCCCAAGGCTGCAGAGCCCTGGATTCCACCTCGGCATCTAAGGGCCTATAGCAGAAGGACAACCTTCTCAGTAGATTTTCCTCCCCAGGAGACCATTCTTGGACCAAGGGCATACAAATAGACTTACTCTTCAGCTCCAACCTTCACACAAGCTTCCAAGGTTCAGAAGGGAACCAGGATGGGAGGACTGATGTGAGAGCGGGGGCGGGCGGTGGGGGTGGGGTGGGAGAGCACCAAGCCAGGGAGGATCTACACATCAACATAGATATGGGAGTGTCTAAACAGCCATATTACCCAGAGGCAGGGACAGAGAGGAAAGAGCTAGCATGGCCCTTGGAGGCCTTGGCACTCTCCGTGGGGAGGTAGGAAGGCTGAGAAGCAGGGTCAGGCCCAGAAGGTATGGAGCTGACCCACAGGGCAGCAGGTAGCAGGGCCTAGGCTTCAAAGAAGCTAGAAGACAGATGGTAGCAGTGATGTGTAACTGCAGGGTATAGTGACTGGACAGAAGCCGGCATATGCATGGCGGAGGCCTGTCAGGTAGTTCACATTTCCACCCCCATCTCAGTCTCTTCACCGGTCCAACTAGTGTAAGGTCCCACCTCAGACGGATGTGAGAACAGATCCCAGGCACAAGTAAATATCTCATAACTACCAGCTGCTTTTCTGGTCACAAAATGAGGAGACCCCACCACCCAAGACAAGACAAGAGGCAATCACCCACCATGGCAGCAGAAAAGAACTGGGAAGGTTGGTCTCGCTAGGGGTGTCTGGGGATCATGAGAAAGTATGGACCAGTGAAGGAAAGCTGGGGCAGGGAGGGGAACTGAATGCTTGTCTTCCTAGGACCCAGTAAGCAGACAAGGTCTTGTTGCCCAGGGCTATCTAGGGCCTCTGGTAGAAGGGTCTTAAGGTAGGTCCCAGTCTTTGTTCTAACACCATTTGCTGTGCAGTTTTGGGAAATCTCTCCCCTGCTATGAGCAGATCCTCATGGCCAGTCTTGGCCATCCCTAGCCTCCTACTTTTGAGCTTAGGGTTTCTATCTGGACAGAACAAGGCCTACAGGGACCCCAAACAGGCCTGGCCTATAAGGAGCTACTCAGGAGAGGTTTTTGACTGGCCAAGTGCCCTGAAGGGCTCTCAACAGCTACATCCAGGGTCCTCCTCTACTCTCTGACCAGGCAGATCTCATGAGAAGGCTCCAGGGCCCTAAGTACCATGGGTAAATTCTGTCAACTGAAAACCTACAAATGGAACCCAAATGGGTTGTTGCTTCTGCAGGATCCTGACCACACCTGATCAGCATTACAGGCTGTGAGCCCCCCAATCTGTGACTGAAAAGCAGGTACAAAAGCATCTTCTTCCTGAGCTGAGGGCAGAAGGAAAGGTGTAGAGCAAGTGGGAGCCGTGCACAGGAGCAAAGACGGGCAGGAGGCAAGATGGCTGTGGTCCAGGCTTTAGAAGGACCCAACGGCTGGGGCAGGAAGTGAATACACAGAGCAGGCCTGCACAGGCAGGGAGTGAGGCTCCTCTGTCCTCCAGTAAGAGAGGACTGGTTGTGAGCTCAGGGACTCATTTCTAAACCAGATTCAAAGCACTGGGCCTACAAGGAGGAACAAGATGGAGGGTGTCATGACAAAGAGGGACTCACAAGGACTAGAACCACTATTGGTACAGTGGCTCGTAGCAGAGGCTTGGTGTATGACCCTCCAGGGGCCTGGCTGTTCTGTATCCCACCCTCACCTGCTGCTGGGACTGGATCCTCATGTACTCCGCCCTTGGCTTGCTGTGCTTGCCTTTGTCAGGGCTGCCTGCTGGGCCCTGGGCCGCCTTCAGCCGAGAGGCTCCTGGAGTCACCACCTTCATGGGTGGCACGCTGCCACCACCACTCTGTGGAAAGAGAGACACGGCTGGGGTGGGACAGTCCTGGGTGGAACTCTAGGCGCTGGTGGAGTCTCTGGGGTCAGGACCTCTTCGGGGAGGCCCTTGGAGGCCTGGAGACCCCTCCCTGACTCCACATAACCATCCAAGACTTAAGTCCCCTCTGAGGCCAGGTTCAAGTCCTTCTTGCAGGAGATGACCAGGCTAGGCCCTGTCCTGAGTAAGAGCCCATTTGTGACTTTCCTGAGTGGCCCAGGGGCAGCTGGTACCTTCCTGGGGCCTTCCTACTTCTACAGGGACTTAACTCCCAACAAAGGGCGCCATCCTGGTCCAGGGGACAGAGTTGGAATTCTTTAGCAAGGGAGCATCCTTAGGTTCACATCACCCCCAGAGTAGGAGGCAAAAGGAGAAACTTCTCCCCAGAGACCAGCACTTCTGGCCCCCAGTCACCCCCTCATGTAACAGCCCTTCCCAGAGAGTCTCTGGGGACCCAGATGTGGGCGCAAACGGAGAAATGACAGTGACAGAAAGAGTCAGAGACAGCAAGGGGAGGAAGGGATGGAGGAGAGGAGAAAGCTTTATTCTCTGGCCTACAGAGAGCAGACAGGGACAAAGCCCACCTGGTTCATGCCCAAGCAGCAGAGCTGAGTCCTGGGTGGGCCGGCTTCCCGGCCGCCCCTGGCTCTGCCCATAGGCCTTGGCCTGGAAACAGACTCCCAGAGTGTTGTAGGCTGAAACAAAGACAGCGGGGATGAGGGTGGTGGGCAGAGCTCCTGTGGGCCCACTCCCTCCGCTCTGCAAGCCCAGAGACTGGAGCAGGAAGGGAGCAGGGGAGATGAGGAGGGAGGCAGCCACCTGGGGGTGGGGAGGTAGGGGTTGGGGGCTGCCTGGACACTTCATAGTTGGGTTGGTGCCCATCTTGCTCAGGGTGGCTTCCAGCTCCTGTAGTGTCTCCTCCAGGCTGTCCATACGCAGCAGGGTAGCATCCTGTGCTGTGCTTCCTGGGCCAATAGCCTGCTGTCCACTACTGCAAGTGTGAGTGTCACATTCGGAGTTCCGAGGGGTCTCCTCACAGTGGGTCTCAGCGGTTAAAGGCTTCCGAGTCTCATCTGGAGACGGTCCCCGAGGGCAGAGAACCCTGACTCCTGTATTGTGTAGGCTCTGTAGAATTGCTGGTTCCTTTCTGGACACTGAGCAGCTCCTGGGCCAGAATACCTCAGCTGCTAGTCCGAGCAAGGCCTGTGGGCCATTCCAAGCCCCCCGACAGCCAGCCAGGGTCCGGGGTCTTGGTGTGGGGACTGTGCTGGGACCCAGTTCCTGTAAGCTGGACTCTGGTGGAGAGGGAGTATTGGAAGTACATTCTGTCAAGATGATCTGAGGGACACAGAAGACCCTGGGGCCTGAGGCAGCCTGGCGGGGACAGAAAATGAGGAAGAATGTGATCCCTGGAGGATGAATCCTCTTCCAGATGGGGAAACTGAGTCAGGGGAAGTCCTGATGATGTCACCCAATAAACCAGAGGCAAAGATGAGCCTAGAGTGCAGGTGTCTTTCCTTCCCCCATAGCCCATGGCATTCTGCCACCTGGTAACAACTCCAGCCGCTGAAGCACGGGAGTGTGGTCCTTTCCCACCACCCAGGTTAAGCTTGGAAGCACATCTTAGGCTCCATCCCGGGCACCATAGTGCAGTAATGTGGAGTGTGCAGCAAATTAAATGAGTCCACGTGGACACTCTATTAAGTGCCTGGCATCATTTGGGCAAATATAAGCTACTGGCTGAACTGAACCAGATAATAGAGACTTCAGCCATATATACGAACAGAGAGCAGATGCTGGCCTCTGCCTCAAGGATGGGGACATCTTCCTCATGTAGGGCTCCTGGTCTCACACCTGTGAGCCCTTACCCAGTGAACTCAGCTATAAAGGGGTGGAGCTTGGCTGAGGCCAGTTCCTTGGCCTCATACACTGGGCAGTGCTCCAGCAGGGCACCCATTTGTGTGTGAGCACCTTGGCTCTGGACTAGGTCCAGAGGCCTCAAGGACCCTGTGAACCTGAGTGAATTCTGCCCTGACTCTCAGTACCAGCCCATGTCAGACACCATGGTTTATGTCTTCATCTTCAAAGCTTTCTGCAACCCATGAAATGACTGTCACTCTCCTTATCCTTCCCACTTCAGACATAAGGAACATTACATGACTCACACCCTGTCCAATTCTCAGCTAGTGGTAGAGGCAGGATTTGAACCCAGATAGCCTGGGTACAAGTCCAGTGCTCTTTTCACTAAATGAGCTGAGACTCCCTCCTACACCTCCCAGGGCAACCCACCCAGCCCTGCCAATGCTTACCTGGAAGTAGGGTGCGCACAGGGAAGGCAGAGAGGGACCCCTCTCGCCAGGCTCCTCTGCCTGACAGTGCCTCAGGATGCAGAGGGTCAGCCAGAGAAGGGACCTTGCCTGCCAGGTCCCCTCATGACTGAGCCCCAGAACCAGAAAGGAGCAGAGCTGGGTGTTGAGGACAAAGCCAGTCAGGAAGTGCCCCTTTCACAGTGCCCAGCCCCTGAGGACTCCTCGGGGCTGCAGACAGCACTGTCCACCTTCTGATGTCTGTCTGCTGCCCTGCCAGGAAACCAAAGACCACCAGGCCTCAAGCCAGGCCACAATGATGGTGGCTGCCATCACGGACCCCATTGTGTGCTGGGAAACACCGTACAAGGAAGGGGAGGGTGTGTGTGTGCACGAGAAGTTGAGGACAGAGGGCCTGTTACCACACCCTCCTCAAGCACAGACTCCTGGAGTGCAGACGCCAGGCCCACCCCCCACATTCCCAAGAGGAAGTAAGTGCAGCAAGACAGCAGCAAGGAGGACTGAAGTTAGGGAGAACTTCCCAGGGCTGAAAGAGAACACCGGCAAGCCAAGGAAGGCCAGGGGCTTCTCTCATTCCAAGCTCCCTGACCAAGGCACCAAGAATGACTTAGGAAAGCCATCCCCCTGGTGTGTCCTGACTCCCCAGTGCAAGGCATAGATTCCAATGAGAGAAGTGGAGCCCCTTCCCTGGCATGAGCAGCAGAGCAGGGCATAGGGAAGGGACCAGGCAAGCTCTCAGGACAAGGTCAGATTCAGTTGGACCCTACGTCAATTCCTGAACAAGATCCAAATCCCAATCTTGGCCCAAGACAACTCACAGGCTTTGGACCCAGTCTAAATTCAGGCCACTAATGGGAACAAAACACCCAAGAGCCAGATAGAACCAGGCCTGGAAAAAGAAGTCATAAGTCACACCAGTTGAAGCCTCCAAAGAGCAGCCCCAAGGAGCCTCTGGGAGGGACAGGCTATGGAGTTGTTCGCTGCCTTTGGCATGTGCTGGAGGGTGAATCCATGGGCCTGAAACTGGGACAGTGGCAGAGGGGCTGGCGTGGATGGCGTGTTAGCAGGTTAGCATAAGAAGTGCGGGAAAGGAAGCTGTGGAGGAACAGGCAGAGAGAGCCGTGACAGGTGCAGAGAGACCCCGTTACCTTCTGTGGGGAGCCCAGAGCTGAGCCCCCTGGGGGCCCCATGTCCTGGGGGGACAGCAAGGTGGGGATCGGCTGGCGGCGGGGCGTGGGGGGGAGGGAAGATACTGAACTTCTTTCAAACACCTAAGAAGCAGAAGGCAGGGGCAGATTTGGAGGACAGGCTCCAGGGAGGGCCCAGTTACTGGCTGAGTACCTAGGCACCTATGCAGAGTTCTCCAGGATGGCATGGGCCCCAGTCTTACCCCCTGACACCTCACCATGGTCACTGACCCGCTGGATTTTGAGTCTCTCCTCCCCAGGGCCCTGATATTCAGAGACTCTGGCACAGGGCAGAGATTTCTGGGAACCCTATAAGCTCTGGTCCTTTGGCATGGGGTCTCCAGGATTCCAGAGTACTGAGGCATGAGGGTTTTGGAGAAGGAACTGTTCTCAAGACTGCTTGAGTAGCATCTCAGTAAGCTCAGAATGTGCAGGTCTGGGGCTTTTGGGGTATAGTGGGTCTTGGGGTCCTTGGGGGAATCTGAAAGACTATAATGAGAACCCAAACCTACCAGGAGGAACTTTAGTCTGTCTCCTTCCATTTCACAGTGGAGAAGAAATGGAAATTAAGAAGAATGGGTCCTGGGGCTAGCACTCCTCTGCCTGCCCAGGGCCTGATGCCCAGCCCTGAGGAAGTCTTGGCAGGGAACTTGGCCTGGCCAAGGCCTTGTTCAGTCATGCCTGACCCACCTCTAGCTCAGCAATAATACGCTCCTCATCATCTTCATCCTTGATGGCCGAGGCCATGATGGGTGGTGTGGACGCAGGGCGGACCACCTCAGACACAGCCCGGCGCAGCTTCACCTGGGGCTTCTGGACCTCCAGCTCCTCAGACTCAGCCTTCTGTAAAGGCAGGTGCCTATCAAGCCCCAGTCCCTCCCTCCCTCCAGCAGGGACTCATCACACCCTGCCAGAAAGACCCACCCCACAAGCCTGCCAGGGCCTGCTGTGGGATTAGAACAACACACAGCCCTAGATTCCAAGCTAGAAGTCAAGCTGGGTTGTACTGGCTGACTCCCACCCCCTCAGAGGTCTTTTCTGGTTTTTTGAGACAGGGTTTCTCTGTGTAGCTCCGGCTGTCCTGAACTCCTCTGTAGACCAGGCTGGCCTCGAACCCAGATATTCACCTGCCTCTGCCTCCCAAGTGCTGGGATTGAAGGCATGCGCCACTATGCCCGGCTCAGAGGTTTTCTTAAGCTTCCCCTTCAAGTCCCCCAAATCCCATCGATTAAGAGTGTACCTTGAGCCGGGCGTTGGTGGCGCACGCCTTTAATCCCAGCACTTGGGAGGCAGAGGTAGGCGGATTTCTGTGAGTTCGAGGCCAGCCTGGTCTACAAAGTGAGTCTAGGACAGCCAGAGCTGTTATACAGAGAAACCCTGTCTCAAAAAACCAAAAAAAAAAAAAAAAAAAAAGAGTGTACCTTGATGAAGGTTGAGTCTTTCTTGCTGGTGACCACCACCTCTCCAGTGCGAGTAGTGGTCAGGCCATGGGAGGAGGGGAAACTCCGGCGGGGAGGGGGTGGCGGGGGTGACTTGGAGGGCTTCTCTGTACGGTATCGGGGCACTGTGAGCTCATCTGAAAGCAGCGGGGATCTGGGGTCAGGAGCCCACCACCATAATGTCCAAAAGTGCTCATTCCTCCAGGAATGACCAAGAGGACATCTCAAGGGAGAGGAAGACAGGACCCTTCTCTTTCCATCTCCCCATGCCTGCCATGGCTCACCCAGCCTCACTTCCTCCAGCAGCACTCAGCTGCTCAGTGCTGACTGTGAGCCAGGAACACTTTGGCTCCCGGGAGGCCCTTTGCCCTGAGCTGCTGGCCCAGCATGGGCATCTTAACATCCCCAGAGGTTCATGTCCACATTCAGGCTTGGGGCGCTCTGCCGCTCTGATCCGTCTCGTGGCCACATCTGCTCCTCAGCCCCACTAGGCTTAGAGCTTCATCCTTTCTCTGAAGAGCCCCACCTTCCTAGAGCCTGGTTTCCATGGCAACCCACTGAAAGGTCACTCAAACCATAACATCCTTGCCTTTGATTCCTTCAACCCCAATAGTCGAAGTTTCTAGTCCAGCACTTTCCACAACCTCTCAGCCTTGCTCTGCATGAAGGCCCATCTTGGACCCTGTTCAGGCAAAGCCACACACACACACACACACACACACACACACACACACACACACACTCCACCCCCCTGCATTTGCCACTCTGCCCCCTGGAAGGTGCATTCACCTGATGGGAAGTGCCTGCTCATTTCTAAGGCTCTCCTCCCTTCTAGGATTGTACAGCTCCAGGCCAGCTCAGGAGATGTCCCTTTGTTCTAGGGACACATTAAATGTGGCCTGGGACAGATTACATAACCATCTGGAGTCTGTCCTCTTTGTAAAGAGGGAATGACTGTGTGTGCCTTCTGCAACTACTACAAAACCATTAGGACCAGGAAGGCATCCTGTAGTAAGTGTTTGACAAAGGTAACAGCCTGTCCCACCATTAAATTCTAAGCACGGCCTGGCCCATGGACATGGCTCAGAGGTTATATAGTTCCCTGCTGTACAAACCTGATGACCTGAATTTGATCTCATGATCCATACATACCACAGTAGAAGGAGAAAATTAATTCCCACAAGTTGTCCCCTGACATATACGGACTTTTGTACACATACACACACAAATAATAAGATATTTTTAAAATCTTTTAAATAAAAAACAATTCTGGGGCTGGAGAGATGGCTCAGCAATTAAGAGCACTGGCTACTCTCCCAGACCCAGGTTTGATTCCCAGCACCCACAGGGCGGCTCACCGCTA